>VZRW01004045.1:111893-211032 GCA_013398125.1 Aegotheles bennettii | reverse complement strand
GTGTCTCGCCCGGCTCCCGCACGGTGTCTTGTGAGGGGCGATGGGATCTGTTGCAGTCGGGGCGGGGGGGGAACAGGCGTTATTCCTCGAGGTGTTAAGACTGCAGCTCTGAAGCTCTCCTCCGGCGCACTGGTGGCCGGGCCACACACCGTACCGGCGTTCTGTCTCGGCGACAAGTAGCGAAGAGCCACCAGATGCTCTCAATTTATACAGAAACGCTTCTGTGCCTTCGCCACCGCGGGATGAGCTCTTGGAGGTCTCCCGATTAGCAGCGGCTCAGAAACAGCCCGGAGGCTTCTTGTCAGAGCCAGCGCTGGGCTGGCAGGGAGGAGGAGGACGGGAACGCTCCCTCAGGCTGGGCACTGATGTGCCTGGGTGTAGCGGGTGTGGAGGTGCGGTCTGTGGCTCCTCTGACGGAGGAGCGGTCGGAAGGCAGTTGGTGAGGGTGATCACTGCAGCGTGGGAGGATTGCACAGTTTTGATATCTTACTACAGCGAATGTCTGGAGATAAATAATGGAGTGAAATTCTAGATGCTATTACGCTGAGTTTTAAGCATTATACAGGGATAGGGATGAGGGGGAGATGAAAAGAGGAGGAGGAAAGCTGGGTAAATCTAGTATTGATAACAAGTTATTAGTCTCAATTGAAGAGAAGTTTTTTTAAAGGGAGTTAATTGTGTTGGTGAGGGGGAAGGACTAAGGTTTTTGAACTGGCTGTAGAAATAGCAGGAAGGTGCAGCCTCAATCCATAGCAGGGGATAGTAAATGAGAGTGGGAAAACATCTGCATGTGGAAAGTATTCTCATTTAGGTTGCTAGGGGAGAGGGAAATTCTACAGTGATTTTTTTTTTTTTAATTTTAATAAGCATCGTCATGGTGAGGGATTTATTGTTCATATTACCTCCTGGAAGTAATCTTGAGAATTTCTTGAAGTGATTAAAATCATTTGAGAGGCTATTCCAAAAAATCTTGGGATTTATCTTCTTTTGGGAATGCAGTGATGGGGAACACTCACATCATCAACTGAAGGTTGTGATGTCTGTGAGGGGTTTTTGTGTTCATTTTTAAGAAAACCAGTGTTATCTGAGCAATAAATGAAGACACTGACTTTTTTTGCTGTTGAAGTAGAGATAGAGTATTGATGGTTAAGAAAAAGCCAGTAGCTAGATTTGGATCACTTGCTTTGGAAATATTGAAAGTCGTAGGTTGAGGATTTATATTTCTAAGAATATAGCTGCAGCAGATTTTGCGAAGAACGACTGAAGCTTTTTCTTTTGGACATGCTGGTGCTCAGGACTGTGATGTGTTTGTCCTGTTTCAGAAAATCAGAGCAGTTTGAAAACAAGTAGCAGACAGCAACCCCCTCCCCCAGCCCCTTAAGAGCTTATGAATGTCATAATTATCTGCCAGGGCCAAATATTCCCTCTCCTAATTTCATCACAAGGGAGGAGTTTAACTGGCAATGTTATTATGCTAGAACAAGAGGATTTTTTTCTTAACCTTTCAAAGCTGTCCAGACAATTCAGCTTCAGTGAAAATCCCAAATTTAATTATCTTTGGTTTAATAAAAACCAAAACACGCACCCTACACCTGAAATCAACAAAATAGCCTACTGCGCTCTGAATCTGCCTTTTAACATATGTAGTGATACAACACTCAGAAGAGGAGGCTTTGTTGGTTTTTACTGTGCTGGTGTCTGGGAACACCAACTGGATGACATGGACATCTTTCCAGATTTCAAAATCCTATTTCTTTTATCACTCGGCATAATATATATTTCTCTAAGTTAGAAAATTTGTATTAAGTTAAAATGTTTTGTTAGTAGGATTTAATCTATTTTGTGCTCATCCAGTAGATTCATAGGAATAAGTACTAGTTCAGACATTGTGCTTTAAGTTTCCACTTTTCACTGCTTTGATACGGAGTTTGGGGGCGGGAAGGGGTGGGGGTTTTTTGGTTTTTGTTTTTTTTTTTCCTGAAGAGCTTCTCTTTACAAGTGCTTATAAGGGACTGTTTGTTAATAAGACACATCCCCCAAAAGACATGCCAGCACGTGCGTCTTATTCACCACAGTGCAGTCACTTTCTAGAATCCTACTTCCTTCTGCTTTTTGCATGTGGAATCCATGAAACTTGCAATTTTTGGAATCAATTGGTTTTTCTACTGGATTAAGTGGAACTAATATTTTATTCCACTTCTATACCAAAATCTGAAACATATCCTGAGACTTCAGCTAATCGTTGTTTTCTGCTACCAGTTGATTTATACAACTGCATTAAGACTAAAATAAATTTACTACACCTTCTGTCCTTTTCACCCTTTAAAAAAAATACAAACAAAACATAATGTTTGACTTCTTGTTTTAGCCTGTGTAACTCCTCTTGAAGTGAAAATGAGAATCCAAATACCTGCCTGAAAATAAACCTTGCCTGATGATGTGTTCTAAAAGATTGACTTAAGAATGGGTGATCGAGAAATATATAGAGTTTTGTTTCAGACACTCTTATTCAAAATAGAGTTAGAGATATTTTTATCATTTGCAGTGGCTCTAAATCACAAAACATATAAAAGATCAAGTCATAGAGGTAATGCTTTGAAGTCCTTTCCAAGAGGTTGAATAAAATCATTTTGACGTTGTCTTTTTGTCTTACAGCACAGTTCATTTATTTATTTAGATAACTAATAATTTTTATCTACTGGAATGTTATTGGAGTGTTATGATCAGTTTATGTATGATTTGCCTTTCATGGCCTTCTTTTTCAACAAGCATTTTGAGAACAAATACTGTATTTGTTTGCCCTTTCACTGACCTTTTCTTTGAGACACCTTTCCCAAGTGATTCATGTTTACTTAATGATTTTCTTCCAATTTACTCCAGTAATCCCCCAGTTACATTCAGCACATGCCATTTGATTCCAGCAAAACTGAGTCAAGTTAATATAACATTTTGGGAAACACATTTTTTAACTACACTGTAATTTGTGTCTGAGTTGAAAATCCATTATTGAAAGAGCAGGACATAGACTTCTCCAGATAAAGAATCTTGATAATAACTGGTATTCGTATTTTAAACAGTTTATAACAGCTAATGCATGCTAGATGCTTTATTTTTATTTTTTTTTTGGTTGGTTTCTAGCACGCATATTTGTTTTATAAAAGAAAGGCAGTATACTTGAAACATATACTGAGGTTTTACGTCACAGGTCATTTCAGTTTCATTTTAGATGTCTCTTGGAATTCAGAAATGGGAGAGAGGTGGGAGAAAACTTACAGATATCCTGATGTATTCAAATCTGAAGGCTTGTTGGAGTCTGAGAGATTAGATTCATGCCTATTGGTATCTAATAGATCTTATCATCGCTTTTTGTTTTAACCTAATCAGTTGTTTTTGTCCTATTTCTGACCTATTTCTGACCTAGTAATTGTGTTCCATTCCCTTCTTTTTTGCCCTCCTAGTGTATTTCACTGCTTTCTACTTTAGGTATTTGACTAAATAATTCAAATTTTGTCAACTTATTCAAAATTATTCTGAGTCCAGAATAAGCTGTCCAGCTTCAGTACCGTAATTCTGCATTCTTTTACAAAATTTTTTTTATTGCTTTTGTAGCTCAGTTTCACTTAATACTATGATTGTCTGGATTTGCATATTTTTAAAGGATATCAGGAAAATGAAAAGAGTTAATAATCCAGAGGCTGCCACACTGAGCAGGAGTCACTTGACTTCAGTGGGTTTTGGAGCTGTGGAGTATGTGAAAGCACCTCTTGAAATGGTAGGAGGTAAACAGCTTTCTTTTTTGAAATGTCATGAGATGGAACAATACTATCCATTTATGCTGCTGTTTGATTCAGGAAATTCTGATTAACAGAAAATTTCTCTCTTTGCACCCATGCATCAGAACCTAGATCATTGATGACATGACACAGGTGTAGTGGCTTGAACTACAAATATAAAGTCAGACCTACTGCAGAATGAAATATTTATAACATAGTTATTAAATATGAGGATGACTGAGCATTGTGGCCAGACTCTAATGATTGAGTCAGAGGAGAATTTCTATTTACTTAAGTTTGTGTTTGGATGAGAAACAAACAGGACCAGTTCTTAAAAGAGATTATTTTACTGTCTAAAGTAAGTTAATTTGGGAAGGAGGTAGGCAGTGAAGTGTATCAACTAAAAAATTAATTGCATGGTTTCTACCTGTATAAGAACACTACTACTGTTTAAGAAACCAAAACCAAACTAAACACCTTCTGAAATATTTTACCTGTTTTCTGCTCCTTTTAAAAAGCAGCTGTTTGATTTGATCTGTTCTTTAATATAATACACGAGGAACCTTGCAAATAGGATGAAGAGATCAAGTCTTTTAAAAACTTGTTTGGACAAACAATTTTGCTGAGCCTGGTCACCTGCTAACCAAGGCTGTCATTTGCCGTCAGTTTCTTTGATCCAAGTATAATGTTATCTGGAATAGCCAGTTTATGGATGGACAACATCCAGCTAGACTTGGAGAGCAATATTAATAGTCAGCTTCTTCATTGGTCCTGTCTATCGTTACTGAAATAAATTTCCTCTTATCCGAGTATTATATAAGTTCCTTCAGGAACTAGCTTTCCATAAAAAGCATAAAATATTGTCACATTGATTTATGTTTAAAGAAAAATATGAAAAGGAGAGGGGTGTAGAATCAGCTTTTTTTCTCTTTGCCTGGTTATTTTCCTCCTCCCTATATTTTTATTGTGACTTTTGAAGGGTACACTGGTCTTTATTTAGTATTCTAATTAACTGAGTGATATTGCTAAACAGAAGACAAAGGTTGATGAATAACTTCATAATTCAGCAGAATTCAGAGTAATACATAATATACCTGTAGCATATGAATAAATTATTAGGGTATGAATGAAAATTCTGTTTTCAAAATGACCTTTCTAGTTACCTAATATTAAACTGATTATTTACATTGCAGTTGTAGCCTAAGTAACAATGCCAGTTGTTTGGCTGTCTATGGGCTGAAATTCATACAAGAAGTTGCTGTCCACATTATTTTGCCCAAGAAGCACACTATGAATTCGGTTTAAAAACAAAATAATTGCTATAAATTTTCTTTCTACTGAAACACATTGCAGCACGTTAAGTCGAGCTGCAAGCAATTTCAAACCCATTAACTTCATAGACCTTTGTGCCACAGCTGAATTTGGCTTTCATGAAAGAACAGGATAAAGGAAAGATTTAATCTGAACAGCAATGTTGTTATGTCAATATTATGTTACCTTAATTAGTCAAATAAAATAACTAAAGATACAGGTTTCGGGGGAGAGGGTAGAATAGGGGAATGTGTTAAATGTACTGAAGACAAGTTAACAGGAATAACATTATATAGCATTACTTATAAAGTTCTTGAACATTCCATACTCAAACTAACATGCTTGCTGGGTCAGAACAAAGACTGATGAACTCCAGTGACCTCAATCCAACACTCAAGGCCAAGAGTAATAAAGAAACAATGTAAGTACAGGACAAGAACAGTGTGATACTTCTGTCCCCCCACCCTACAACACTAAGGGATGTGTTGGGTTTTATCTATGTGATCTTCCTTAATAATCTTGGCAGAAGTTTGTTGCATGAATTTGTTCTTAAACCTGTTGATACTTTGGTTTACTTAGTACACTGTCAACAGCTTAAAAGAGGGAAAAATTCTGAAAGAAGCCTGAAAAAAATATAAAAAATCAGTTCCTTATTTACTATGTTGTAAGTAATTGAATAATACTAGTTCCTTGCTCAGCTCCTCCATGACATTCATAATTATATGTACCATAGAGAAGCTGCCCATCTCTTGTGTGATGGACTCAGAACTACGTGTTAAATCACTGGAAAGTCCATGAATATAATTACAAGTTTTGTTTTATTTGGTGCTTCTTTTCTACTTTTTTTTTTTGTGTTGTATTTATTTTCCTAGTGTTTTTGTAATGGTTATCTTGATTTAACAAATGCTAATGTGAAGTACTTGAATTCTAAGCTGATTTGCATCAGGCCAATTGTAAAAAACCTCTTTGTTCGCAAGTATCTCTTTTGCATTGTCATTAGTGTTGCAAGTTCTGCATTACAAGGACGTGGGGGCTAAAAGTGTTTGAGCAGTTACCTTGGTAAAATGGATGCTGAGAATGAATTGATTGCTAGGAAGACAACTCCCAGGGGTGAACACAGAGTGCAGAGGTACTTGAAAGGAAAGCATGATAAATGAGTAAATGGATATAACCTGGTTACAAAAAAACCCATCAGGATGAAAATTAATTTCTGGCCCAAAAAAGAGTGACTCTGGAGCATTATAAGAGTGAGAGGGAAGAAGTATGGTTATTTGTAAGATGGTTCTCTATTAATTTATGATAGGATTACATAGGTCCCCAGAATGTCCCAGGAGATCCCTTCAAATGATGTTCTTCTAAGACATTCTTCATATAAAGGTTCTCAAGATACAAGGAAAAATAATTTTCAAATTGTCTAATTATACTTTCTGGAAAATATAATTATTTGAGTGTTTCTCATCCATTAATAGGTGTTACATAGCAGATATTACTACTTAATGCAGTAAGAGTTACCAGAATTTCTTTTGTACCTGTTGCAATTTCTGCTGGTGTCACTAGATGTTGTTTGTGTTAAAAAAAAAAAAAGCTCCCTACACTTGTTTCTAGGAAAACTTAAAAAACCAGATGCTTAGGTGCCGCAAATGTTTTTCCATTTTTTTAATGTCTGATTTTTTTTTTCTCGGTTGCTTACATGTCTTTGAAAGTGGAAGAAAATTGTGTTTAAAAAATGCAACCTTAAATTATGTATTTGCATATATAAAAATAATGAAGGATTACAAAGATAAAATTGCACAAAATTGAAACATCGTGTGCTTTGCTAATCACCTGAATGGTTTTGTATTAGATATCTATATTTCACAATAGAAGGCTTGCTCTTGTTGCTTTCTGTTTGCTTTTTTTTCTCCTGAATTCTAACTTTGTAAATCTTATCTGGGATCTGAAATTTAAGATGAATTATACCCAACTGGGTATTGCCATCAGTAATAAACAATGCAATAATTCCTGTACTCCTATGCTTTCTGTGTTGGGGAATAATACCCAGCTTTTGATTTATGAAAAAACAAATGCCAACTTTTTCCAGTGAAGACTGTCTATGGTATAATGAGTGCTACATCTATCTGTAGCCTGTGTAGTTTATTTTAAGAAAATCATGTTATGGGCGATGAGTTCTGCTGACAGAACTGTGCACACCCTGCAGCCATGGAACTCCCACTGAAGTCGATGGACGACTTATGTGCCAAGAGTACTGTTTTGGGGGTTGTACTGATTGCAGCTTTCAGGGTCTGATTGAAGGCTTCAGGAGTTGTATGACTCCCATGTGAATATGTGAGAATTTTGATTTAGTAAAGAATAGAAAATCAAGCTCTAACGCTACACATATTGAAGTAGTGGGCATGTTTATGAGGTAGGGCTGAAACAGTGTGGGACTAATCTGACACCACAGAAGAACTAAGAACTGAAGGGATGTTCTGGAGTGCCAGGTTCTATTCAAGATAGTACATGATACAAAAAGGATGTTTTTTTCTGTGCTTTTTTAATAATAAAACCAAAGCTGCATTGTAAGCTACTGGTGTCATTTTCTCCCCTTGTGGATGTATGAGAAAGTTGAGCTCTGCACAATTAATCGTTACAGTCACTTAGTTGTTGCAGCCCAGGTCATAGCTGTATTGGAGTTTACCATTCAGTATGAAAATTCATTATTAAGTATTGTTTGTGTTTTTGAGAGTTTTGATTTACTTGTTTGTTTTGGTCTGTGGCTTTGTGACACTAGTCAAAATTGTTCCTTAGATGCTCAGTATTCAGATCGTGCCTTTGGGTCTGTAAGCATACTGTCTGAGTGATCAGATGTTAAATGGATTTGTGCCAGTTTATGGCAGTTCCACACGTCGGGTTCAACAGCTTCTAGCATTTAGTCGAAATAATCCTCCACAGCACCTTTGCATCACATTACTGTGGATGTTTCTGGATTATAAAGCATGTGTACTTGCAGAATTTACATTGCTGGGTTTGAGAACTCTCTTATAGATGATGTTTTCTATACAGTTCTCCTAAACTCGTGGTAGACTTACTCTGACATTAGCATTCTTAAAAGTAGATTTACAGATGTTTTTTTAATGTCATGGTGGTGTGTTTTAGTTCTGAATGCATGATACAGTTCCGAATGCGTGGTTTGTGTACCTGCTGCTGATTGTAAAATTATTTTTGATCTTATATTCATTTTTTCTGTATCATTTGCAAACATCAGTATAAATCAAAAGGTTCCTAGGTGTGTTCTGAAACCTCAGGAATCACCTGCTTCATTCTGTGCAGCACTTTACATGCCACACTCTNTCTGTTATATATATATAAGAGCAAATCTGGCTGGGGAAACAATTGCTTCCTGTAAAAATCTTGATAACAAGAAACACGCTTTCCTATGATGACAAGAAATACGCTTTCCTATGAATCATGTCTTTTACATTTTTAGGTACTCACGATTTTATTACGTACAATCAACCAACCACAACTAAACAACACCAAGAAATATTTCTTTTCAAGAGAAAAGTCCTTTTGCTTTTAAATGGACTTCTGATACCTGTTCTTCTGTGCCCATTTTAAATTGGGAAAGACAACTGTAGCCATTGTGTGGACTATAAAATTAAAAGACTTTATTATCATGTAAATATTATAAAAGCTATTCTAAAGAAATCTTACTTGATATTTTATTGTGATTAGTGAATTAGTTACTATTACTTTAATGCACCTTTTGTGACTGTGTGCCAGACTATGAAGCCCACTGAACACAGTCCTGAAAGGTTTCTAGATAGTCTTTTTACACCCAAGTCAATGAAAGTTAGCCCTGCAGGAAACCTTTTTCTGTTCATAACCACACTGAATATATTACACGTGACCTGCATGTATTAAAGTACTAACATCTCTGTCAACCTATAGAACAATCTGTTTCTGTAATGATGTTCTATCTATGAAAATGGCATGATAAATTTTGTAACTACATTTGTGAATGTTTGATCAGAAAAAAACAGTGTTGAAATAAGGGGGGAAAAGAGGGGAAACTCAAGCAGCAGGGAGGTTGTTCTCTTTCACTCAAGCGACTGTAAGGTACTGAAGATGCATGTTTTCCTCAGAGACACTTCTCTCCTTGGTTGATGTTGGTTTTTTTTTTGTTTTCCGGGTTGTGTTTTGGTTTTTTTTTGCAGGGGAGGGGGAGTTGTTAAAAAATAAAATTCTGTTTTCATAGTCCAGGTGTGCTTTAAAGGATCACATAATGACTCTGAAAGATTTTCTTTCTAATACTGCCAGACAAGCCTTATCTAGAGGTATCTTCTGCATAACAGTCCTTTTGTGTTTAACACTGAGTTGTGGCTTTTGTCGTAAGAATACTGAAGACTGAACAAAGGTCAATTGGACTGTTTCCTGGAGATAGAGTAAATGTTGTTAAGAGCCATGTTGGTAGAAATCATGACATACTGCCTGGTGTCGTTTTCTGTTAACATCTGAGTCTATTCTTTTTACCTACTCTTAACTCTTAGGAAACATTGATCACCTCTCTTGCAAATAGGCTATTGTGAGGGATTTAAAATGTTGGGAAGAGGTAATTTAGGCATTCTCAGAAGTGGTCATTAGATTCATAAAAACCTAGGATATCTCTGCTGTTCATATTTCCATTTGAAATGTAGCCATGTTTACAAATATACATGTGGTCCAAGTTTCTTTGGATTGAATTATCAAATAAGTTTAAAAAGCAATACCCTAAAATTCTGTTACCTAAGGTTTTTCTGAAATTCAGTCCTAAAAATAGTTGCACATGTCCATGACAAAGAATTACTAAACTAGCAAAACTGAGAATATAAGATTTTCTAAGCAGTTGTTAGGAAAAAAATGCATAGTGAAGCAAAAGCTACTTTTCACAGTAAACAGTCTTCTACAAAACAAACATTTGTATTATCTGTCTGAGTTTAATTGCTCATGAAATATCTTTGTGTAAGGCTGAATTCCTAACTACATAAAGAATTATTTTTATTTTTTTGTAGTCTTTACATTATAAAAATACTTTTGGGATCCTGCTGTCTTACAAGAATTAAAATGAGAGTGGAAACTGTTAACCTCATATTCATTGAGTTAACGGAAAGCTTTACCTTATGTCTGTTTGGCAGAATTTCTCTTCTCTGGAAATGTTTCCACTCACTTGCATTGTGCAATGTTACTGCGTTATGTAAATAGAATTTTTGAGGTATGATGTTAGGGAGGTAAATATTTTTGTGGAAAAACTTTTGATTACAACCTCTTACCTTTGGTGATGCAAATGGTTAGTTTACAACCTGGTAATAAAAGCAGCTGATTAAACTGAAAAATTAAGTACATGGTTTGCTGGTAATTACAAGAAACAAATAAACAACGTTTTTTTGTTATCAGATACAGTACCTGTCTTTCTGAAAGTACGTAGTCTGTCTGTTCAATGTTGTATGTATAGATATTCATGTAACAAAATTAACTATTATAACTGACACAAATGGCGTTTTGTTACCCTGAAGAGAGAATACAAAGAATGCTAAGGGTTGAGACTTTCTGTTTTTCACTGTAGGAATAGTTTCTGCAGATCAGAGAAGTGAAAACGCTTTTTTATATGTTTCTCCACTAAATAATGTGTTTTCCATAATTATGTATTCAGTATTATTGATGAAGTCTGAAATTACTTCTGTATACTTGTCTTTTGAATATGTTTGCCACCTGGTATCAATAACGTACTGAGGAGTTCTCAATATGAAATGTACTAATCCTCACAATGCCTCCAGTGTCACCACTGGAAAAGTAGGGAATTGAATTAGCAGGTGTGTCCACTTAGTCGCTTCTAGGCAGATGCAAACTGTCCTCATGCGTGATCCCAGTTAGCTGAAGACAAACTAGCTCCAGATCAAAACCTGAAACTTGCCATTCCTATGACAGTGCTTGAACAAACTGTTGTTGTGGCTTATTAACATTAGCAAAGTGTTGTGGTAATTACAGGTGCACACATTTTCATTAGGTTGCATCTGGCCAACTCAGAGCATGCATCTGCCTGCCAAAGATTGTGTTGGCATGCCCACAGCAAGATAAAGGCAGGACAGTGCAAAGATTCTCAAGTTAAAGAAAACCTAAACCAGTGAACTAAATGGCACAGCATTGTCTTTATTGTGCGGAGTGCCTACATCTGTCAGGAAAATAACTGGAGGAGGACTTCTGGCTTCAACTGTCATAGACTCATAGAATCGTAGGATGGTTTGGGTTGGAAGGGACCTTAAGGATCACTTAGTTCCAACCCCCTTGCCGTGAGCAGGGACACCTCCCACTAGACCAGGTTGCTCAAAGCCCCATCCCACCTAGCCTTGAACACCCCCAGGGAGGGGACAGCCACAACTTCCCTGGGAATCTGCCAGCGTCTCACACCCACACAGTAAAGAATTTCTTCCTAATATCCAGACTAAACCAACCTTCCTTTAGGAACCATTTCCCCTCATCCTACCTGCCCTTTTAAAAAGTCCTTCTCCAGCTTTTTTGTAGACTCCCTTCAGGTACTGGAAGGCTGCTATAAGGTCTCCCTGGAGCCTTCTCTTCTCCAGGCTGAACAACCCCAACTCTCTCAGCTTGTCTTCACAGGAGAGGTGCTTCAGCTCTCTGATCGTCTTCATGGCCCTCCTCTGGACTCACTCCATGTCCTTCTTATCTTGGGGACTCCAGAACTGGACATATGTGTCAGGTGGGGGTCTCACCAGAGTGGAGTAGAGTTTGACCTGCTGATCATGCTTCTTTTGATGCAGCCCAGGATATAGTTGGCTTTCTGGGCGGCAAGTGCCCATTGCGAGCTCATGTTTTATTTTTTCATCAGGGCTGTTCTTAGTGCATTCTTCATCCAGCCTGTATTTGTGCTTGGGATTGCCCCAGCTCACGTGCAGGACCTTGCACTTGGTCTTTTTGAACTTTGTGGTTTGCTGTCTGTGTTGCCAAGAAAGATGCTAAACAATGCCAGTCCCAATACTGACCCCTGAGGAATGCCACTTGTCACTGATCTTCACTTGGACATTGAACTATTGATCACAATACTTTGAGTGTGACCATTCAGACAATGAAAAAAAAAACCAAAAACTTGTTCAAGGTCAAACAAAGTCCATTGTGAATCCAGAATTGAAGCAGTTGTCCTGATTTCATTCCAGTGCTTAAACAGTTACCCTGCTTTTATTTTATATTAAGGTATGGAGTCAAAACTGATATGAAAGTATGCAGTGACTGTAAACTGATTTCACTGTTGTTCTTTAGGGTTGTGCATGCTGATTCCAGCAGCTTTGTCTTAAATGGGCTTTATCTGAGGCTAGAGTGCTTGGTGTGTGTGATGATTTGGCATTTCTTTAGGATCTTACGGAGTATCCCCAGAAATCCTTATTTAAATCTGCAGCTTAGCAAGTGGAATGCTCTGTTAGTCTTTTAAAGAAGACAAGGAAACAAAACAGAAATGTCCTTTTTGGTGGGGAGACTAGGTTGAGGGGGGGAACAAAAAAAAGGGAAAATGACAGCAAAAAACCCAACACAAAACTAAAAAATACCCTACAGATTCTGTAAGATCTGTATTTAAATATTTTTATGTTCTCCACTCACTATTCTGACACTGCATCAGAAATTACTTTTTTGTAGTTTTAAAATAATACCTGTCATCACTTATCTTTTTGAAGAATGAAAGTGAATAACCAGATTGTTTTCTTTCCATGGCTAAACAGGCTGGTTTTGGTGTTCAAGGCTCATTCTGAATGTTTGGCTGGTAATACTTTAAGTAGATGAAATTGGGTGAGAAAGATGCTGTCAGTATTGATAGGCTCAGAATCTCGCCAAGCTTTTTTTCTTCTTTCTTGCAAACTCCATTTACTAAAATTGCCACACTGGGTATCTGTAGTGCTGGGGTTTTGTATCTGTTTTTGGAATGAAAGTGGACCTACTTTTGTCTTTGAGGTTTTTTTCCTTTTAAGTAAAAATGGGATGATGTTACATAGCTACTTGTCAATGATCCTCAAACACATTAAAATACTAGTACAAAATGCTACATTAATTACTAGTGCTATTAGTTTCAAATACAGAAATAGCAAAATAATATAAATTCCATCATCCATTAGCATTTAAAAAATAGGCAATAATGCTACTTATGCAAGTGTTTTGAGTGTTTTACAGGGTGCCAAATGCTGGTACAACCCGTGTAGATTCTTTAATGCACACAGTAAAAATGGGGAAGACTGAAATGCTGATTGGAACTCATATTCCCTGGTCACCTAGCACAAATAAGAGAATCAAAGTAATTAGAGAGGTAAAATTTGTGTGTTCCCTGCATTGTTTGTACACATAAGAGGTTATCTATTGCTGCAAATTGGATTAGCTGTATAAACAGCAGCATAATTTATTTAAAGAAGTCAGATTTCAAACACTTGGAAAAGAATAGTGGAAGAACAAGAAGGGGATTGTAAAAAGGAGAGGTGTGGAAAATTCAACTGTGCTTGTGTAGGGGTAATTTATATGACTTTTGTATGACTGGATTTATTTTAATACAGCAGAATTTCTTTGTGTTTTAACCATTGGCAATGTACCAGAGCTTGAGACTCAACATTTCAGTAGAAGCTTTAAACCTATATATGTAAGGACTGTTGAAATGACATATTTAAAACCAATCATATTTCATAAATTCAGAAAATCAATCACCACCTCCTTCTGAGTATCTATGAATATTCATATCTATACTTCCCCAGAAATTATTACGTGCCTTCCAAATGTGTGTGTATATATATATGTGTATATATATACATATATTTATATATGGTTGGTTCTTTGAAGTCAAAAACATCCCTTCTGTTTAACTTCTGTAGTGCTTGGGTTTTGTTCAGTGTGCTCTCACTTAGGTGCTGAAAGGGACGCTTTGGAAAGCTTCCCTGGCTGCAGGCATGGTCATAGCGTGAGAGCAAGAGGCTGCTAATGGTCTGAGATGCGCTGCTCCTCTCCTGGGTTCCACAGCACTAGAAAGAACAACATGCTTATTCCTTCCTGTAGGGACTACTCAGATGAAGAAAAGTATAACATATACTAACCCAGACAAGTTAAGTTATCGTTAATATTGGTAGCATTTATCACTGGAGTAACTCCATACACAAAGGTAGTGCAATGAATTACTGTGCAATGAGAATTAACTGTTTTCAATCATGTCATGTTCTAATTATGAATTAGCAGTGATTTATTAAGTCCAAAATCTGAGATCTAAAATAGGTAGCATTTTACTAGTACCTTGAAGGTATGTCTGTAGAGTCTGCTATTATATAAGGACATTTGGTTTTCCTTTTTTTCTTTTTTTCAGAATACTTTTATTTCTCTATTCAGTTGGATTTTTAATACATATTTTTTAATTTCTCTAGTCTTTAATTAGCATCTTCTCCAATGAGGTTCACTCTTATGTCTCCCAAAAAATGTAACTGTAAATGCTTGTTTTTTGTGTCATTTAAATATTTCTTGAAAATTATGTGGGTATCTTAGTAAAAAGTATCCTTTTTTCATTGAAAATGGGTTTGGTTTGTTTTTTTCTCATGTTTAAATAGGCTGCTTGACAAGAACAGTTCTAATTTTATTAGAAGTTACTATTTGTTGCATGTAATATGTACCTTGATTTTTTTAACCTTGGCTGTTGGTTTTACAGACCAAATCTTTCACTTTGGTAAACAAGATGTTTTATTTAGTTTCCAGTCTTCAATGCAGCCTTCTAAAAGAGGGATCTTTTTGAGTGCAAAGTTTGTTGTCATGTTGCTAGTGTGTGTTTCTGACTAGAATGCAAAGTAGCTTTAATCCATACGTTCTTTTTTCCTGTACTGGGATAGCTGCCAAATCTATGTCAGGGATTAACTTCTGAACGTGTCAGCTGTAACAAATACAGTTCATTGTTCCTCGACTAGTTAACAGCTAGTTAAAAGGCAGGAACAGCTCAAACGAAAGGGAAGTAGTGTATGTTTTGCATCTAAAATATTCTGTTAAAACTACTGAGAGAAAGAAAGAAAAAAAATCAGTTCTAGAGGGATTTTTAGGTAGGCAAAAATACTTTGCTGATTCTTCAAATCAAAACATGCTAGGTCAGTGGATAATGAACTATGGTCAGTTATAGGTCACTTTCAATACAGGGTTATATAATTCAGTATTTAAGCCTCTGTTTCACTCATGTGAAAAGCAAGACAACACCACCTGCACCACCCCCCCCCTGAAAAAAAACCATGCAAGAAGTCTCTCTCAAACTCTTGCAATAATATCTGAGATTGGTTAGAAAAAGAGTATCACAAGAAAGAAAAATGTCTTAATTTATTCAGAGAACCTGAGAGCTTGAAAATTATGAAGAGCAAAATGCAGAATTGAGAGGTGAGCTAATGATACTTTCTCCTCACAGACATACATTTTCAAATTATTAGTACCTTTTTTGTTTGCAGACTATTTGTCTGTATTATTTTTGGCAAGTTTTCCTCTCTAAATGAAAGGTGAACAGTTTGCTGTAAACATATTAAAACCACAGTGTATTTAATTAGTTTTATAAGCTTCATGTAATCCTTTTCCCCTAAATTTTAGATCAATTATCCCAGCAGAAAAAATTTTGTAATTCAAACGGCAATTTTAGTGTATGTAAGACTTAAAATTATTTTTATCTTGAAAGGTGTGTTTTTGTGTTTTCTGGCTTGTTGAGCTCAACTAGAAAATACTGGTAGTAAATGAAGACAAAAGAGGCTGTTGTAACAGGTGTCATATTTCAATATCTTGCATAAGAGAGCAGATTCAGTTGTTCTCTCACAATGATGACAGATGCTAGAACTCTGAAGAGGTGCAGAATTGTTTTTGTTGCCTGGCTCATTTGAGCCCTGTTATTTTCAGGTAAATGAAAGGTTTGAATGTCCTATTAGGTAGAGCAAAGGCAGAGGAAAAGATGAAATGAAATGTCAGTAATCTAACAAGAAGAAAAGGTATACTGTTATATATAAAAACAACCAACAAAACCCCTCTAGAAAACACAAATCAGGACCATACTGAATGTGTGCTTTGAGTTAGAAGAGGAACTTTAGTGATTAACAGTGAACTATACTGCTGGGTGAATTTTTAAATGCTTGTGGAAAAATCTATCATTTGCTTAACTTAATAAAAGTTTTATGTGTTTTAAGAAAGTGGAGGAAAGGGCAAAAATGGTCTTTGTATAGCTAGAAATCATAGACTTTATGTATATATTTCTGGAATAAAATGTTCTCTCTCAACTCATTGACAGTGGTGCAGCCTATGCAGAAAGTAGTATTTACATCTAATGTACAGATTGTGAATCTAGTCCCAGTCCTTCAGCACTTACTCCTCCTGCTCTCTGTTGCCCCCACCCTCATTCCCCTCCTTTCCTTCTTACACAGGAGTACTGTTTGATTTAAAAAGGGACTCCAGACAGTGGTTTCCCCTACACGTGAGTCAGAGTGTTTTATATTTGTAATGCATAATTCTTCATATCTCTAGAATAGTGGTTGTGAGACATGAGCAGGATTTGTTTGTTTACCCTCGGCTTACTCAGTGTGCGTGGTAGAATACAGAAGTGGCAATCTTTTATTTTTCTCCTTCTCTCTCCTCTCCCTTTATCTTACGGTGGAAGATCTATGAGCCTTAGGAGACAAAACAATTGGAGGAAGATAAATCAAGAAAACTAGTAATTCCTGTCCAATACACAAACTATCTTTGACTGAAGTTACACACTTACAGCTCAGTTCTTTCTGAAATCTCAACCACCTTTATCATCGTTTCCTACTGCTGCTTTTTGTAACTCTTCTTGAGCATGCTGATGACTGTAGATCACATTCTGAGGTATGTCATGCATTCCTGAATGCTGTTTATTGCAATCTCAAGATTACAATAAGGGGAAGGAGGTATTAAAAGGGAAAAGAGAAACTGAACAGTGAGTATAAAATTAGGAAGCTTTGAGCATTGCAGGTGGAAGCCAAGATGAATGAGCAAGTAATCTCCATTCCATGATCTTGAATTAAACTGAAGATTCAGTGGCAAATGCTATACGTTTATTTAAAAGGTAGTATATATCTGACCAGTGCAGGCTTGCTGCTGTAACACAAATAAGTATGGGAGTGAATATGTGTGCATGTAAATATGTATATCTCATGGTTTTAAAATATAAATAATTTTGTTTATGTAGTTATGCTATTGTTCCAGATTCCCATGAAATCTGTTCATTTAATATTGTATAGAAGTCTGGTAATCTGTTTTCAAGAATAAATGTTCATGCAAGATGACAAAGGCGGCTTCAGGCCATTAGAGAAAATGGGCTTGTTTACTTTAAAGTGGAGAGGGGATATGTTTGGAGTCTCTAAAAATTCCAGAGTGGTAAGTGGAAGGAAGGAGAATTATTCTTTATTTAAGTTAAAGTATGTACTCGGTGCAGGAACAAATGGATTTGAACTGACTGAGCAATTTTAGAAAATGTGAAGATTACTTCTGTCCATAAGAGCAAGGAAGATGTGAAACAGCTGTTAAAATAATGGTTGTATAAAACTAAGTGATTTTAAGAAGGAGGTAAAGGGATTTGAGGGGGATGTTGTAATGTTGTGCCTATAGGAGGACGCTAGAATCTTTTTAAATTTTGGCATTAAACCCTGAAATTTCTTCTTAAAGTTTTTATTTAGTAAATAAGTACATTGAAATTAACTACTTAATTATGTAATAACAGTTAATAATGTAAATAATCCATACTAAATAATAGCATATTTGTTCAGGAAATTGTTTCTAGAACTTTCAGATGTGTAAAATCTATGTAGTGATTTACCATGCAACGAGAATTAACTCTGTTTTCAGTCATATCATGTTCTAATTATGAATTAGCAATGATTAAGTCCAAATCTGAGATCTAAAATAGGTAGCATTTTACTAGTACCTTGAAGGTATGCCTGTAGAGTCTACTATTATACACCAAAAGAAATGCTTTCTAAATGCTTTAACTTCACAAAGTAAATAGCAGTTCTTAAACAATAGAAAGAATAGAAATTATAACCATTAGAAACACAAAAGCATGATTATTTTGTGAAACTGATAAGAACTGTTTTGGGAATGTTCAGAGAAGTAACTGGTGTTTCAAGAAGTCATAGCCAAGTAAGCTTCGCCAAGCTGTCACTGGAAACATGGAATCAAATGTATTTGTATTATCTGAAGAGATGATCTGAGAAGTTGACTCATCTGGAAGAGCTAGAATTTTACTTGTGACTTTGTATGTGTTTTTAAACAATTAATGCTAAGGTGCTGGGGAATTGCTGCAGAGAGAAAAATTCAGAACTGCCGATTCCCTTCATTAGTCATGACAATTATGAAATATAGCTTGAATCTGGCAAATTATTGTGGGTGGATGAATTGGAAAAAATAGCTAATTTTTTCTTTAATGTGTTTTTTACAAGGTTTTCATAAAAGACATCAGGATAGATGCCCTCCAGTTTACAGGAATTATAGGAGAATAACATTGTAATAGAAAAATGTGTAAGAAACCATAAGAAAACGTGGATGACAGGTTTTAAGGTAGATGAGCTTTTTCAAATTTAGAAGATGCTGATTTGTTACTGCTTCCATATAACTACTCTTCACGTTGCAACCTTGTATGCCTGTTGTTCTAGCGTTTAACAAAAGACTGAGTTTCTGGTTTCTAGTTCTGGTTTCTAGTTCTGGTTCATGTTCAAATGCTCTTCCAGGCTCACATTAAATCACAAAATGACATCATAACTCCAATTTAATACGTCCTTAGTCAATACATCTCATCAATGATTCTTTATTAGATCTGAATCTTTTTGCAAAATACTAACCACAGGATTTCCACCTGTTTTCTCTAAACATGCTAGGCTAAGTTGAATTCAGTGAGAGACTTGTGATTTAGAAATAATGTGCTGCTTTTAAAAACACCTGTGTAGCAGATAATCTTCACTTTGATAGTTTATTCTTCATTTTATAACACCTTAAAACTTGTTTCTAAGGAATGCAGTGCAGATATTTTAAGTTAATTAATTTGTGCTTATTTTCTTCTTGCAACATTATAATTCTGTGTTTTAAAAAAGTTAACCAAGTATAATTCAAAAGACTTCATATCTCTTGGGATATTGATGTATTTTATATTGTGCTCTCTGCCCAGAGAGGAAATTTTGTATTACAAATTAAAGCAAAAAGAACACTCAATACATACTATGAAAAGATTAATTTAAAAGAAGAATGTAAAGCTGGTGCTTTCAAGAGCAATAACATATGAAGATGACTTTTTTAATTTTATTTTTTAAGTCCTGAAGGAGTAAACCAAAACAAAGTGTTATGAAGAACAGGGAATGAAATCTTAAATTTGAAGAAAAGACTGATGCCCAATTTTAGTTTTTCTGTAATACTAAATATCTGAAAAATTTTATAAGTCCACAGCTAGACATGCAAAATCAACAAGCATTTTTCATATGTGAAACTGTCTCCATCTTTGCTTTTCTACACAATTTGTAATTTTGTTTTGGTATGGAGCCACTTGTGAACTTCGCCACCCACCTAAATCCTTATAGTCGTGATGTCCTTTCTCCTGGTGACTGCATTTGGAAAAGGGGGAAGTTTACAAAGATGGTGTGTTCTAGATACTGCAGTGGCTTTGGCTGAAAATCTCTAGAGAGCCAAATACTGATCTGGTGTCTTCCTTGTTTCTCAGCCTTCTTTGCCTTTTCCTCTTTGTATTCATTGCTTACATCCAGCAAAGAATTGATGAAAGAATTGCTTGGTCTTCCTTCCTGTTACTTAAAGCAGGGAGGTGCATATAAGTGGATTGCATTGCTAGTGTAGACACGAAAACAGCCGGGGGACTCTACTGCATCATTTAAATATAATATTTGCCTGTGTTTGTTTTCTAAAGCTGTTTTTATTCCCCTCAAAGTGCATATTTCATTGTGAAGTTACACAGTACGAGCGGCACGACAGACCTTGTGGAAAGCAGTGTACTGTTCCCATGTAACACTGGAATCTGTGAGAGCAGCCATGTATTGTCGTCTTTGACATTTGTTTTGTTTTTTTTTTCCTAATGTCACTTAAAATATACACTTGTCTGATTTCTGTTGGGTGCATTAGAGAAGCAGCAGTTCTAACAGGTCTCATGCCCTGCTTGCCTCAAATTACTTTCTTTTGTTTCTGTTAAGCAGTCATTCACATACACACACTTGCCTTCTAGCAAAATAGTATAATGCTGCAGGATTGCATTTGAACTGATTCTCCAGTTTGGTGACTGCTGCTGAGCCTTTATAAAGAATTTCTGTATTTTCTGAATATTTAACATTATATCTGAGAATATTTTCAGAATATTTTTTTATCAAGTTTTGGCTTCCATGTGTGTTAATATTGCCAGTAGGTACAAAGTATATGCCAGTGTTAGGTAGTTTTTGATTCAGTTTCTGTTTTCATTGATTTATTTCATTTACAATAACAACTTTAGATTATGAAATTCCTCCCACTGTCTCTATAAATATGTAGCAGTTTATTAAATTATCTCCACCTGGTGGCAGTATGTCATAGCTAGCAACAGAGTAACAAGCAGAACTTTTTTTATTATTTTTCTTTACAGAAACATAACATCAAAGATAGTTAAATCAGATGAGTCATTTATTGCTTAAAAACCCCTGTAGATATGCATGAAATACTTTAAAGCTGAACTGTGGTGTCTTGTATGTAATTTGATGTAAGCACTATATGGATCTTTAACTGGTAAGTATGCCATGCATAAGTGCCTTCAAAATGCAAGTCAGTTGCCAAAAGATCCGTTAGCATAACTGTGTTGATGTCTACATTCTTTCACTCAAAAAGAACAATGCAGTTATTTTGATGGGTAAAGTCAACACTGAAAACTTTCACATATATATTCTGCTTATTCCCACAGTTATAAAATACGGATTAGGTTGTGCAAAGTTTGCATAATGCGTTTTCTTCAAGCGTATTTTTGTATTCTGTTGCAAAGAAGTGCTCTTTGCTGAAGTGCTGAATTACCAGTTTTCCTCAGGTTGATACTGTGCTTATTGTTCTGAAAAATGCTTCCTTTCTTCACTATCTTATCAAAATATGTTTCTAAGAACTTGCCTACAAGACTTTTCATATCACAGCTGTCAGAACAAATTTTACATTTGAAGTTATACAAGCATTCCATATTATTTAAGAAAAGTTCTATGTATGATTAAGATTTTTACAAATAAAACCCCAAACATAATTATTTGGTTATCCACAGCTGAGTGGTTATTTTGTCTTACAAATAAAGCCATTTCTTAAATGTTACAGATTTACATCTCCATATAAAATGTCAAGAGTACTCCAGAGTGATTCTGAGGGGTTTTTTTGTGTCAATAATAAACAATTATAAACAATACCAAACATGGTTTTAGTTACTATAGCTTGAAACTGTAATGGTCATGAATATATTTACGTTTCTGATTTCCTCCTCCCTCCAAAAAATTAAGTCAGTGTCAAAACACTTTGGTGAGCTAACTAGCAGGTGAGAATTTGTAACATATCATATTTTGATGATTAAAAAGCTTTTTTTTGTTTTTTTTAAAAATAGACCTCTTCTTCATTGAACAATCTTTATGCAGTGCAATTATTTTGATATAGCTATTTACTAAGTATACTGACTTGTGATGAGTTCTTTCAGTTTAAACACAATCACAAAGAACTTACAGCTTGAGAACCTCATATGGGAAAGCTAAAAAGTGTTTTTTAAAGAAGAAAAAAAATAAAAGAGTATGCTGGCAGCAATCTAAAAGGAAGCTTGTATGTTTGTGGCAAAGTTCAGGCTCTGTTCTCAGACTTTTACTTGATGCATGCATGTGTGTAGGTTTTTGGATATTTTTGTGTGTTTATAGATGAAATACTGTATAAATCACCATTCTGGGTGAGGACTAAAGTAGTCACCTATGCTGACATCGTTTTAGGCTTAATAGGCCTACAGAAACTGTGGTCTATAGGCACTAAATAGAAAGAGCTAGGTATACAAGGTAGCTTCTGTTATTACTGAAAGCATCACTTAACATGCAGTGAGACTTAAAATGTTTGGTTGTGCTCACCTTATTTTTCAGTAGCATGAGGTGCATAAAATACAAATTCAGGGAAGAAAGGGGAAAGGCAAAAAATCCCAACTAAGCAAATATTTATATAGCAGAACAACCGATCTCTCTCACAAGCCGTAAATATGGGAATACTATGTTGATTTGTCTCTCTGCACTTATCTAATATAATTGACTGAGGCAAAGTTTCTGCTAGGGTCTGTTTTTTCTGTATATTAAGCTTTTGAGTGGAAAATGGCTTTCATTTTTCTTTAACCCATCAAGTAGTTTCTAGGCTGATAATTCGGAATTTAACAATAAATTGCTACTTATTTAAGAGCTATAAAAATGAAATGCATATTTTAAAAAAGATTAGATGCTAATTATCCACTTTCATTCTTTGTTTACATAGTAGTGTATTTCAGCCTGCAGCTGTTGAACTGACTGACTAGATTAGGTACTATCAGCTAAAGGGTAAATAATGTGATAAAACTATCATTAATGAAAGTGAAATTTAAGCCATGAATACTTTCTGCTTTATAGATTGCAAATAATTTTATTATAAAAAGCTGTCATTATTTGTAGCTTTTAATAATACAAATATTTGCAATCTTACAAAAGTGATAAAATAAGAAACACTGAACATTTGTCAAGAAAGGTTTGATTTGCATGACAGAACTCTAGCTGTAAACTTAGGACCCAAGTCAGGTACCATGATGTCTTTATACTGCTTCAGAAGTTCAGACCACCAGATCCCCAGTTGCACATTTTCTCTCAGAAAATTATACCACTTGCAGATCTGATGCTTAGTGTTGTCCTTCTGGGAAAACAAGAAAGCTTCTCCTGTGGCCTGCTTGTTCCTCTTTACTTTTATGGGGTGAAAGGACATCCCAGCCCTGTGAAGCTCACTTTCTCTATCACTTTTTGTATGCCTTCTCTTATAGGAAGCCTCTGGATGCCTTATTTCCTCTGTGCAGGTCCATATTTTGAGTCACGTGGTTAGCTTTTACTTCAGCAGAATCAGTGTTGTGTGGTGTTGGTTGGCGTGCAGGTTTTTTTGTTGTTGTTTTGGGGTGTGGTTTTTGTGTGTGTGTATTCATAATGCTGGAAGATACAGAGACTGTCTTGATTTAATTTTGCTGCTTGCTATATTGAGGAAAGAAAAACAAGGATACTTTCAAGGGACACTTGTCAAAGTAGACAATAATAAACCTGATGAGGTATTTGAAAATTTTGTTAAAGTAAACCCAACAATTATTAGGTTAATACTTAAGCAAAAGTGATAGCAAAAAATATTTATTGTTAAGTACTCAACTAATTACTTCTTAAGAAATGACTAGTAATACATTCTATTACCGTTGTAAGGATTTCTGAAATAGTAGAATAAAACATAGTAATTTAAATTAATTTATTTACCATAGATAAGCAATTCCTTCAAATAGTTTGTATTTAAAGCTTGTGAAATTCTTATTAAACATGGCAATTAAAAATAAAACCCTTCTGGAATTAGTTTGAGAATCTCATTATGTAATACTTACATAGCTGTGTAATTTAATACTTTTGGCCACTTTTCTCTTTTGATTCTGTCACAGTTTTAGCCAATAACCAGGTCAGAGATGCTTTCTAACATCTAATTGCTCGTATCTTGCATCAAATTTTGTGCTCTTCTCTTAGCAATCTTGTTACTGCTTAGAGCAAAAGTGAGAGATTCTTTTGCAAAGTCTTTTCAACCTGAGTTTTCTCAAAGTACCATTTTTTTCCACTCTAAATTATTTTAACCTGAACTAACCTGTGGAAAAGGAGCAGGCTTCTGAATGCAAGCAATTTTTTGGGGTAAGAATAGCAGAAATATAACCAAACTGTGTTGCTTAAGGTCATGTTCTTGCTTCTCCTGTAGAGGATATATGCATTCAACTGAGTTGTTAATGGAACTTACTCTCTAAACTGACTTCTAAGCCTAAAACCAGTTGATTTTGATGCTTCATATCACAATTCATTTTAATATTGAAGAAATTAATAAATTTTAAACAGCTAAATGTTTATAAGATGATACACCTTTACTTATATACTTGTTGCTACCTCTAAAATGAACTGTATAATCATGTTTTGTGGAAAGTATCTCAGGGTGATGTACCATATGGTTTAGGAGTTACAGGATGTCACCAAATCCCTGTTGAGGTTTAAGGAATTACTTCTAGTTGTACAGTACCAAAGGCTGGTTCTAATAAAGCAAACTTCTGCAAAATGCAAGTTGTGGGGTTTTTTTTTCCTTCAAAAGCACTGGAACATTTTGAGCTTTAGCCTTTTTCTGTTAAGGGTATGAATGAACTGGTATTACCATGGCATATCCTTGTATAGCACTATGTGTATATCACAGTATTTAATATTTTCTTAAAGAGAAAAAGCTTTATGTTATTCATGAAGGTTTTAGAATAAGCATGGTTATGCAACACTATTTTAAATATTTACTGCATTGTTTGTACCTTTCTCTGTCCTCCATGTCAAGACAGGACAATGAGGTAAAATTTTACATTACCACTTATTTACTAAAGGAGTTGGAACTAGGGCTGCCAGTTTATTGCTGGTATTGCCAGGATGTTTTCATTTGAGGAAGACTGAATCCATACTATGTCAGAAAGATGGATGAACTCTTAAACACTCAATTGCTTTTTTGGTGTTTCTTAATCTTGGAGCTCATCCAAGTGTATTTCATGGCATGTCTCAATATAGTGCCTGGTACTTTGGTGCTCTGGATTGAAACAAATTTTTCTTTAATAGCAATGCTATTATACGGAGTAATGTGAAGCTCTGTTCTATGTGGGTTTTTTGTTGTTTTTTTTTTTTTCCTAACTGTTATAGTGATTTGAAGGCTTTGGAAATGAAATAATTTCTTTTTGCTTCTTTTAATTTATCCAACAAGAGTAAGTTAATGTAAAAGTGTGGTACAGAGGTAATCTGAAGATTCTGGAGTGCATATGTTGTAATGCTGAGGACCTCTTTTGTAATACTTGATGTCAGCCACCATATGGTTGCACTTGCAACCAGTAAGTAAAGCGTATGCTACTTTATACATCTGTGATCATATTAAGAAGTTTTACTCATGTTCCAGTTGGGGAAAAAGCTAACTTGTTGGGTTCCAGCTGTCTGCAAGTTTTTACTGCATGTGGAACAAGAGAAGGAAGGAATCTTACAAATATCAGGAAGTCATTAAACTTGCAGTCTGTGTGCATGATCAGTTGGGGATTAAAAATACCTATCTCTAGCTTGGAAATGAGCAGTAGTCAGTTCAATATTCTAGCAAGATCTTTCTTTAATGTACTTAAAGGTTTATCTTCAGTCAATCACAATAGGGAAAAACAGGATAGGCCTAAGGGGATGAAGTATGGCAGATTTCTATATCTCTGGATAGATTAGAGGGAATATAGCTGAAAGATGTTTTGAGATGCAGCAGAAGCCTTTTCATCACAGAAAATAAGTTAGCCTTATCTGACAAATATGAGGATTGACTGTAAAGAAGACAAAGAAATTTGAGGAGCTCTGAAAATTTTGATGTCCCATTTCCCTGTCATGAAGTCTTGAGCCTTCATCCTTAGTTCTAACTGGCTCCTGAACCCCATGCATAGGAATGTGTGACTCTTCTCTCATGCCTGGTGCTTTGGTAGTAAACCAGACTGGCTCAGCCCTGCCATTTGTATTGAGAATATGGTTATCCTGGTCACCAGGGAACAAGCGGTTTTGGTTTTTGGAAGTCTCCAGGGTTAAAGAAGTTTTCTTTTAAAACTGGAAAACTGACAAAAACTCTGAGAATAAATGTGTTTCTGAGACCTTTGATATCTTGTTCTTCTATGTTGGGTGTTTTTTTTGTTTGTTTGTTTTTAAATTCCAAGTATTTTCTTACCATCATGTAGTATATAATTGATTTTTATGTAAAACTTGCAGTAATAACATACTTCTAAAATCTTCAATTCCAAGATAGACTTGAATGCCAAATTGTGGTTGAGCACAACTGTCCCCAAAGCAGAAGATAATTCTGTCCTTCAGTCCTTAGTTCTGTCTTTCAGTTCTTTAAATGTCACCTGCTAGAAAAATTAGAGAAGAACTAGCATTAAACTGGCCTGTTACACTCAAAATTTTGTTAAGAGCGAAAACGAAACACCCTATGTGTGGAGTCAATTAATTATTTGTCCAATTATGTTCACCACTTGAGTCAAAATGGAACAAATGTTTGTTGTTATTAAGGACGACAACTTCCATAGTCTTTAATACTTGTGGAAGGAAAGGGTTAGTCATCATCCTGAAGTCTTTGCCAGCATGTCTGTGGTGGTGTTGTCTTCCTCATTCTTGGAAGACTATAGTAATGCCTACTATCTAACAGCTGCTTATTTTTTCTTAGTGTTTTTTTTTTTTTAATATGTTGTTTAATATTTTCTTTATTATCCCCAGAGTCATTAGCGGAATCCTAGTTTTGAGTTGTTGACTACAGCTAAAATCACCTGGCCACTAGATAACTGCTGTCACAAATAAAGTAAACTAAAATCAGCTCAGACCGATACATGTCTAGAGAATTCCATTACCAGAGAAGCTAATGAAAAAATCATATTAAATTTACACATCTATTTATTGTAGGGAGGTACAATTCATGAACCTTGTGCTTTGTACTGAACTTTCACTATATATCTTTCTTCTGAATTATACTATCCTTCTTAAATTCTTTCTTTTTATGGATTTTTTGGAATGATTCTAAGACAGTGTGAGAAATTACTTATTTCAGTGCAAGATTAAGATTAAGTTAACATTTACTGGGGCACCCTTTTTCTCCAGGTAAGTGTGCAAGTAGAAGTGAAAGAATGAAACACGTTCACCTTCCCCCAAAAAATTACTTCTGAAAAATGAAAGAAAAATGGCAAATAATTCTGTATTTGTAGCTTTCTCATTTCTATTAAAAGCTACTTTCTCCAAGCAGGAGTTATGTTAGGCAGATCTGCATGACAAAAAGTATTTTTAACTGTTGGGGTTGTTTGTGAAATTGAAGAAGTGAATTATGGTTTGTACAGGAAATGCATTCATCATATGGTATTACATGACCTTTTAAAATGAATAACAGCTACAGTTCATGTCTACTATGTGTAAATTTCACAACAGTAAACCAGTAAAAATTAACAAGTTATATGCATGTGTTTTTTCATATTAAATCATATGTTTAAGTGACTATGAAAATTCATCTTTTAGTAAGTTGTTGTTTTATCTTACAATAGATATTTCTTCTAATGCATTCTTCTAACTGCTACTGCAGTATCTCCATTTTGTTTAAATTTAGTAGTGAGTATGATCATTAAACAGCAAAAGAATTAGGATTTTATAGAGGACTTTATTTTTTTTTCCCCTGGTGAAATAAATTTTAGTTAAATACATATTTAACATATTTTAAATCTTTCAATTAGTCTCCCTAAAAATTGATAACCAAAGTTACCCAACAGGTGCCACTGACAGTTTACTACCCAGGAAACAGTAATTCAGAACATGGAAATAGCTTTGCTTGCAGTCAGCCTCCAATATTTGGTAATGTAGAGCTTGAATCATTATTCCAATACTTTTATATAGTTTTATTCATCTGAATAAATTCATGTGAATTTATATAATTTTATTCATCTGAAATTCACCTGCAGTCATTACATTAAGAGAATACAAAGAGAATAAGTAACTGAAAGCACATAATGCCTTTATAAGACACTGTGAGCATAGTCCATTAATTGTATATATAGATTTGTGCTTATTGCTGTTAAGGTTTAGCAATATGGGCAAAGGTTGAAGACAAGTCTATGCTTGAAAGAATTCTTTACTACTTAATTTTGTAACTGGATAGAAAGACCTCTGACATTAAGCTTCAGAAATTAGTTATCAGCTTCACTTAATGGCTTGAAAGAGAAAATGATCTCATGCAAGCATACTTTATTGATCCTTGGATATTTTGTCATTGCTTTGATGATCAGTTTTAGTTTTCTGGTTGCAGGAGACCATTGGCAATATTCTCTTTTTTCTGCCAGACAGTAATTCATTTTGCCTTTTCATTTAAAACTCTGGTGTAATAGCTTTGAACCTTAAATTCAGTGAGAGAACATAATTTGCAGAAACTTCTAAAGATCTCTAAAGAACAGGGGAATAAATGGAAGTTTTCAAAGTAACAGAGTACATTATTTGTTTAGTTCCCTAACTAGGCATCTATTTATGCAATTTTTTAAATGCAATAGTGCCTGGCTGGTTTTTAGGTAGCTAGATCCCTTACAAATCCAATTCAATCGAAAGAAGTATCTACAGAAGTTGTTGGCCAACAGTGGAGACTTCTGTAACTTTTTATTCTTTTGAGAAGCAAAGTTAAAGTTTTCCATGCTCCGAGTTCTCTTCCGCACATCCTTCAAAAACTCTGCTAGTTCCTTCAAACCACCTTTACCCCTTCGGGATTAGTTTGAATTAGCTTTAAAATCATTCCTTAAAACATTACTGATTATTACAAGTTGTCCAAATCTCCCATGAATGCCGGGGGTTTTTTTGGTGCTTTTTTAATTTAGTTTTGTTTCTGGTTCATTGGGTTTTTTGTTTGTGGTTTTTTTTTTGTTTACCCAGGTTTGCAACTATCCAATCATTTCAATTTGCTGTAGTAAAGATAACTTACTTGATCTTAATTTTGAATGACAGTGCTCTTTTTTTGACTCTACAACAAAGAAGATTTGAGTATGTAACCAGTACTTTTTATCCTTGCTGACAACTGTCATTTGTGGCAATGTGCTTGTAAATCCTAAAGGTACAGCTGAATTCTGTACATCTGAGTAATGAGTAACTTTTACAGGAGTGAAGATGGAACAGACATACCATACAACATATTTTACACTATTAAAATGGTGAAATGATTACAAAAATAAATTAATTTTTGATAGAATTTTTTTCTTCAGCTCTTGTGATGTTTAAAGTTGTACTCACGCTGTTACTTGTCTTCTCATGGGTAGTCTTGATATTGTCTCAATTCCCCACGTACCCAAACTTAACATTCTTTTTCACAGTGCTATCCTTTTAACTCAATAAAGCTCTCTTAAATGTAACAAGTAGAGCAGAGGCAGCCATCTTAAGTTTGAACCCCATCTGTAGTGTCTGAAAAAAAGAACAGAAGGCATAGAGAAACTACACCTGGGACGTGGTGAGTTTCTTAGGTAGACTATTTGAAAGTGACCTTTCAGGGCCCCACTTAAATGCAAACACAGATTGAAGCACCTTCAGTGCTAATAGAACTCTAACACTGTTGTTCCACGCCTGGATGTTTCTAGTTGCAGCCATGGAAGTGTTAGGACTCAAACATTTCTCTATCATAAATAGTTGAGTTTAAACTTTGCAGAGATTACATGTTAATATCCTATTTAATACAATTTAAAATATGTGTGTATGCCCAAGTGAAACAGGAGGGAGGCTAAGAAAGAAATAAATGAGCATCACTGTGTTGCATTTATGTAGTTCCTCTTCCTTGATAATATGGCAGGATGAAGATTCCATAACAAGCAGCCTGAAATTGTAATATTGATCTCTATTAGTATACTAATTTGAAATCTAAATAAATGCAGTCAGTGCTAATTCAAGTATTAAGCCTTGTTAAAGTGATTAACCACCCTCTCCAATTCTTCTGCTACCTAACATCACTTCTGTTTCTTCCAGTCACCATTTCTGCTTTCTAATGACAAATGTGCAGGATAGTAAAACATTTTTGTGGTTTTTGTGTACCTGTCCATACACATACAAACTCACATAATTCTTAAATGTATGTTTGTTTATTTAACAAGTGAAATTCAATAATAGTACCCAAAATAGAAGCAATAGAAGCAAAACTGTTCACTCCAGTCTTTTTACTGAAGGAGTGGTCCAGAGAAGTCTGTCTTGCTTTTTTCTTTACATTTATTTTTCTGTGCATTGGTGGGATGGAGTAGCATCTGCCAGAGGAGTTCCCTGCCTGTTCTGCTTTAAATGCTGCTATAGAGATAATAGAACTCATGGAACCTTACTTTCCAGCTCTCATTAGACTAGGAGGTCCAAATATAGAAGTACTAGTTTACCTTCATCCTAAAAAGTAATAAAACACCAAAACCTTTTCATTTCATTGCATCTTTAGTGTTAGAGTTAATGTAACAACAACACAATGATTTATACTGGACTGCACATTGTAGCTGAGAAAAACATGAATGAAATAAATTTAACTAGTCAAGTATACTTAGAAAAAATTTAATACCTGAGGTAATTTGCATACTATAAGGTTCTTTCCACATGTTCAAAACAAGTATTTATTTCTAAAGTGTCAGGGTTTTATGCAATCTTTTTGCAAAACTTTTTGTTGTCTGGATATTACAGTTTTTCTTTTGGATCCTGTTAAAGCTTAAAATATAACAAATGTATTATGCACTCTTTAAGATTCTGCTCAGTGTTTTTATTTTTCTTAAGTGAGCTATGTATTTACAGGTATGCTGAGCTTTCTGTTTTGCTTTTTCCAAATTAAAAGATTTGTGATGGAATCAGCAGAAGACTTGCATGATACTCATAGAACCATAGTAAATACTTCTTTTTTTCAGATACTTTCTCAGCAAAAAGTTAAGTCCCATCAGAAGAAGTGATTTCAGTAACAGAAATATGCTCTTTGAATTTAATATCCTGAAATGTAATTTTGTGTATCAAGCAAATGTCAAAGCAAACAAAAGTTGCATTTACTCTAGACTTAACTTTGACAGTAATTTCAGAATAAATCTTAGAGATGAGTTACACATTCTCAAGTCGGCTAATGCTGACGTATGAAATAATAATAAAAAAAGTTCATTAGTACCTCTTTTTTTATTTTGTGTTGCTGTAGAAAATCAATGGTAATAATATGGTCTTAAAATGTGCAAAATAGGTTTCGCTATTCCCTTTTATGCTTCCATGGGGAGCTGAGTCAAAATGTGGATGTAAAATATAGATAAATAAATGACACTTTAACCTGTTAGCTTGATCTCTTCAGAATCAGATGAGCTGAATTACTGAATAGTATATTCTTTAAATTTGTGTCTAATGTAGAATTTTTTTTGTCTCTTTGGTAACTTGACTTCTATGATAATTTATGATACTTAAAAACTATATCTATAACAAGTCTTTGGATTTAATCTAACATCATTTTCTACTGCTTGTGCTGTATTATGAAATATTTTCAATAACTTTTTTATATAAAAGATGAAATCCATTTCTTTATTTTAAATTAACATCTGTACTTTGTCTATTTAATAGTCTGATTTTTGTTATTTATAGTTAGCACATTAAAAGGATTGTGGGAATGAAAAACAACTGCTTCTTTCTAAATGTAAGTAGGAAATGCAGACTGATCAACAAACTTCCACAATTGTCAGTATGAAAGAAGCAAGTCTTGTTTATAAATGAGTTTGAGAACATGTGAAGCAGGTTGAAACTGGATATCCTATTTCTTTTTTTTTTCTTTCTTGATTTTTCTTGGTCAACTATATCTATCTGTCATTTTTTTGAATGTGATGTAAAGAGTCTTTTAGTATTTAGCTTCATTCATCTGCAATGTTGATTATTAAGTAATATTAGACTTTTTCTCCAGACCACCAGTTTTCTTGCCCTTCTTTGGACTGCCTCTAGCACCTCAATGTCTTTCTTGTAGTGGGGGGTTCAAAACTTAACATGATATTCAAGGTGCAGCCTCACCAGTACAGGAGGACAATTGTTGGTTGAATAATTATTGGTTGACAAGTTTGCAAAGGCAGTGGAATCCCCCTTCTTTAGTTGAAACTTGTGGTGTGCTCATCTGTAGGAAACTTTTGCTCCTTACTAAGCCATTCTTCTTGGTTGCAGGATGAGAGGGAGACTGCCTGGGTCTCCAGATTCTTTACTGAAGTGTTCAGAGCTTACAGTCACCTTCAGGGTCTTCCCTGTTAATGTCAATGGTACCCATGTGAATAAGCATCAAAGGGAATTAGTCTCAGAAATGGATGAGCCTCAGCAGTCTCTGCCATGTGCAAGATCGTAGCCCTAGGTGAGCAAGCCCATGGGTCAGATCAGAAGATGGGTAACTAACAGTAGGAGTCTCTTGTGATTAGTAACAAAGGTTGTGCAAGCATCATCTTTGGCAAAACATTTTAGCCCACCTCAGTCCATATTCTGATGTATCTTGTGTTTTTCTTCACAAAGATACTGCATTATTGATTAAATACTTATTACTGAGAGCAAAAAATTAATATAAATGTTATAAAGTTATTCTTTTTATATCAGAAAGGAGGCTTATTGAGAGAACTTTCAGCACATCTTTGCTACTGTTAATGTGAAAGATATCTGAACAGGTGAGTAAAACCACTTTTTGAGGACATCTTTTTTTTAAAACATAGTTTTAAATAGAATGTTTAAAATGGATATATTTTTTCATTAATATTTCTAGAGTAATATTTTCTATGGGTGGGTAGAATTGCTGTGCTGCATAGAAATGTTGGATTAGCCTCCTGATGTGTAGCTTATGTTTGGAGCTATTATGATGTACTTAATTAACTGTAATTTAGCATAAGGTACTATGCAATTAGTTATTACTACAAACACTCATAGAAATCACTATAATTGAGAGAAAAGAATAAGACTCTCAGTACCTGAAAGAGTTTTCTATTGCAAGAAGTATCCTTTCTCTGCTAAGAGACAGATGTTGCCAGAAAAAGGTAATGTTCCTGGTTTATCACTAAAATTGTCTCCAATATTTCCAAAATTTTTACGTGTGTAATGTATACATTATAATAAAGAAAAATAGCAGATTGACTGTTGAAAATTCTGAATTACTTGTTGTTGTTAGGAATTACCACTCTAATTGAATGTAAACATTTGTTTGTGATAGAAATGATACCACTTTTTATATTTAAAAAAAAAAGTCATGTGGAAATGTATGCTTTTACTGAAAAATACTTGTAACTTATTAGGCTGCATTACCATGTTTATTTTGGATCAGCCATTGTCTGTTGGAGAATAATAATCATATTATACCAGAAATAGTATTTTGAATGATGTTTCACAGTAAGGAATTCTGATGTACTCCTAGCTATGTTTACAAAAATAAGAATAATGTTGGAGGCATTATAGGACTTCCTCTATAGAAGTAGTGCAAAATCTTAGAAAAAATGGAGAAAGCTGATTGTTCTGAATTCAGAGAAAAGTTCAATGAGTATGAATGTTTTTCTGAAAATCTAACTGACATAATGCTGAAACATTTTTTTTTCTATATATGCAATAGCAGGCTTGGATTTTAGATTTAGTATTCAGATAAATCTGCAGCAGAATGGTATTTCAGTTTGAGGTATCTCATAACTGGAGTTACCCGAGGGATAGAAAATTCCTGGGAGATTTGACTGGTAATGAAGATGATAAATTTACTTAACTGGAAACACATTCATACTGAAATGTATGTATTCTGTTATTGAAAATAGTATATGATTGATCTTGAGTCTATCAAAATGTCTATTCTGAAATATATATATCTGAACTGGAAGATTCCGTATTCTTTCTCCTCCCCCGTTTCTGAGTATAAAATAGAATCACCTTAGCTTATTTGGCAGTATGGTAATCCCTTCTCTTTTCTATTCCTTTAAAGGAAACCAAATTTTATCTTTGCATGCCAGATAAGATCATTAGAATAATTGAAGTGATTGTTTTCTGTTTAGAGATAAAGACAACAAATACAATTCTTAAATGAATTCACTACTTCAGTGCTCAGTGACAAGGTTGAGCATTACCTGGTTTTATGTTTTAATTTCATTACTTGAATATCTAACCTAGGCAGTGATTTTACTGCCTATGCCAACTGGAAATATGTGCAAGTGAGATGCTGACTGAAGCATGGGTAATCTAATGGAATAAATTGACCCTCCATTTGTTTTGGTCAGGGGGAGGCTATAGAAAGTAAGTATTGATTTCACGAAGAACATTCTTCCAGTTTTAGCAATATAATAGTCACGAAATTTGTTGGAACAAACAAATTTGAGAGGGCTTGTGGTCTGGCAGTTTTGCAGGCTCCTGTGCAACCTTAAAGAGACTGTAACATTTAAGGCCAGGCAGATTATTATCTCTTAAGAGGTATAGTACAGTATCTTGCCTTGCTGACACTAATGACAGAGGAAGGGGGAGTGGGAGGGGTAAATGTGTGTTGTTATGTAAGACCTGCTGGTACTAAAGAAACAGGAAACAAATGCCTGGAGATTCTGGGCAACTGGCTGTAGGTAGCCCTGCTTGAGCAGGGTGTTTGGACCAGATGACCTCCAGACGTCCCTTACAATTGCAACCATTCTGTGATTTTAAGGAAAAGTGTCTTGAATAACAGTGGCAAACCCCTGCTGCCCCCACATTTATTTGTGTGTTTGGTTTCATTTCAAAGGAATCTTATTTCTCTTCAGAAAATGCTCATATTTTTATTCATTTGCCAACTTCCTGTGTTAAAATCCATATATTGTGACTATATTGTAGTCCTGCTCAGCAGTTATTAGTGATGTCTTAAGGAACTGGGCTTGTATATAATAACACGTTGTTAGAGATAGCAGAGATGTTAAGATGGTCCTTGGCTGTTTAGATTTTAATTAGTAGTCTTCTTTATTTGTTCATAACTGAGTCATATTCTAAAAGTACATAATGAGTACACAAACTACCTGCATAGGAAGACATAAAAAGTTACTTTGCATTTTCCTTTCAGCTCCCTAAGCTTTATCGAGACTAACAGTAGTAATAAAAAATAGATTTCCCAGAAGAAAGCATTTGTGTCAAATTACCTGAGCAAATAAGGGAGTAGAAGGAAGTTACTTGCACAATTTGGTTTTGGGCTTCCTTACTTGAATGCAATTGCCACAGTGTATTCTCAGACTATGAAAAGATTTTAAACTGGAACAGATAACTGCAGAGTCAGTTACAGTCTTTATTAAGATAGTGTTGCAGCTTCATGAATGAAATGCACTATATGGTGTAATGTAAGAGACTGTGCAATGTATGAAGACCTGAAAGTATGAAAGCTTTTGGTCTGCACTGCGTTCTTGGAGACTACTTAAGGCATAAAAACCTTATATTATGCCAAAAAGTGGAGTCCAGAAGCTGTTTGTTGTTGATGGACATAAAGGTGTTAAGAAAAAGATCTCTTGCTTTTGTTCTGTTCTACAGATGAAATTGCAAAAGGTGAGAAAGGGGAAGAAGAAAAGATGAAGGAAAGATTTTGCTTCATCTGACGGTACCAGAAGATGTTCTTAATGGCTCTTTCTTTCCATCTTTGTAGAAACTGCAGAATTCATAGATCATAAATAGAAAAGAAAGAATAGGGGATTGGAGGAGAGGAGGGTGATATCTAATGGTTGATATTCTGCTGTTCAGTGAATGCGTATTCCTGTTTGCTTACACTCAAGTAGGGATGTATTGTACTGTTTCTGTCCATACAGCAAGACATTCTGTAACCAGAAAATTTGGCACTACAGGTGTATATTTTTTTTTTGTTCCTGAATTTTGCAGTCTGTCTGACTATAAAAGTGTCTAGTAGGTTTCTGAAATTAATCTTAGTTTATTTATATTCACTGGTATTGATCATTCAAGAGACTGACCTGCTTCAAGAGAAATTCATTGCTATATTTTTTTTGTCAGGTAGGAGAAAATTTAAAATCTAATGGCTTACACAAAGTAGATAATAGGAGGTTATTTAATTCACCAGTTAGAAAATGAATTTAAAACAGTAACTCTTTCCACTGTATCTCTGTTTATCTTCTTACCCTATTAGTTAACACAACAAGGCGGACCAGGTGCAGGTTAGAATCAGGGGGAAGGCCGACAAGGCAGACATCATGGTGGGAGTCTGTTATAGACCATCCAGCCAGGATGAAGAGACAGATAAAACGTTCTATAGGCATCTGAGAGAAGTGTGATGATCACTTGGCCTTATTCTCATGGGGGACTTCAACTTCCCAGCAACAATTCCTGTATGATTATAGTCTCACACTAAACAATTTTTTTTCTAACTCTCTTACCAGCAGAAACTGAGTCAGTTTTATAATTCAGTTAAATAGGAGCCTCGGTATAAATATACATGTTGTGTTGGCGTGCCCTAATGACATGTATTTGAAAAATAAAGGTTAATTCTTCCAGAGCAAAAAAAAAGGATTGTGGGATAAGAGTGGTGAAAAGAAGCTATGATCTTCTCCCTTTGCCTCCCGCCCTTCCTCCCCCTTTGAATTTACAGTCAATAAGCCCAAACTAAACAAACCTTAGGACTACTAGTATTCACAAATCCTCAGTGTCATTTGAAAAAGAATGTAAGCTAAATTACAAACCAGTAGGCATTGAATTGCAAAGAAGGATACACTTGTAGCATGCTACAATCAGTAGCATGTTTGAAAATTATGTGCTGAAAGAAGGGTAGGGGTTTTTTAGATTTTCATGGTTTTTTTTGTACAGAGGATAAAAATGGAATTAAGAAAAAAGTGTGAATTGGTTGATGACTAATAATTGCATTATTCTTGTTCATAATGTAGCAGCTTATTTTGTGGAAAAACCCCTCTAAATGTGTTTAAGTGTATAGAGCTGAAACTTGTTTTGTAAATACGTAGTAGTTATGAATTTAGAGCTATTTGCAAGATTTTCTAATATGGTCAATGTAATAAAAAAGAGTCATAACTTTGGAAGGAAGTGTTTTGATGCCCAAGTGGAAGAGGCTACCAGAATGAATATCAAAATACAAATTTTAAAAACCAAAAGCTAACTTCAGCGTTTTGTGAGTTACACTAAAAATCAGAGTAATTAAAAATATATGTTGTTTATTTAGAGATTACCTCATAATGAAATTTTTCATTGTCTTTAGGTAATAACTTTCTTAATCATAATATTAAAAAAGATGAAGAAATTAAATCATTGAAGAGCTCAACATTCTCTCAAATCTTAGAGATTTTTGATAGTGTTATAACTTAGAGTGGTTGTAAATCAGAGGACTAATCTGACTGATCACTCTAGAAACTCACACATGCACTGAAAATTTCTCATTAGAATTCCTGTGTGAGTGGAGTAAGTGACAAAATAAATGGAACAAAAAATGGCTATCATGTTATATTTTATTTAGAAGCTGACTCTGAATTACTTTAGTTTCTATCTTAAAAATAATTGAAACAATTATGCAAGCATCCTACAGAAACCTAAATTACTTAATTTAACTGTCTTAAATTTCTTAGCTACAGACTTTCAAATCCTCTAAATAAGACATTAGAGAGATCTGTTGACTGGCATTAATCAGTAGATTATTGTGTAATTTTTATCTGTGTTTTGTTGATTACTTTGCTTTGGAATGATCTGGTGGATGAGTCTATAAATACATTTTACATGTTAGTGTTCTGCAGTCCTGTGGACATTTCCAATATCCCAGTATGTATTGAAAAACATTATTAACTGTAAGGAGAACTCCTTAACCACTTTTAAATGTCCTTATTGCAAGTTATCCAGATATGATTATGTTGAAACAGTCGCTACAAACAACTTCCTGAACAGCAATATTTTAGAAAATATATTACTGCTGTCATTATCATGGTTTGACTAGACTACCCAGTCTGGCTTTTTCCCCATGATAATTTTATGAACACTTCAGTGTTGTTATTGTTGGTCTGATGACAGTGACTAACCATTCAATTTTTTTTAGGATTCGTTAAATTATTTTTAATTAAATTAAATGGCTCTGGTATGGAATAAAACTGCATAAAATGTAATGAAACTGAAGTATATGCTATATAGTATTTTCTGTGAATGATACTACAGTTTTGTGTTTTAACCCCCGGTAGACAACTAAACCCCCCACAGGTACTTGCTCATTGCCCTTCAGAAGGATGGAGGAATTGGAAGGGCAAAGGTGAGAAGACTCATGGGCTGAGATAAAGACAGTCTAATAGGTAAAGCAAAAGCTGTGTGCACAAGCAAAGCAAGACAAGGAATTAACTCGCTCTTTCCTAGCAGCAGGCAGGTGTTCAGCCATTTCCAGGACAGCAGGGCTCCATCACGCCTAACGGTTACTTGGGAAGACATGCTGTAACTTCAAATGTCCTCCCCTTCCTCGTTCTTTCCCCAGCTTTTATTGCTGAGCATGAGGTCATGTGGTGTGGGATATCCTTTTGATCAGTTGCGGTCAGCTTTCCTAGCTGCCTCCCCTCCCAACTTCTTGTACACCTCCAGCATATTAACTGGTGAGACAGTCTGAGAAGTAGAGAAGGCCTGGACTCTGAGCACTGCTCAGCAATAGCTGAAACATCTGTGTTACCAACACTGTTTTACTCACAAATCCGAAACAAAGCACCATATTTGCTACTATGCAGAAAATTAACTCAGTCCCAGCCAGAACCTAGTACATACAGTCACAAACCAAAAACGCTAATAGAAATTGCGAGCAGTATTTAAATATTTCCTATCCCTCTCAGATAAAAGCTAAATATGTGGCTAGTAGTGTGATTTAGTGAAAACTCGTCACTGTGAGCTGTGCTTCATAGCTGGCTGTTGTCAGCCTTCTTGATTGAACTCCAAGGACCTTCTCTTAGACTCTGGGAAGGACATACTATTCTGCTTCTACTACATATTGTGCTATTACTTCATGTAGTACATTCAGTTTGAAACTCAGTGAAACTTCAGAGTGCTACGCTGTATTACAGTTTTAAATATTTTTCTAATGGAGTAAATAGGGATACTGCCAGATATTTAGCTTGCATATCTAGACATCAGCTAGATAACAGTGGCATACAGTGCTAAAGGCCAACAGATGACACTAATTCATTCTCCCTTGTAATGGCCACTGTTTTGTATTTCATTGTACTATGTCACTTGTGAATTATTCCAGGAATCTCTGGTGAATACTGTTTTGTCTTGATAACTTGTTTGGAACGATTCAATATTTTATTTCAATAGCTTCTTTTAAAACTGTCATTTTGGAGGCATCCTATGGCATGTTACCTCTATAGTAGGAGTGTAACATAGGGATCTTCCCAGACTGAACATATATGCAAAAGATCTTATTTTTTTTGGCTGTAGCCTTATCTTTTCTGAATGTTCATTCTCTACCATGGTCATGTGTGCAGGCTCTCTCTGTACTATTGCCTGCTTAAGTAAAGTGCTATTATTTACATTTATTGTTATTATTATTAATTTATTATTATTTGCATCTTGTTCTTTCATACTTACCTTTCTGGAGGCTTTCCTTTTCTTCTAGTTTCCTTTTCTTTTAATGTGGACACAACTCAGTTTTTTGAAGCATTCCTGCTTGGCTTCAGCGAATCTCCTTTGCCCTGTGGTTCAGTTATTCTAGTCCAGAGATTCATGGAAACCACAGGGGAGCAGAGAAAAAGTGAACAAAGCAATGCATACAGTTACCACATGTTGGGTAATAGACAGTAGGTGACATTCTTATGGCAGACTGTAACCAAACATTACGTTTTGCTTTTTTCAAAAGATGTGTCCTGTTCTTCATTAGAATATAGTTATTCTTTCTTTCTTATATCCTCAGTAGGGTTTAAATTGTAGTAATTGAGTTGTTCACAACTTACCTGTAATACGGTAGAATTAGGGACTAAAAGGAAAATTTAAAGAAAACTAATAGATAGGAATGTTTCTGCCAATATAACTTTTTTTTTTCAGTAGGAGTGAGGTAACAAAATACTTAAGACTGTAATGTAAAGCTTTAACTTACTCTCTTGGAAAAACTTTTGAGTGTTCCTTTCTGTTGCATTGGTTCCTTCTTGTATAAAGCACTGTCAAAACTCTGCTATCTGGGAAATGTTAAGCCAAGTCCTTCCTTGCAATAATGTCACTCAGATACTTGGAACTGTAATACAAAAATCTTGGTTTTTTGAGAGAGTTAGACTGTTCATAATATTTTGTAAGGGATTATTATTTCTAGTAATGCTATGAAAGTTTTCCTTTGGATGAGTATCTTGATTTTTCACAGATAATTTGGTCCCGAAGCTTTTGTTTCATATAGCTTGCTTTTGAAATTTTCATTAGCTTTACTCTCAGATTGGCAGGGGAAAAAAAGATTAAGAGAACCAAAGGAAACATCTTCCTTGACCTTATGAAGGAATGAATAATGGGGCGTGTGCTACGAAGGTATCCTAGAATTAAATCTCATGCTCCTAGAACAAGAAATTTGCCTTTTAGCTTACTGAGAATGTTTCTACAACATACACTGTTGGATAATCATGCAACTCAGAAGAAACATACATTGTTAAACAAATGCTATATATATTATTATTCTTGTATGAATGCTCAAAATCAGTATTTGTATTAAAAAGATTCCTAGATGTAATATGTATTTAATGAAAAAAAACAACTAGAAAAATATATCTAGGAACAAAGTTGGGTGGAGAAAGAGAAAAATACCAGTAACTAGTTCTTTTTGTATCTGCCTAGTCTTTAGGAATTTTCTGTCCTTTAAAATGTTTCCTCTATATTCCAGGCACTAGATCTTCCAGTTCCAACTTTTTCTTACTTGCTTATGTTTCCTAGCTACCTATCCTCTGCTTTGTCAATAGTAAATTAACAAAGGAGAAGCACACCGTCACATTAATGCTGGAAAACATTAATAATTTGCAATTTTTGGTAGTTCGTTAGTAGGCTGTGATACTAGTTGCTGTATGTGCCAAATGTCATTTGATATTAAATTCTTTATCCACAAACAACCACGTTACAAAACACATATGGGAATGGAAATGCCCACGTGTATGTTTTGAAGGGGCAAAGAGATAATGAGTTTCTTTGCTGTCTAATAGGAGATAATGGCATGCAGAATTTAGATCCAGATTTGTTATTAATGGCACCTGCAGATAACCTTCATAAGTAGATAGAGAGTAGTGGAAAATGGGAGATCTGGGGGTGAACTATTAAAGCAATACAGAAATTTTGGAAGAGGATGGATCTATACATTATTGCAGCTTGAGAGTGCTTGATTCAGATGTAGACTATGTGGGATTAATAATGGTATCATCCTCACTTCTGTTCTAAAACTGATACTATCAGCAATTCTACTCCTGTAAAATGAGATCATTAGGTAAACTAATACAGTACAAAGAATATATTAGCATTTCAACTGAGATGCGGGTAAATGTTTAATGTAGAGCATTGCACAAGGTTTACTGAACGTATGTCTTACCTTTAGTCTAATACATTTAAATTCAGACTATTTATCTTTTCTACTTAATTCCGCAGAATCAAATTCTATCATAAACACTGTGAACCTTCAATGTTTCTTCTTTGTGCATCATTAATTTCCAGTAATGCATATTAGTGTTGTTCTATCTGAATGGTAGTATCTGAAGTGAAAACCAACAAGGGAAAGAAAAACTCTGTTAGAAGAGAAACAAATTTGTTTATAGAACTTTTAGTCTAAAGGTGAGAACAGGAATGAGGCAGGTCTATAACATGAAGTGTAAGTGTGTTTTATCTTGTTTACTGATTCAAACTGAATGCTGTAATATTAAGGGAGCAATAATGATTTTTTGCCGCTCTTCCACTCATAAAGGCCAACAACACAAAATTATCCAAACCAGGCTGTTCAATTCTGTTGTAAAATATGAGCACTGGGAGGTTACAGAGAAGAGGAAAAATATGGAATTTCTGTTGTGTGTAGTATAAAGTTACTAACTGCGTATATCCCACCCTGTGTGTGTCCTACTGAATCTAAGTTGTTGATGTCTTTTCATCAGGACTATGTGTATTTTTATAACTCGGATTATTTAAAAATTTGGTAGTGGTAATTTGTTTTTATTGCCAGTATTCCAGATATGCAAGTCTAATTAATCATCTCCTGTTGAGATGCTGTAGATCCTTTTAGGACTTAAACATTTAAATTCTAAGAGAGCTCAGTACGATTTCTTCTAGTAGCACTTACATGGTAGAGATTTATGGTACTAAGGACAAAGCATTTAATAAATAATCAGTCCCTTTATGACTGGTATAGTACACAAGAAAATAACTCCTATGTGAAAGTTTTCTCCAAGTCTCTTGAGAAATCTTCAGTTAAGAACACTTATTTCTTGTGTAAAAATGGAAAAATGGAGTTAAAGTTGCTGAAGCTGCTGAAATTCTTTGTATAATTCCTTATAAATCTGGCTTTATTAGATAATTGCCAGCTCTGCAACTGTGTTTGTGGTTTCTTAACTTTCAGCACATCAAATATGTCTAAGGCAATTCGCGTTCAACCATAAGCCAATAAGCTCTTGAAATGAAAGTTACTTACAGTAAAACTTTGGTTACCTTGCTGAATTGTCTTTCATTTTGTAACTTGTCCGTTATATGTCATGTTCATTTGAAATAAGAATTACTTTTTCCTAACTAAAAACAAATGGTGTCTGTATGGTGCTCTGCTATTTGGTGATTGTCTGAATCCCCTTATGTGTTGCTGATTCTTCCGACTTGATTTTTTGGGGTTTTTTAAATATATATTTATTAATGCTATCACTTGTTTTCAATACAGAGTGGATTTTTGAAAAGTCCTCTCAAAATAATAATCTAAACTGTTTGAGTCAGATGAGAATCCAGAAAGCAGAAAAGTTTATGGAACTGTGTGGGATAGATACTCAGTTGCTGTTTTAGAAAAGGTAGGACCATTTTGGCTAAATGGAGAACATCTACTAGGACTCTGGGACCATCTAAGATAAGAGTCATTTTTATAAGACCACAATATATGATAGGGAACATGTAGGAGACCCATAGCCTTCTGAAGCACCTCCTTGAGGCTGGGTGGTATATTTTAGGTGATATAAAATGCTCCATTTAGGCTACTGGATCTCACTGAGCGTGTAGCACACTGAGGTCTGTATATATAGACCTTAATGAATTCTGTAACACATTGCAAAAGCTGATGGTACATTTTAGAATGGGGGTGAGAAGGGAAAAGGGGAGTGTAACACTAGTCTTCTAGAAGTAGCAGGAGAACAGAGCCAAACTGCACTGACACACAATCTATATGCATCTAAATAGACAATTTGAGGCAGTGACAAAATGGTTTAGCTAAACCAGAAGCACATAAAGTGTGCTTAAGTTTGAAAGTAGTGGTGTCCTTGTTAGCTAAACAAATGTAAACGTAATATTTATTTAACTTAATTTACAATGGATCAGTTGGCAAGAACCTGTATTAGATTCTATTGCTTGCTGTGCAGGTGGTGAATTGCAGTGTCAAGATCTGACCTTTTTCAAAGACTTATGCAATAAGACATAGGATATTCTGTACACCTAAACCATTTTGCTCTCCATATCACAAGGATAATCGAATTATTGTTTTCCTCATGGTTTTGCAATAATATAGTATCAGAATATTTTAATATATCTAATCTTATTGAATCTTGACACTGCACAAGAGCAGTAGGTAGACATAAAGAATGCATAAGCAATAGAAAAAATAGTGTTGTGTCTCATAATGCTGAAATAACGAGGAACATTCCTGCATAAAGTAATGTGATGCAGGCACTTATTTTTAGTTTGAAGGACTTATTTCAGATCCCGTGAACTCCTTTACCTGCGATATCTTATTATATTGTATGCTGAGTAAGAGGGTTGAAGAAACCCTTTGCCGATTTTTTTTTTATGAACTTTTTTTGTATTCCTTTCATTAAACTTTTAACAGATTCTAATGACCTCAGAAACTTTTCCTCTAAACTGAAAGGAAAGGGAGATTACACCTATCCTTGCCTTTTTTTTAGTATTAATATTTATTCAGATCAAAACTTACAGTAGATCTGAACAACATTATTCTTTTTATAATAAAGCAATGATCACTGTTAATTGGAAAATAAATGTGTTTTGCTAACAATAAGCAGAATAATTTTAATTTTAGATAAATAGTATGCAACTTTAGGAAAGCTTAAGCTTGTAGACCAGTTTCAGTCTGAACAAGAGGAGAATTCACAGCAAAATGGCTAACTTTATTCCTACTTAAAATTACATGGATGTATCAGAGAGGATAAATTTTCTAATAAAATAAGATTTACATATGCTTCTAAAATGCATATTCATATATGCTCATGATTATTGATGAGTGACCAAAATTAGGAAGTGTTTCGTTTCTATAATTTGGAGGTTAAAATATCTAACAGTTTTGTTGATCATTCATGAGGAAAAAAAACCAAATTTTTACAGTTACTTCTCAAGATAAACCCTTCACTGATATTTGACCTACACTTTCTTAAATTGTTCATGTATGTAAACTGCTCTTTAAAAGCATTTTAAAAGTTGTTTTTTTAAAAAATCTTTGATCATCTCAAAAATCTTGGATCATCTTGGATCATCATTCGTTTTTCAAAAGAAAATAACTTTAGATTTAACACTAAATTAATACTGGCTGAATCAGTTTTAAATACCTAATGCTGCCATGAACTATGATTTGTAATTTCTAAACTGTAAAATGTACTATGTTTAATTGATCATCTATTTATCTATATATAATAGAGGAACAATCAATTACACTGTCAAAGGATTTATGCTATGGAGGGCTGTCATTAGCTGATTTTCACTTTTTCCAGTCTCCTAAAAAATAGCTTATCCCTAAGCTAAGTCTACAGCTATGTTGAAGAGATTTGATATTTCAAATTAACTTACTAAAATAAACCCTATTTCAAATGTGTATTTACTGTCCCTCTGAGCATATTTGGAAGTCTGAATGGTGCAAGTTATTTTACATTCCTGCTTTCTGCATAGACACTGAGAATGAGGGAGAAAGTAGATGTTATTTTATAAAATTATCTGTTGATTTTTAGATTGTTCTGAATGCTAAACGTTCTGCTGATTGCTATGAATAAACCCAAACACAGAATATTTGAGATAATGGGTGATATTTAAGAATACCCCCACTGATTTTAAGGTGACTTTTTTCAAATTGAGGTAAATGCAATGGTGCTTAATTATATATTAACAATACTCCAGTACAGGCTGAGCTCATATCTTTTTAGGATTAGTTTTCCTAAAGATGTCATCCATAGATCATTGAAGAAGTTCTGTTAGGGTATTTTTCAGTGAAACACAGAGTATAGGTGAAAATTAGCAACCAGCTGTGATCATCTTAAATGTTCTTCCACATTCATGCTGGAAGCCTTAACAGGGAGGAGCAATAGATTGTTTTTTATTTGTTTATAATTAATCTTAAGGGCCTCTGTTTTTTGACTCCTATAGATCAGTGTATGGAAAAGCTGTACCTAGAGTAATATTACTATGTATCCTGTAGTGCAGTTATTCACTGTAGTTTGTTTTTTTTAACCAAATTTTCTCGTGAGCTTAATTTATTATATTTTTTTTTTACTGCTTGAAGATGTTAAGGAAAAGTTTGTTGTTTAAATGTGAACATGGGAAGATTTTTAGGTTGTTTTCCTTTGTTGAACTTGTTTGGGTTTTTTTAGGTCTTCAGCTAGCATTTTTATATTACAGGCTTTGGTCTATAAGCAGTGTCTTGAAAAAAAATCCTTTGAGAATAACTATTAGCTGTATGTGCTGAGTTTTTGTTTAGCTCAAAACCCTTTCAAAGGCACTTTCAAAGAAGAAAGATTTTTAAAAAATAGACTTCAAGAAGATTTCTGAAGATGAAAAGTAGCATACCGTGGTATAAGAATGTGTTTGGAGTAGGTGGCAAATTCTGATAGGGGAGGAGGGGGCCTGAGGGGGTGGATTTTGTCAGAAGAGGGGCCAGCTACACAATTGAGACATTGCAGGACACTGCTGAGCCATCAGCCAAGTTGGTGGTGCCTCTGCAGAGTATATTTAAGAAAATACACTGCACAAGCAATGAGGAGAGGGAAAAAGTGTGAGGAACAATCCTGCAAACACCAAGGTCAAAGAATAATGAGGGGAAGGAGGTGCACCAGGTGCTGAAGCAGAGATTGCCCCACAGCCCATGAAAGAGACCATGATGCAGCACATATGTCCCTGCAGTGAGGGCCACACCAGTACAGATATCCACACTGCAGCCCCTGGAGGACCTCACGCTGGAGCAGGTGGAATTTCCCTGAGGCAACTGCAGCTTGTGGATTACTCATGCTGGAGCTGGAGCAAGTTCTTCTGACAGGATCTGTGGTCCATGGAGGACTCATGCTGGAACAAGTTTGTCCTGAAGGACTGCAGTCTGTGCGAAGAACCCACAATGGAGCAAGGGTAAGGTGTGAGAAGGAAGGAGCAGCAGAGAGGAGCTGTTACAGACTGACCGCTACCCATTTGTCATCCCCCTCTGCTCTGGTGAGAAAGAAGGTCGAAAAGTCGTGAATGAAGGAGTGAAGTTGAGCCTGGGACAAAGGAGGAGGGAAATTGTTTTAATTTTTGTCTGTGTTTCTCACCATCCAACTCTATTTTAATTGCCAATAAGTCAAATTAATTGTCCCAAAGTTCAGTCTGTTTTGCTCTTATTGGTAATTAATGAGTGTTCTCCCTGTCTTCTAAACCCACAAGCTTTTTCATCTTGTTTTTTTTCCCCTCTGTCCTGTTGAGCAGGGGGAGTGAGAGGGTGGCTCAGCCAAGGTCAACCCACCACAGAGAAAACTATTCTTTTAAGAAAACATTTATTTATTTATTTTACAGTGAGGGTGGTTTAACACCAAACGAGGTTGCTCAGAAAGGCTGTGGTCTCCATCCTTGGAAATATTAAAAACTTTACTGGACATGGCCCTGAGCAGCCTTGCTCTGTCTGACCCTGATCTGAGCAGGGGCTTGGACTTGGTGGTCTCTGGGGGTGCCTTGCTGCCTCAACCAGCCTCTGATTCTGGTGAACATCTATTCCTTTTTCTTGACAGGTACGAAGTTTGTATCAATATATTCTGTTATGTTATGCATTCATCTTTTTGTTTCGTTTTTGTATTTTTCCGGTGATGACAAGGTTTTTTATCTATTCAATGCAACCCAAGTAGTTCACCAAGTCCGCTGTATGAAAAAAGTTATATAAAACCTTTCTGTAACTCTGCAAAACTGCAGAATGTTACCAAGAGTGAAGGGGGAACATGTCCACTCACAAACTTTATGATGCTCAGTTTTCCTGTGACAGTAGCTATGATAAAACCTTCTACTATGGTCAAGCATTAATGATTTTAAATAATGTTTTAATACAATTTGCTACCTTTTGCAGAATCTTGTGTAGGAGTTTTAATTTGTTAGATGCAACATAAGATCCCTTCAAAAAAACAAGCACTTGTAAACAAAAAATGAGTTAGCTACAGGGAATATATTATAGATGAGATGTTTCTGTATTGCCATCAGATACAGACTTTTGACATTTAGTCTAATAAAAGGACATGTACTGCATATTTCTTTATGATTATTCTTCTGCTTGCTGATTTTTATTTTATTTTTATATTTTATTTTTATNATACAGACTTTTGACATTTAGTCTAATAAAAGGACATGTACTGCATATTTCTTTATGATTATTCTTCTGCTTGCTGATTTTTATTTTATTTTTATATTTTATTTTTTTATTTTTATTTTTTACTGGTGTTGCCCTTTTCATTCCAGGCATTACTTCTTCTAAAGTGGATGTAAATTTTCTTTTTTCACTGAAATATTTCCATACATCTGAGTCTAGTTGACACTGGATTTCAACCTGGAGACTGAAAAGCAGATATTTTCTTTACCTGAGCAGTGCCATTCTTTTTACAAGTTCAATCTCCATTACAGATGAAGAGAAAAGGATATGTCAACACAAAACTGAAAATCTGTGTTTACTAGTATGATTATAAATGATTCAGATATTTAGAAAAAAATAGTTTGAGAAACTGGAAAACAATGATTTGGAAATTGAATTTACTCTTAATTCCACATACATCTACTGTATTTGTATTATGAATCCTTTCCCTTGTTTGCAACCTCTTTGAGACTTTCAAACTTGCTTTTTGTATATTAACTCAATATTTTGTGTTCTGTATTACTAATAATTTTTTCTCTCATAATTTAGCTTTTGTGAGTACCCAAGTATTATCTAGTTGATTTGTTTTATACTGTCTCCAACCTTTACAAAATTCTTGATACAATTCCAACATTAGGAATAAAATAGACTTTTTTTTTTGTGTGGTGTATATTGAACAGAAGCTGTATGTTCAATCTTGATCTTATCAATCTACTTGGCTTATTCTTTCCATCTTACAAAGGAGGAAAGTGGATGTGAAGTTGGCACTCTCAGAGTTGGCAGTGATGTACATAAGATAAATTAACCGTATCAACTTCAGCTTCCTTGCAAAAATTTCTCAGCTGTATCTCTGCATAGGAGTATTACAGTGTGTCTGTCACTAAGAGCTTGTAGCATGTTTTCTCTGGTGTACATGACTAAATGTACTTCCCAACTGCTAGGCTTCATATTAGAAACACATTCTTCTCAATTTCATGTGATTATTACAGAATTCTATTTTCACTTAGACTCCAAAAATTAAAGTAGAATTTATCTGGAGGGCCATTAGACACACTAATATTACTGGATATAGCAGTAATACTTATTAATAGTGAATATTACAAATATTGTTTTTTAAAGTATTTTTTTATCAAGATCAGGGCTTAATTACCTAGGCATATTTTTGAGCAATGGCTTCTGAAAAGTCTCAAAATTACTGGGATAATTTGTCACTGTGCACTTTTTAAAACAACATCATATTTAGTAGCCTATTTCAGTTTGTCTCATAGCTGTTAGCCTGGTGATGAATCTGTTATGAGAAACACCGTCACGTGCTCCTTCAAAATCCAACTATGCTGTATTCACTGAATTTTCTTTATTTTTCATAGCAGTTATGTTTTCAAAGAACTTCAGAAGGTTGGTTAAGCATGTCTGAATCCATATTTGCTGTCATTAATCAAACTACACCTCCCTGTGGTTTTTTCATCATGACACTCAAGGTAGTTTCTAAACTTATTCCTAGGTGACATGGTAAACTTCCTGGTTTACATCATTGCATCTTAAGGTTTCCTCTCGCTCTTTCTTTCTTAAACATATGCATGGTGGTTAGATCTGAGGAGTCATCCCTTTGGCATTTAAAGTCTTATTCTTATGTGTCTTTAGTACATTTTAGTACAAATGCCTGTATCCAAAGTGCTGCTTTCTCCTTCTGATAAAACTGTTCTTTTTATGATTAAACCTAAAGATGCTACTTCAGACAGTCCCCGTGCTACCAATTGCTCACTGAGGATGTGCTGAGGAAGTAGCTTTGTTTCTGTAGTCTTGTTTTTCTGAGACCCTTGTTTCTTCTCACTTCTGAAGACTGGGTGCTGCTGTAGGATACTCTCACTGAAAAGAGCCACTGTTATGTAGCTCATGGGACAACTCGTAACATGCATTAGACTGGAGCACTCTGCTGGTACCCAAGGGTGAAAATAGTTCTTCACATTCCAGTTTGTTGTATTCAGCTATAGCTCAGTAGAGGAAAAAGAAAAAAGCTTAAGCCTTTGGTGTGAGCACTACATAAATAACTGCTGATTAGTAGTATGGAAAATAAATATATTGGGAAAGGAGCATTGTGTTAATCCATAATGTTCTAGGTATGATTTTGAGTTATATTTTGATGTCAGGGCAACATTTTCAGTTTATTATGTGAAATAGCAAACCCATCTAGGTAACTTTATTTTCTACTTGCTTACGGAAAACTGTGAGGTTAGGAAACTGATATAGTGGATTATTAGACCATAAATTAAGAGATTGCAGAAGGAGATACTTTTTTGCCTAATATTCATATCTCCAATGCTTTATAGAAGAGTTCTATTAGAAACATGAGATGCTTTGAGAGACAAAAGCTTTAGAAGTAGTTTTTACAGTCTTACTGCTAAAAATGAATATTACAAGTATTACAGTACAAGTATTTTGTGTGCCCAGTACTTCAGTGAAAGGCTTTGAAGCCTTTCTGAAGCCACTCTGATTCAGCCTGTGGTTTTTTGAGTGTGGTTTTTTTTTTTAATGGTGATTCCACAATTTTTACTGCTCTTCTATAAACCAGCACTGATGAAACTTCATTTGGAATGCTTGACTCAAGCCTAGTCATCGTGTTAAAGATACCAGATGAGTTTAAGAAATGAGAACAGATATAGAAGAGAAAAGCACTAGAAAAAAAGGGTAACAGAGAACATGTCATATGAGAAAAGCCTAAAGGGGTGTCTGTGTGAATGTGCTTGAGTGACTCCATGCTGTTTTAGTAGCTGAGGCAGAACACCTGAATGTAATGTGTTTTTAGACCTTTTAGACACACACACACACACGTTGATTCACATCCAGCTTGAAGTATTGGTGGGGCCCTCACCTATCCATCCCACTCAAGTAGATAACAATTTGGCATTTTTAGCTCAGAAAGATGAATATTAAGTTTAAATATGATTTCTCACTGTCACAGACGGGAAGACAAAAATTAATAAAAAGATGGCCAGTTCTCAGGAATTAATTTGACTGGAAATTGGAAGGGAGGCTGTTAATTGCCAACCAAGTCAGATTATAAATAAGCTTTCAGTGAAAATATTACTGGGGGGTGGGGAGGGGGAAAAATAGACTTTGGGTAGTTTCTGTTTACAGTTAGATAAACGAAGAAATTTTCTGTAATAATGCAGGATGACTCTCCCTTTTCTTTTGTTCAGAATGCAGTAACTTCTGAAAACAATCTTGTTGCCTTTTTACATATCTGTATAAAACAGCTGACAATTTCAAAATGAATAAACTTAAGTAGTAGTCATTTAGTTAGAGTCATTATCACGTCGTGAAGTTTCAAAAAGATATTGCTGTAGGAACTAAAAGTATATAAAAATACTACTTGTTTGCTTACAAACAAGGAATATACATCAACACAAAGAATTAAAATGCATTGTTGGCTCTTCCTTCTGTACTTTTTGCTTACTCACTGCAGGCTGCTTTTACCTCTTATTTCACCCTGCTATAGAAATTTATTGTACTTTCTTGTTACTTCCTCTATCACCTGATTTCATCCTTTCGTGTCTCATTTTCCATTCAGTCTTTACTCTCTGTTTGTATCTGTTTCCTAACTCTTAGATATTGCATCTTCAAGAAAATACATTATTCTGAACTTCATCCTGCAGTCTTGATTTTTATCATTTTAAAATGTAAACTTTTCAAGCCAGTCTGTGTGTGCAGTCTGTTAGGAAATAATGAGAACTCTTCCTCACTTATGTTCACTGAAAAGTGTACATTCAAAATGTGAAGTCCCTCCCTTATGTTCTATCCCAACGAGCCTGAAAGAAACATTTTCTTAAATTTTGTTGACCCTTTTTATGGAAGTGTATATTTGTTATTATATATTACATGTTAATCTCATAAGAATATACTACAGGTATATAATCAGGTGAGAGGCTGGTCCTTTCTGAGCATCTAGTATTTTCATTCTAAATTGAGACCGTGTCATATTTTGGTGTATTGACAGTGAGAATAAGAACAGAAGTATCTCTTCTTCCTCTTGAATAACTTCTGAATGTGAACAGGCTTCTTTGTTCTGGTCCTGCCATCTCAGCCCTGTGTGAACGAATAAGATGGTGAAGAGCAGAAAAAAAATTTTTTTTCCTTTCTTTGATAACTGGTGGCTGGAGAGATACAAAGTAATGTATGCTTACCTGCAATAAAGATGAAGGCATCTTCAGAGTAACTGTGGCACTGAATATGGCAATATTTTCATTCTAGATCATAAAAAAAATATTAAAAATCAGAAATATCATTAAATTACCATGGAATGTACAATGTCTGCTGCAGTTGTTTTAAGTCTAAATTTCTTAGGCTTTTTCACTTCCTTTGTGTACTTAGGAATGCCTCTGTATTAGTGTCCACTGGGATTGATGCATACAACTTCCATTACTGCTAATGGTAATTTACTGCATTCATGAGAATGAGGGTATATTTCTTTTCATTATTTCAGCAGACATCTGTGGAGCTTCTTTAAAAAATGTTTTAGGAAAAATTGAGTGCTAGCAATTCAGCAAATGAGCATAAGCTTTCAGAAATTACATTTAAGATGTTAGCATCAAAAGTTAACATTGTTGCTGCAAGTGTATTGCCTTTTATTTTTTTTTCTCCTAGTAAATTGCTGTTCAACTCCAGGTTTAATTTATAATAACAGTTTTAGCTTTCTAGCCTTAAATCATCCACAGAGAGTATAAATTTACCTCTCTCTTGTTCAGCAATAACTGCAATAGTTTGTCTCTCCCTTGGATCCAGTTGGAAGAAGGCATAAAGAGACAGTGGGTTGCATAAAGGCTTGACCTTACTCCAACACAGTTAAACTAGGGAACATCATCAGTTATGACAGATAGGTGAACATTTGGTGGTCTCATTGTTTTAATTCGCCTTAAGGCAAGCCTTTCTCTATTTTCTTTGCAGGCAGCATAAGAGGATTAACCACCTAATTTTCACTTCTTTCCTTTCAAGCTGTGCTAATCACCAGAGCTTTAGGAAGAATATATGTGGTAGTAGGTGACTTTTGTGTAATTTTCCCTGACTTCTGAGTGAGCAAAGTGTGGGTGTGAGGGTGTTGACTGTGATGACAAGTACTTGAAATCAAATTAAAAAAGAACTGAAGGTAAACGTTTCTAGGAATATGTGTTTTCAAAAGCAAACACTTTTACACACTGGGAGGCACTTGTTTTGGAAGCTTGGTAAAACAAAAAGTGAACATTCATCTTTTTATGAAAGTTAGATAGGAAGTGTATTAGAGAAGAATACTACAGATGGTATCAAGCTTTTTTATATGGCTCTATCTTAAGAATAGCATTTCTATGGAGGCTGCTTTGTGTACTATTGTGTTCCCACTGAAGACTTTTGAGTAAGCAGACATAGCTGTTCATTCAAATCAAATAACTTATAATAAAAAATAAAATGTGTTTTATTGAGATCAGACTAACTTTTTTTTCCCCTCAAATGGTATGGTGGTGTAGAATTCTGATGGCAAACATTTCTTAATGACAGCAGGCAAAAGCAGTATTTCTTGAGAACTAGACTGCAAATGGGAATTATTATCTCTGTCCATTTACCTTTTATACAATGGTTTAGTGTATAGCCCATTCTGTATAGATTTTCAGAGGGAATACGTTTTTCCAGATCTTTATAGATTTAATTGTGATTTTACCTCTGTCTTTATTCAGCAAGAATGCTTTAGTGGAAACATATCAAGGAGATGCCCTAATAAACACTAACATTGTTGATTTATTTCTCCTTGGAATTTTTTTCCTAATATTTTTGTCATAGAGAAACATGTCTGTGTTTTACTTTCTTTACTTTTTAAGAAAAGACTATTTAAGTAGACAGTTTCCTAAATGTTTGGAATGATCTGAAATGTTTTGAAAAATGATCTTTGCAGATTTTGCAACTGACTTGAAAGTGTGTTTGTTCATTATTAAAGAACTGATATTACTGCAGCTGATTCAGAAGTCATATATAAAATTTGACAAGGTAGAAGTTATTTGTAGCATTAATGGGCAAATAACTGCATTTCATCTACTAAAACCTGGTAATGCATCAGCAGAGGGTAAGAAATAATCTGGTTACAAGTTCTTAAAGGCTAATTTACAAGATTTAGTCGTTTATGGGCATTGAAGGTGAGCAAATCTTAAAGGACTTGATTTTCCATAAATCTGTACTGAGTTTTCTGAGAATGCCTTGAAGATGTATCAGTTTGGACATCCAGTAGATGCATGTCCAGCATTTTATAATCTTGACTGTTTTCTTAAAAAGTGTGAGCAGTATGCAGCTGTTTTATCTTGTTTCTAATCTGAAATTTAAATTGGCTGAAGTTCACATAAGTGAATTATATAAGATCAGAATATAACTTGAAATTTTAGAGGACATACACATCATATGTGTCTGATTTATTACATTTGTGTTAGCCTAGGAGATGCTGTCATTACTTCTGGACTAGCATTTGCAGGTTTGCATTCTAGTGATAGATTCAGACAAAGAAGGCTTTTACAACTAGAAAATTGTTTCATGACATAAAGGGATCTTAACAATTTGAAGATGTGTAAAGAGTTGTTTTGAAATGGGTATCACTGTTCCAGGGAGGCCACTCAAGGCATTGCATTTTGTTTGAAGTCTAAAAAATGACACTAGAATGTTTTAATCTGTAACTCTTTACATAAGTGGGGCAGGGGATAAGAGGAGAAGGATGCTATCCATGCTCTGGTTACCAGGACTGAAATTAAACTTTGTGAGCTTGAACAAAACACTTACTGTTCAGGGAGCAACAGTAGACAAAACAAATGCAAAATTAGATCTACCCAAGCTTGAAGAGAGTTGTTAAGAAGGGATAATGGTAATGTCCAATTAATAAAGGAAAGAGAAGAATCTGGAGAACTCTATGGAATTAAATTTGAATTTGGTAATGTAATGACAATTATGTCATGTTTCTTAAATCTAAGTTGAGTTTGTGGAGAAAGACTTTACTAAAGAGTTTATTTTTGATTGGTGATGTTTTTGTGGAAAGGGAAATTTGAGTTTTGCAGCTTTTTTACCCTGGTCTAGTTAAAAATTTCTCTCCCTAAAATCATAATGTATCTGGTTGTCTAACTTTGTTAGGTTTAATACAAACTTGTGACTGGTAGCTGGCGAAAAAGAAGGATTTTTGACTAAGGGATTTTCTAGGCCATAAGTAAGAAATGAGCCTTGTAGTCCCACAGTTGATGGTGTCAAAATCTCTAAATTATAATCAAATGGACAGGTTGTTATGGCTGTATTAAAAGACTAGTATGTCCCAATTTTCAATTCATTTTTTTCTAAGGTTTTAGGGAACAATTTTTTTTGGCAGAAAAATAATACTCATTTTGGAAAGCCTTTTTGATATATACTTTTTGTGTAACAGTATAATGAGTCAGTCTTTAATGTAAAACTTTGGAGGGTATTTAAGTGTGTAAGCTGCATCCTAGGACTGAGAGTTGTGTGTTCATAAATAGACTGATAGAAAAAGATTTTAGATACAGTCCTCACCTAGATCCATCTGAAGATCAGAAACATCCTTTTAGATTAACATAGAAGCTGTCTGAAAAATAACTATATTTAGCATAGGTATGACATGTTTATAGTTGCCTGAAATAGTAAGCAAACTTCTACATTCAAAGCCATTTGGGGTGTCTTTGTGTTTAGCTGCAAAACAGCCAAGGTTAAATGTTTGTCACCTCTGCAAGTCCTTGACTAGATGAAAAGGGAAATAACTTCTTTAGGTGAAAATGAGAAATAATTTTTGACAATAACTTATTTAGTATGATGCTAAACTTAATGAGTTAAAAACCCAACCAAACCAACCCAGAACCACACAAGCACACACCCCCCAGCAACCTCTCCCCGCAAAAAAACCCCAACAAATAACCAAAACAAGCCCTCTTTTGAATTCCATACAGGGCAGGTCTTGAGAGAAGTGGAATGGTTAGACATAATTTTCTAGCTCAGATCCAAATGCCTACTCCAGTTATTTCATAATTAAATTTTAACACCATGGTTCCAAAAGAAGCAGTCCATAATTATGAGCATGCAATTTCACCTGTGCCTTGTGGCATTATTTTTCTCTTAGTTTGTTATGAATAAACTGTAACAGCTTTATTTTTTAAAAAATCAGCAAGATTGTTGCTTATTACTCAACATGTAATTTTCTGCTGCTTATATTTTCTGGGTGTTTTTATTTTTGGTGGATATGTTGATTCTTTTAAACAATATGTAAAGGCCTAATAACAGATGCTCTTATTCACTTATATTTGAATGTGGGCAAAAATCCACCACTATTGGCACTATTTAACATTACGTGGTATGGTTAGTTAGATTTCAATATAGGTTCGGTCTGTCACAGTGCAGGTTGCCTTGTGTCATATCCATTAATTTGTAGGCTGGATACTGCTGTTTTATTTGGAGAAAACATGTTCATTAAAATTGCTGACTACTGCAGTAACTTGTTCTGCTGATGCAGCATATTATCTACATGTCTAAATATTTGGTACCCATGAATATGCTGGATCAGTTACGGATAAGCCATACTTTAGTGTTTCTTTACAACTGTAGCAAATTTATATATTAAAAGAGGTTGAATAGCCAATATGGTTCCAAAAAACCCCAACATTGACTATGAGAGCATTCATATATATGAGAGAGAGTCTGAGTCTGCCAGGAAGTTTTCTGTTCTGTTTCCCCTTTGGAAAGCACATTTGTACATACTGTCATGTAAAATGTAAGCATTGAATGAAAATCATTGTTAGCAACTGCTTGATTAATACAGGAATAGAAAGAATAAAGATGTGCAACCAACAACAACAAAAAAAGTTTTGAGAAATTTTATTCAATGTTATGACCTGTATTTTCGCTTTAAGTGGATTTCTTTCCAGAATCTTTACAGTTGGGAATGTCACTAAATCTGTTATTACTTATGTTGCATCTTCAGTGTTGAATGTAGAAAATTTGGGGCTGCATCTTATTCTAATGCATATGTGGAACATAGCACCCAAAAAAATAGCAAATTGCATCCTAAATTTCTGACTTGTTTTCTGCTTGCAGAGGTTTAGTTGTGGGTATAAATCTGGTTTTATGCGTAGGCAGTAACATGCCTGAGAGTATTTTAACAGGATGACAGACCGATTAAAGGATTACTGCTAATGAGTGCTGTTCCCTACCAGTGGTGCCTGGTGTCAGCTTAATATGACAGACATCAACAAAGAGCTTGACAGTTTGCCATACCTTTTTCAGGCTTTCTAGAAACTTGGACAAGAATCATTTTAACCTGAGTGACCTTTTGAAGCCCTTATTAACACCTGTGAATCCTAAAGGTATTATTATTAAAGTATGATGTAACTTTATATATATGCAGTGCTTACCTGAATGCTCCCTATGGTAAACATTGAACTAAGTGATAACTTTTAATATTGTGATGGTAAAAGAAGCTATAAATAGCCATGTAGTCTTTCTCATGAAAACAAAGAAAACAACTGCTCTCAGCCAAAAAATGTGCTGTAAAGTGTAAACCAAGTGTGAACAATTTCATTTGAAAAGATAAATTAATTTTTTAAAATTAAATTTATTAAATAAAAAAAAGTGTAAAAGTGGGAGTCTTTCACAACTTGATTGAAATGGAAATGAAAGAACATATTTGGTTGACATTACGAAACATCATTTAACGTAAGTGTTTAAAAAATCCAAGAGGAAAATAAGTGATTTTTTTTTTCAGTATCAAGCACGCAGGTAATAGAAGACATTGATCAAGTAACAGGTTTGAGGCAAGAATAATTCCAGTTCTAGGAATAGTTTCATAGAAATTTTTGGAAAAAGCCAATCTGATACATGAATATATTCATAAGAGTTTAGAATACTGTGCAAAAACATGCCTCTCCATGATTTAAAAATCAACTAAAACATGATTGGACCTTCATTGATCTATATGTACAGAGACGAGGATTTTCTGGGCAATAATAGCATATCATGTTAGAAAGCTGACAACTTGTAGAACATTACTATAGGAGAAGCAATCAGACATCTTTTTAATTTGATTTGTTGAAATACATTAACTTTTTTCCTAGTAATTTTTTTTAAAAAGCGTTTCATATGAATCCAAAATGCAGGGTGTTTCAAAAAGATGGACCCATTTGAAATCACTGTATCTCTGCAACCATGAACAGCCCATGAATGAAACTCTTACCACCTGGAAGGGCAGGGCATAGAGTTTCCAGTAGTTACCACTAGATGCCTCTCCCAGCACATAAACAGCCCCTAGCCTCTGTCATTTGCAAGGCAACACAAGGCGTTGGATCCATCTTTTTGAAACACCCTGTATTTGTCTTTCACATTGGTTTAATTTGAGTCTCTGCAGTAAAATCTGTCATTGCCACCATATCTTGTCACGAAGCCCATTTGATCTCATCAGTCTTTTCTGTAAGCAATCTGTACAAGAAGATAGATTTATTTATTTTTTTTAATAAAATGATACTTTCAATGTCTTTGACATACTTTCACCTGGCTGCTGTTTTTTTGTTCTGTTTTATTTACAATTTTATTGTTCAGTTTGTAAATGCTCTTTTATGGCAAGTAATCATTTATACACAAAAAGGTTTTGTTCCATAAGCCTGGCACATCGCCAGTAAAAACAGTTGTTTTTAGAAAGACTTGCACTAATTTGAAATTGTGTACTTCATTAAAATTGTTAATAGTGCCAACTTCAATTATTGCCACTGCAATTAAAATCCAATGAAATATATTTACCTACAGGATAGTGAGATTACAATACAGTTTATGTGTGAAAAATAAATTGCAGATTTTATTATAGATATGTGAAGGTAGTAAAAGCATTGAATATACTGGAGACAAGCTACATGTATATTTATGTTTATTTTTTGAAAGTTGCATGAAGGGACATATTAAACAAAAGAGTCACTGTCAAAAATACAGTTTTTAAACTACCTCTGAATTGGAATCACAACAATATGTACTAGGGTTTTATTGGAAGCTCCCATTTACAAATTTGTATGTGTTATTTGCTTTTGTTTAAAACATCTTTAATGCTGGAAAGAATTTCCAGCATTCATAAACAAAAATAGATCAAAATTTAATGAAGTTATATCAGTATAATATTATTGAATGTGATATTATTGATGTATTATTATTGTAAGGTCTCTAAGAATGATTGAGATAGTTAAAATGAGGACAATCTCCAATTTAAACAAGCTAAAGAAAGTTTTTTCTTGTTTCTACCTATCCACTGGTTTTCTTCACTTCTTACTTTCATCTCTAAGCAATTTTTATTATGCTTTTTTTCTTGTCAGGAAATAAAGCAGAGAAAGAGAGAATCCAAAATCTAAATTTTCTTTAAAGATAAATTTTAAAAAATTAAATGTCTCTTGAGACCATAGACCTTAGTTATTGAAATATCTTAATCATACAGGCATTAAATGATGTGACTACTGAAAAGAACTACAAGTATTTAAACAAGTTCAATATGCATTTGTAGAGTAGCATGCTTGGTATTAAGTACAACGTCGATTCCCTACCTTGCAAAGTTGTCATTTTTATGGTGTACTTGCCAGTTTTTTTATTTTACTTTAAAATTACTGATTTTCAGTGTCTTAACACTATCCTAACACTTTTTACTTACTATTATTCGTTATTTAAAGTATCTGGTAGCATAGCTGGTGTGCAGTACTGTTCTTACACAATATATAGAGTTGGGAAATTGCCTTATAATAGGTTATAAAACTGTCTACTCTTAAATATTGAATATTTCTCTTTTATTAAATATTATTTGTTGCCAGGTACTTAGTGGTTACTTGTCAAAGTGTGTTTTGTGGGAATATACTGAGTGAATGAAATATGATAACATTAATAACAGATATTTACGTTTGTAATTTTGGTTGTGAAAAGAATAAGCAGCAGATACCATCATGTGCAAGTTCATGATTGCATTTATTTTGGGGAAGAAAAACAATTTAATGTAACTAAGTCCCTCTATATTCATGACCAGCTCCTAATTACAGCCTTTGTAACCTTGTAAGCAGTATAAAGTGTGTATGTGTATAGTACAGTGGCTTAGGTTTGTTTATTGCTGAGGGGATAAACGTGTAGCACTTTCTTTCCTTATTTGAAACTTGTCCTTGACTTAAATTGACATGAGAAGCAAATAAATCATGTGAGAACACAGAACAGGAAAATGAAAACAGGCTTCAAAGCTATGTGCTGTCTTTCTTAACCTCCTCAACTTTCAAACGAGAGAAAATAAAAATTAAAAAAACCCCCACTCACTTACTTCTCAAGGCTATGTGCATTTGAGAACATGCCTAGATAGAAATTCTGTTACCAGACTGGCTTTCTTTTAGTGCCAATTGGCCACAACACAGTTGGGGTTTTTTTTCTGGAAGCAGATAATACTGCATACCCTTTGAAAAAAGAATCTGTAAGTAAAAGCCTGAGAATCACTGGAAGCTGGTTTTCTTACATGTTTTGAGATTTATCCTGAGTGTCCATAAATTAGTAGTAAGTGTTCTAAGGTCATTGAACTGTGGCACACAAGTTGTTAACAGCAGCTGTCTTGTACCTTGGGAAAGTCTGTTTTTTTCTGTAAAGTTGTATGGCTTTTATACTGGCAGATATTCTTTCTAAATTCTTCCCGAATAACAGTGAAAAGGAAACCAGTAGGAAATTAAAAAATAAATAAATATTCTAAGCAATCTGAGAGTGTCTTTGTATAATGGCTAGTGCTGCTAAAGCTATTAGTGTAAGTTCAGAAAAAAATCAGAATGTGACACATAAGAAAATTTAATATTAGTTAAATAACCTTAAAAAAATTAGATCCTCAACTGTCTTTTTTAGATGTTGTGTGTGTTTGTTTTTGAAGCAAAGTTTAGGAAGTAGTAAAGGAAGGAATTTAAACAAAAAAGCCATTTCTTCAATATTCTTCCACTGAATGAAAGAGGTGTTGTTAGGCATAACATGTATTTTCTGTAAATACTTTCACTTACACAAGCAACCTTTCAACCTCTTTTCCACTTCAGGTTTGTAAGCCTCTTTTTCAGAATTACTGTTTTCAAAATAACATGAACAGGGTTATTTTTGCTGGAGTTTAATGATTTCTGTTCTTATCTGATACTTTAATAGATAGAATTTATTTATTTATCTTTTATATATATATATAGAGAGAGATATTTGGAAAAACAGCACCATTTCTTTACCACTTGGCAGAGTTGTTTGAGTTCTTTCAGAAGAAAAGTTTTCTAACTTTCTGTTGTAATTTTCATTTGCTTTCAAATGCTGTCAGTTTCTGAGCTGTTACTTTATTTCTCTAATGATAATATGGTCATTTTCCAGGAGCGAAAATTTTTGTTTTTTTTTCTCTCTCTCTTTTCCTCCCCTCACTGTTTCTCCTCTCCTATATAAATGTTCCTCATAATGAAGAGTTTTGGTATTTTCTTTCATCTTACTTGACAAGTTTTCCAAGTGGTAATCGTTCTGTTCTCAAACACCTTTCTTATAAATCAGTGATGAAATGCATTTCAATTAAAAACTTGTACAAATTTAACTAGGTTGAAAATTAGGTAGGCTTCTGACAGTAGGTTTCAGAGTTCTTTCTGGCCTGTAAAATCCATGGCTTGGGAGTTTGGAATCTGATGTGCAAGCCACGGCTCTGTAGATTTCTGGTCACCTCTTCTTCCAATAGTACCTTGTGTGTCTGATCTTACAAACTCAACTTTGCTCTGTTTCAATAGAATAAAAACTTCTCTGTGGATCAGTGGAAATTTTTTTCATATCCAGCTGTGAATCAGAAAAACTCCTTTGTCACCATTACACTTAATAGTAAAAGATTACTTTTAAGGCTTTTTAGGAATCAGTCAGTGACTTCCCTCTTTGGATACTTCTAGCAGAAAGATTATTTCAACTTTGAGAAAGTTGAAAATTTTGTGGTACTTTACCTCATGAGGTACTTTACCTCATGTGTAAGAAACATATAACAGGAAATTCAACAAGGGCAAGTGCAGAGTTTTGCATCTGGGGAAGAACAATACCATGCACCAGTACAGGCTGGGGGCTGACCTGCTGGAGAGCAGTGTAGGAGAAAGGGACCTGGGGGTCCTGGTGGACAGGAGGATGACCATGAGCCAGCAATGTGCCCTTGTGGCCAAGAAGGCAAATGGCATCCTGGGGTGCATTAGAAAGGGGGTGGTTAGTAGGTCAAGAGGGGTTCTCCTTCCCCTCTATTCAGCCTTGGTGAGGCCACACCTGGTGTATTGTGTCCAGTTCTGGACCCCACAGTTCAAGAAGGACAGGGAACTGCTTGAGAGAGTCCAGCGCAGAGCCACAAAGATGATTAAGGGAGTGGAACATCTCCCTTATGAGGAAAGGCTGAGGAAGCTGGGTCTCTTTAGCTTGGAGAAAAGGAGACTGAGGGGTGACCTCATCCATGTTTACAAATATGTAAAGGGTGAGGGTCAGGACGATGGAGCCAAGCTTTTTCCAGTAATGACCAATGATAGGACAAGGGGCAATGGTTGCAAACTAGAGCATAGGAGGTTCCATGTGAATATCAGGAAGAACTTTTTCACTGTGTGAGTGACAGAGCACTGGACCAGGCTGCCCAGAGAGGATGTGGAGTCTCCTTCTCTGGAGACATTCAAACCCCGCCTGGATGCGTTCCTGTGTGATGTACTCTAGGTGACCCTGCTCTGGCAGGGGGGTTGGACTAGATGATCTTTCGAGGTCCCTTCCACCCCCTAAGATTCTGTGTGATTCTGTGATTCTGTGAAATGATAACATAAATTTTGCAGTAATGGCATAAACTGACTGATAGTAAGCATTAAGCAATCAGTCATGCTCTAATGCTTACCTGTTATACTAGCTACCTTCAATTATTGACTGATTTTTAGTGAGGGAGCATGTGCTATTGATCCATGCAATGCCAAAGCCTGTACACTCATGGGTGTAAAGGAACTAATGATGATGATCTAATGGTTCTTGTTTACTTTGATTGAAGGCATTTCTAATCCTTCTTATGTATAGATTCTCTGCTCCACTACTGTCTTGTTTTCTGAGATTTAAATGTCCTTGTATTCTTTCAATTTGTATAGCATAGTGAAGCCTTTCTGTTGTTGATGGGAAAAGATGCTAACTAATTTTTTTCCCTGAGATGAGATTGAACCTAGTTGAGAATTTCCAAGCCTGTCTTGTTCACCTTGAAGCCTGATTGATGCATGCACTCCAGCTGTTGGGAAAAATGGTGGTCAAAATGGAATAAATTTTGGGTTTTGTTAGCTGTGGAATCAACTGAACATGCTGTAATTCCTATTAAATTTTCTGACAGCTATATTTTTCATAGACAAATCTGATCTATTAATTAATGTTTACAGTAAGTAACAGACTATACTCATCTACCACCTCAGGCTCAATACCACTACTTCTATTATTCAAATTTCAAATATTTTCATGCTCTGCTCTGCTTTCTTAACTTGAACTAATGCACATGCAAATTTAAATCAGTTAATTCGGGAGCTTCTGTTAATTTTTCCTTATAATTCTCTGATGATTTTAGATTAAGTGTGTTCCAACTTTTTGAATCATTCATAGATGCATTCTACCTTTGATACAGCCATCCTTCAACTATTCCATTATTCCCTTGAAAAAATCTAGGTTTAACCTACTCTAATTTTCAGATATTCTGAATATCTTGTGTTGTTGTTCAGAAATAACCATATCACAGAGTTTAGCTCTGACCGTGGTGAATGACTCAGTCTCTTCAGTTGTCAATAATCTGAGCATCTGCCAAAATCAAGTCCATAATTTTTATTCTAACTGTCAGAGATGAATGCTTCTGAGCTTGCAATACCTTCTGAGGCAGACAAATTGAGTGCCAAGATTTGTGTAGTGCTTAACAATAAAATGATGAAACCTTGCCAATTCATCAAACCTGTGATTCTGCAATTACACTCCATGACTGTAGTTGACATATTTATCTCCAATCAGAAACTGAAGATTCACTTAGAATACCGCAGTGAAAACTGGGCAGTTTTATTAATTTGCCCATGTTCCTCGTTCAAGAAACAAACTACTTCTCTATGTTCTTGTATGTACTACTGATTTCTTAAAAAACGAACACATAAGAAAAGCCAATCCTGCTGATAATCAGTGGGTTGTTGGAAGGAGTACGTTTTGCCAAGTATTCACTGCAGTTGACTTTTTAACATCTCCAATCTTGTCACCAGTCTATTTTCATCGTGGGAAATATAATTCTAATCCTGGTACAGGGTGGACAAGCTTTTCATCTCTAGAGATCAAAAACTTTTAAATGCCTTGAAAACATACCTTTAAGAACAGCAGGGATCGGTTTGATATAGCTTTGCCTGGCTGACATCAATTATCACCTATGGTCTTTGGCCAACATAAGCAGTTTCTTTCGGAGGTACTAATAAAGTAAGTGTATATGTAATATAACAGAGATGATTCATCCTGTTCCTAAGTTGGATTCCTGAGATAAAAATCTCTCTGCAACAGGTGACAATGGGTGCTAGGAAAGTGTCTTGTATTCTTGATACAAAAAACATTGTGTTTTCTCATTTTATTACAGCACTATTTTTTTTTTCAAGACCTGACAGAAATTTCTGAAAAAGTCCAATTGTATTACACACCAGAGTTATGACCACTTTTTCAAGTACTTAAGTAGACATTCATGTTAGTATTTATCCAAAAAAGCACCCAGATACTCTGAAATCACCCTGTAGTGAAAGGAAATGGATACATTGAAGTCCTATTAGTTGGGACTATTCTAAAATTATTTTTATACCTCTAAGCATCTTGTGAATAAGAAGGATTAGGATATGTAGGATAAAGAGTTGATGAACAACATGTCTGTGTTCTGAGGACGGCACCATCACTTTCAGAATACCAGTATCCTGATAAAAGTGTTTATATATGACTAAAAGTTTGTGTACCTTCATACCACCTTCAGACTCAGGAAATGGGAGATTAATAACCATGTTTGATTGGTTTTGTTGGGTTTTGACCCCACACATTAATTTATTTAACTTGGTAGTCCTATATGTCATTTATTTTTTTCAAAACCAACTGTTAAGCATTTCCATAAAGTCATCCTGCAATTTTAATTTTTTTGTTTGTGTTTTTAAAGGTTAACTGAAGACGTAATCACTCCAAACAATGACAAATATTTCATATCCACTTAAACACTGCAAGCTTTTTGGGCATGTTTTCTCTGGTACATGCATGCTGTTTTCTCTTCTGAGTATAGAAATCCCTAATTACATACTTATCAAGTTTTTGGACTTTTCCATGGGATTCAATGGCACATCTGCAGGGTTCAGTATGGTGCCCTACAGAGACACCAACTCCAGTTCCAGTATAGTATAATCATGTCTTCAGGAGACAGAGATAAAACTAGTAAGTCCCTCTAAGGAATGATTTTCTGATTCAAGTTCTAGATCTCGCTTGGAGAATGCTGATTTGAAGTCAAGAGCAAAAAGCAATGAGTTATTGACCAGACTGGCAGGTGTTGTTCAGTGGTGGTTTCCTTAGAAGTTTAGTTAATCTACTTTGTATCAACAAAGCAATACTATTAATCTTGACCTTTAACTTCAATTATGAAAATTGGGCTGCAGACTTACTATAAACATGGAAATACTTGAAATTAAATATGAGACACATCACTCTTCTGAACTGGCTGTGGCTTAATCAGTGACAAAGAGAAGAAAGTATAAGCTTGTCCAGTAAAGGAACCTGTAGTTTCTGTGAAGGGAAAAGATACAATCTAAATTGCTGTGAGTATTCCCCAGTAATCAAGGAAAAAACCAGATTTTATTGATAACCAACCAGAACTGGTTTTTTTTTTCCAATCTAGAGAAACAAATAGGTGACAAAAAGTGTCTTGTTACCCTGTGACATTTATTATGAAAGTCAGTATTTTTCTGCAGTATTGTAAAATAGAGGATGTTGCATTGTAGAGGGGAGGAGTCCATGTTTAATCGTGTTCAGCAGTACGAGTACCAATACATACTATGCTCAAACTAAGAGGCCTTTTATATAGGATAGTATTGTGACATTGGTTAAAAAAAGTTACTTGATTTGTTCCCTCTCTATTTCTGGAGTGAATACCTGGAATTCACAATTAGATTAGAGGAGGGAGCAGGGAGGAGGGGAAGGATAAGCAGGGAAATGTAGAGAAGACCAGATGGAAACAATCAAAAGCAGAATATGTGTGTGGGAGTTTATTAACATAAGTTACTGACTTCCTATGTAATTTATTACACATTCAAAAATGCATTGTTTAATCATGAAAAAATAACCTCACACAAATACGATTTATTAAAGAAAATCTAGGGATAAACAAAATTCTGAGATTAGATACCTTCAAAACATATGAAGGAGTCCTCTCTTCTCTTTAACCCAAAATGTCTTGGTTTTATGTTTTTCAGAGGTTCTCCTTAGTCACCTCATTTGCAGATATAACTGAACTACAATATTCATTGGGTAAAAAGAGACTTATTTTTGTACTTTCTAGGTTCACATATGCAGGCCTCACTTCTATTCCAGACTCGGCTGCATGTGTTTCAGTATTGAATGCCTTTGACAAAAGTCAAAGGTCTGTGGAAAGAAATCGCAAGAATAAAAATGCAGGAGTCATTAAGCTCAGTTGTTGCTGTTATGAATGGAGAACATACTCACTGAGTAAACCTGGCATCTTTAGAATTGCTCTAGTATTTCCATTACTGTATTTTCCCTGTTTATATTTCACATATGAATTATCTCACAGGAACTATCAATTGGAAATCTTTCTTGAAAGAGTCTGCACCATAATAATGTCGGAAACAAACAAAAATCCTTTACATGTTTTAGTAATTTTTCAATATTCCTCCACAGAATTTGACCTCAAAATAACACTACCTGTACTTAGCTGGAATTTATTTGTATTTTCCCCACTCTGTTTATTTCTTGCTTTTTCCGTTGTTGCTTAGGGCTAATGCAAGGTCTAACAATTTATTAAAACAAGTATATTTGGATGCAGCTGGTGATTAAAGTGATATCACGATATAATTTCTATATCACTGTTTTATGGATAAAAGCAAGATGAAAATTATTTTGTGAACTTGATTCTGTTACTTGAAATATGGAAAGAAGGATTACTTTTGTAAGAAGGAGGATTAAGGTAGCTAACGTCATCATTTTCTTTATCTACTAAGATAGCTTATTTCCTAAAAAAATTAATGCAGCACTTAAAACAGATTAAGGTAGGATCTTCTTCAGTACGTTGAGCTGTTTGCCTCCTTTAAATACTCATAACATATTACTGTGGGAAATGGTATTAAAAATATATATATATTTTACTTGATTTTTTTTAGACTTCTTGGTCTTTCTAATTATCTCCAATCTACACCCCTACTCCCCTTTTATATCTCAACAACTCCAACTGAAAAACTTGCTGTTAAAAGGGGTTGATTGTAGCTGGCTGCTAGAGAAAAACCTGGCACAGCAATTTGTCTGACAGGGATTAGTACTAGGAATGACAAGAGAAATATTACTGGTATTTATCCTGACCATTACCTGGTCGTTGTCCAATGAATGAACTGTGAAAGGGCCTAAGTAGTGATTTAAACTCACAGTTTCCATTCTTTGTGCACAGTAGCAATCTCATAATAGCTGGGTGGCTAAAACCCTGCACCCAGAATGGATTCTTAACTTCCTTTAAAATGGTCAGAATTTGACCATTTTTTTCATTAGTGCAAAATGTTTATGTTGAATGTGGTGTTTCTACCTTTTTCTCTCCTTACTCCATATTCACATCCTTTTAGCCCACAAAATAGCTGTGAAAATATTCTGTCTGGTTATAGACCTAGATGTAAAATGTGTATGTACCCATCTGCAGACAAGTACTATTGCTTATGAAAAACATATTACATTAAATTTTAAGAAAATGTGTGAAAAGGTTCCCGTACAATTTACAGAGGTTCTGAAATACATGTTTACATGTTCTGAAATAATGGCTAACTGTGTTTTTAGGCAATACAATTTTTCAGTAAACTTTTCACACATTTTTCAATATGTTTGAACATTTTGCGGCTAAGAAAGTGCTTATTTGCTATTATTTATTTTTTCAATAGTGTATATTAGTGATTCCTGTTATCTTTAGGATCTCCCTTCCCTTGAGTGTGTTGAAGATATATATGCTCAGTAGCTAATGCAGAAAAGCGTAAGATCTAGTTAGGACTGTTTTGGGTTTAGTTCTGCTCAATAAGGCAAAATTTTTTCTACTTATCTTAGAAGAGGCTACTCATATAAAAAATAGAACCAGAAATATGTGCCTCAGGTTTTCAGAAATTTATCTGGAAGTTACATTAGTAGTAGGATTGCAGCAAGTAGTTAGTTTGTGTCTCAGGCCCACATCATATGAGCGATGATACTATTACAGTGCATTATTTAAAAATAATTCTAAGTGTGTGTATGAAAGTGATGTTTTCCTATGGTAGGGATGAGAAGGTGTCAACATGGAAGAGTGCAAATAGCATATTATGTGTGTGTCAATTGAATGAATGGTTAAAAAGTAATGAAATTATCACTGTAGTTATACTAATCTTTTAAGAAAGATTTTTTTAAAATTGAAAATAAACCCCCATAATATAGGTAGCTATTGTTTTGCAATTCAAACATTATACGAGTTTTAAGCATACATTACGAACTTCACAAACCTTGTCGCTGTAGTCTCAAGAGGTCAAATCTATCTGTCATGAAGGACTGGGGATGAATGAGTCACAGAAAGGCTGCAGTTGTCTCATGAGTCAACCACAGCAGCCACTATTAGTGGGGAGAGAGAGAAAACTAGATGTACCAGTTGTCAGCATATATCCATAACAAAAAGTAATGGGTTTAAATATTAGCTAGATCTTTAAATATATTAAATATAGTTTAAATATTTCCTAAACAATTTCTTCTGTTTACTAACACAACTTTTAAATATTTATTTGGTTAAGTTTTTCTTAGGATTTTCTCTTCACCCAAAGTTGTCTGTCTGTGTTTCTCCCTCCATGGCCTTTTCATGTACGTGCACAATTTTCCTCCAAAGTTATGAGGAGCATTCAGCTCAAGTCACTGATATTTTTCCCACTAAAATGGAAAATTATGCTGTCTACATTACAGTGTCTTGACATAGGTGCATTAACCCAAGGACTGAAATACTGAAAGATTGAAGGTCTGACCTATAAGAATACAAGCAAACACATTTGCATACAGAAAATATTGTGTGAATAGTAATACCAAAAGTAGAAATAGATGCTTCAGGAAGTTCTGCGCAGGAAGATATGTGAAATATCTTACTAAAAAAAATGCTTGCATTTCATCATGTTAATGTAACAGTGAATGTGTGTATTATTAAATGTCTTATGCTTCATATTATGTAGTTTTAATTATTGATATCTGAGACATTGAAGCCAGGAAAAACAGATGTATGAGATTATACTAGAGTAAATCTTGAACTCAAATGTAAAATATAATGCTCAACGTTTTACAAAATTTTCAGATAGACCCCTTTATAAATTGTTATCTGTGTGTTTAAATTATTAATATTCTCAATTTGGAAGAAGCAGCTGCTATTGTAACTCATTCAGCTCCTTTCAGTATGGTCATGTCAGGAAAAAAGACCTGTGCTTTAATTCTGAGCCCCACCCATAATTTTCTGTTCAGATTTAATGGAATATTAAATCATTTTGGTCTATTCATGGAAGGAAGTACATTAAGTTAATAGAATTTACCACATGATCAAGTCTTCTACTGAATCTCGGGACACTGCTTGACTAGCTGAAGTCAATAGGTCTACCAGTGGTAAGAACTTGAGGCTTTCATAGATACTAGAATGGCTAAAGCTCGTATTTGGTGTGTTTCTTAGTGTTTTCTATCTTTTCTTGTTCAAGTCAGATTTTTACAAATGTATACAATAGTCTGAGATCTCTGTTCTCATACTACTCAATAGGATTATATTTTTTGAATATGCCCATATGAACGCAACTTTCAAAAAAATTCCGTAATTTTTATACAGTGACTATACCATAGTAAAGATAAATGTTATTTTTATTGTTTAGCTTTTTATTATTATTAGAATAATCAGACTTTTTTGAAAATAAGCACCTGGGAGTTCATGAAAATGTCATGTAGGTTGAGAAATTATTGGAGACTAGGCTGATTTGAAAAAGCCTCTTCATAGCTGAAAGCTTTCAGTTAGTATAGACCTTCCATGAAGACTTCACATTGAAATGAATGCAGTGAGTTTAAGGTTGCAACTGTGTTCCAAGGTTTTCCATACAAATTGCTTGGAAAATCAGCAGTATTCATTTGCCTGGAAAATACTGTCATTTTAAGTGAAACACTAGTGTAGATTATTACTTAAATGGCTAAGAGGTTAGAGTGAGGTAAAGCCTGTCCAGTATCAACTTCATAGAATCATAAAATACAAGGTTGGAAGGGACCTCAAAGATCATCTGGTCCAACCTTTCTTGGCAAAAGCATAGTCTAGACAAGATGACCCAGCACACTGTCCAGCCGAATCTTAAAAGCATCCAATGTTGGGGAATCCACCACTTCCCTGAGGAGATTATTCCAATGTCTGGTTGTTCTCATTGTGAAAAATTTTCCTCTTGTGTCCAATTGTAATCTCCCCAGAAGTAATTTGTGCCCTTTACCCCTTGGCTTTTTCACATGACTCCTTGTAAAAAGGGAGTCTCCATCTTCTTTGTAGCTGTCCTTCAAGTACTGGACAATAGTGATGAGGTGACCCCAAATCCTCCTTTTCTCAAGGCTGAACACCCCCAGTTCTCTCAGCATTTCCTCATATGGCAGGCTTCCCAGTCCTTTGATCATCTTTGTGGCCTTTCTCTGATCCCTCTCCAGCCTGTCCACATCTTTTTTGTATAGCGGGGACCAAACTGAACACTGTATTCCAAGTGTGACCTGGCAAGTGCTGAGTAGAGTGGGATGATGGCTTCTTGATCTCTGCTGGTGATGCCTTTGTTGATGTAACCCAGCATCCTGTTGGCTTTCTTTGCCATTGCAGCACACTCTTCACTCATATTGAGCTGCTCGTCCACCAGGACCCCCAGGTCCCTTTCCACAGAGCTGCTCCCCAGCCAGGTAGATCCCAGCCTGTGGTGCACTCCTGGGTTATGTTTTCCCAGGTGCAAGACCTTACACTTGCCCTTGTTGAACTTTATAAAGTTCTTGTTAGCCCACTCTTCCAGCCTATCCAGGTCTTCCAGCAAGGTGGCGCTCTCTTCCAAAGTGTCCACACCCCCACTCAGTTTGATATCGCCAGCAAACTTCTTCAGGGTGCACTTGATCCCATTATTCAGATCACTTCTGAAGATACTAAACAGCACTGAGCCCAATATTCATCCCTAGGGGACCCCACTTGTGACAAGTTGCAAGTTTGAAAAGGATCTATTTACCACTGCCCTCTGAGGACAGCCTATAAGCCAGCTCTCTGCCTACCCCACAGACCACTTGGCAAAACCATAACACATCAGTTTCTCTAGGAAGTGACTGGGAGAAACCATATAGAAAGCCTTGGAGAAATCGAGGTAGACAAGGTCTACTGCTCGCCCCACATCAACTGAGCAGGTTACTTTATTGTAGCATGCAATCAGGTTTGTCAAGCAGGATTTGCCCTTGGTGAATGTGTGGTGGTTTTTCCTTATGTGTTTCATTTGACTTGTGATAGCCCCCAGGAGGATTTATTCCATAACTTTCCCAGGGACTGAAGTAAGATTGATGAGCCTAGTATTTCCTGGATCCTCCTTTAAGCCCTTCATGTAACTGAGGGTGACATTTGCCTTCCAGTCTTCTGGGATGTCCCCTGACTTCTCAAAGATATTGGAGAACAGCCTCACAACTGGCTGGCTGATGAGCCAGCTCTCTTAACACCCTCTGGTGGATGGCATCTGGGCACTTAAATTTCTAGGGGTCAAACCCATGTAGCAGATTGCATACAAGCTCTTCCTTCACTGCTGGTGGGTCTGTATTTGCATCCACCTGGATTTTTTGTTCCCAAGGCCCAACAGTGCTGGTAAAGAGAGAAGTGAAGAAAGCGTTGAGAACTTCTGCCTTTTCAGTGTTGTTGGTGACTAATTCACCTCTCCTGTTGAACAGTAAGCCAATATTTTCCTTCTGTTTCTGCTTGTTTACATACCTGAAGAACCCTTACTTGCAGTTTTTGCATCTCTGTCCAATTTCAATCTGAGCTGAGCTTTTGCTTTTCTAACTGCATCTCTACATGCCCTGGCAATGCCATTGTAGTTCTCAGTGGGTATTTGTCCACTTTTTCATCTCTGCTACACTTCTGTTTTGGCTTTGATCAGACTCAGAAGCTCACAGTTAAGCCAAGAGGGTCTCTTGCTACACCTGCTTCCCTTACCTTTAAAGGGGATGAACAGGTTTTGTGCTTCCAGGAGAGTGTTCCTAAAAACTACCAACACTCGCTAGCTCCTTTATCCTCCATGGAAGCTTCCCATGGAATCCCTCCCAGTTGAGCTCTGAGCAAGCTGAAGTGTGCCCTTCTAAAATCTAAAACCTTTGTCTTAGTACTGCCTTTTGTGTGCTCAGCAGCATCTCAAATTCCACGATACTGTGATCGCTACAGCCAAGGCTGTCACTAACCAAGATAATACAAAGCAGGTTTTCTTTGTGAGTAGCAAGTCCAGCAGTGCCTCATTCCTGTTTGGCACATCTAACATTTATGTGAGGAAGCAGTCCTCTACACATCTCAGGAACTTGATGGATGACACATGAGCTGCTGTATTGTTCTTCCAACAAATGTCTGGGTAGTTGAAGTCACCCATAAGAACCAGGTTCTGTTGACCTGAAGCTTGTTTAAGTGCCTCAAATATTGCTTCATTTACTTTATTGTCTTGGTTTGGAGGTCAGTAGCAGATGCCGCTGTAAGATACCCCTTGGAGACAATCCATCTGATCTTGACTAGAATCATTCAGTAGAGCTTCCACGATTGCTGTAGTTGACATACACATTCAAGGTTCTCATTAACATAGTGTGTTACTCCTCCTCCTCTTCTTTCCTCCCTGTTTTTGCAAAACAGCCTATAGCCATTCATCATGATCCTCCAGTCATGTCAGTTGTTCCACCATGTTTCAGTTTTTCTTATGATATTGTAAATTTCTGATAAAACTTGTGTTTAGTGAGTTCATATAAATAATTCATAATGTTATAACTGAAAAATGACACAATTCTTCCTGAACAATGTATTTGGAATATAGAATCTGTTTGGTTACAGGACTATTAGGCCGTGTGAAGCATATATCATATAACATACTCTCCGTCACCTACTTCCTCATCTATAAACTGGAGATGCTAATCCGTCTTTTGCTCTTATTTGCCTTATTTCTTTAAATTATCTAGGATTGTCTCTGGCCATGCAAATATCCTGATTTTTCTGCGACTATGGTATAACTTGCATACTTTAAAATATAGTGGGTTTTTGGAAATTATGTAATTAACAAAAATTAATTATTTGTGTATCTTACCTATGTTCTAAAAACTACAGTGTTATTAGAGAAATTCACACACACACACATACAAAAAATCAAATTGCAGGATTCTCACTTAAGGATAGCAGCCTTAAAATGGCTATTTCTGAGATATTTAAATTTGAAGAAAAGTAACTTAGGAGTTAAGGAGTTTCCCTTAGTTTAGTTTTGTTTTGTTTTTTCTGGACATGAGTTTGATTTTGACTTGTAGATCTGTTTGTTAGTATGGTAAAATAATTAATTTGGAGTGTCAGAAACCACTGGATATGGGAAATAAAACAAATGTTTTTCTTACAAAAAATACAGCAAAACATTTTCAGTAGGATTTTTGCTGAGTGTTAGTGACCAAATACTATAGCTTCTTTTTCTTTTTTTTTTCTTCTTGTTTTGCTAAAAATCTGTCCAGGTTATTGATGCCATAGTCACTTGTTATTTCTTTGGAAATGGTGAAAGTTCACTGATTTCTAGAATGGTACCTTTTATTTTTTCCTCTTCTGTCTTCTTTTTTGTTTTCCCCTCCTGGCCCTGATACCTTAAATCCTAGAACAGAATTGTTTATATGAACCTTTTAAAAAGGTTCTTTTTATAAATCTTAAGTTAGCATCAGTTCCATAGCATGCCATTTTTTCCTGCTCCCATGCACGTTCTTACAAGCATTTGTCAAAAAAGTAATTTTCTTCCAATGCTTTACAAAAGATACCAGCTAGTTTGAATGATAATCATTTTATTGCTTTTTGTTTTACTTTTGAAGAAGGAAAATGCTTTTCCAAATTGCTGACTTCAAAGTACAGCCTGATTGTACAATGAGTTTAATTGTACTATGGGAAAAAAAAGTGTATATTTCATCTGAAAGATTAATTTTCACTCACAGAATTGTGGTTTAGCAGGCTACAGCCAAACAATTATTTTACGTTTATACATTTTATGTGTCCATAGTCTCCAGAGAAATGTCATTTAAGTCTGGTAATTGTTGGTCTTTTGAAAAGGGCATGTAGTAATAAATAAATGCTTTAGCTTTAATTTTTGAGGAACAAGCCAGGGGACTTACTTGTGTGGATTTCATTAATGGGATTTGCACAATGAAAAATCCCTTTGCTTTAGATTGTAAATAACTTTTTGTGTGTTTGCCATTTAATTTGCAGTATTGTTACTTACTATGAGCTAGATAATCTAAAACTCTTGGAACAGGATCATTCCCTATGGTATGTGGTGCATACATTGTAAATCCAGAGTCATATTGCAATGTCACAGGTCAAGAAAACGTTAAACTGGGAACTGGAGGGGGGCAAACAGTAAACTAACAGACAAAAATCATGTTGTTTGATCTCTGAACAGATGGTGCTTCCACAAATTTTGGCCATAATATGAAAGGTTCTACTGAAACAGCATGCTCTTGGCTTGTAGCCCTTGATTGTGGTTATACCAGGCATCCAAGGTTACATTCAAGAACAGCTGTTTTGCACAGATTGTAGCAAATCTGATGTCTGTGTTTCAGTTCCAGGAGAAATCCTGTAAGTGTTGTTGAGAAGTCAGGCTGCTCCAGGAGTGTCATAAGCAAAACATACTTTGTGGTCCAGGATTATGAGTTGAAAGTTCTTATTAGTTGATTGTTTAATGACTTTTGCTGTTTCTGTCATTTTAAGTAGAGATGCTGTTGTATTAAAATTCTCTCAGGAGTTCAGCTATAGATCATTTACAATTTAGTGGTTGTTCTTGATGTTAATCTCTATAGATTAACTCCTATTAAAAGAAAAAAAAACAGAAGAAATAGCAATGCCTTGCTCAGATAATTGTGCCAGTGCAGAACATTCAAAATCATCACTAACTTTGTTCATCTTCCTGTTCAGTTCTCATTTCTCATTTCATTCTGAAATGAATCTGAGAAGAGTTTCAAACGTGAAAAAAGTGTGACAAAACTGTAGTAACATGAGTTGCATAAATATGTTTAATGGAATTTAGTGTGAGAACACTCAACTAGTTTTTACTTAAGGTAATTCACATGAGAATCTTAATTTAAAAAGGATACAGACTGGATAAGGTTTCACTTTATATTCCTCTATAGTTAAAATTGTGGTGTTGCATGCACATAAGAAGAGTTTTAAGTGATATGGCTGTAAGCATGTTTTTTTAGAAAAAGCCTTTAAATTGAATCTATTCTAGAACGTATATGTTCTTTTGGGAAAAACAAATTAGTGTAATGTGTCCATTTGTACATGCCAATGCATTCTGATTTGCAGTTCATATTATTTTTTTGTACTGCATTTTACAGTTAGTTATCAACTGTCCTCACAGAGTTCTTTCACCTAGATAACAGCTTTTGAATTGTTCTGTCTGAGGTATGAATCTAGCTGCTACATAAATACGATTTTATTCTAATTAATTCTGAAATACCTTTATTCTGAGAATGGCTATTCTTGCAACTCTTGAGTTCTGTTTTGCTTTTTTCTTGGCATTCTAAGGGGTGTAGTTTTTAAAGGCCAATGTCTGTCACACTTATTGAGGGTTTTCTCTGTCTTGAAAAATCTCATTTAAGCGAGAGAAAATTGCATGAATCATTTTATCAAGTAAGAGCAGTGTAAGAACTGTTGTATGTTCTTCCTCCACAGTCAAGCTTACAGTTTGGATGTGTATAGAAGTTTTCTACTTTAATTCATCTTCCCAGATCCACATTAAATTAGAGTGTCCCTTCTACTAGTTGTTCTGCCACTAAGATTTGAAAGTAATTTCTGTTTCATAGCTGTTATAAGCTATGTGCAGCTGGAGAGTTTCTGCTTTGTTTCCAATATTCCTTGAGCAAAATGGCTTAACTATTAAAACTAAATTAGTATTTCTAAAATAATTACTGTCTGCAGGATATATTAGTGGATATTGAAAACATGATAGATCTCATGACATAATTTAAATATGATTATTGTTCTTTTTTGCAACTCCTGAATTACTAAGTCTATGTATGGTGCTGGATGTTTATGCAGGATGCTTTAGAAAGGAGATGAAGCTCTTCAGGATGAAGAATAGGGAAGTAATTTCAGTGTTTATTGAGATGGGAGATTCAAGATAGGTATTATAACTGATAACTTGCACCTGCTTTCTTTTTGTTTCTCCTATTTTGCTGCTGTATCTCTGTTGCTTTAATTCTTTAAAGAGCTTGTGAAACTTTAGGGTTCATGATTTCTTGAATTTCTCAGATCTTTAGGTTTTGTTAAAGCAGTATGAAGATACTTTTTGTTTCCTTTATGACAGTTAATCATCTGAATGTAGCTAAGGCCAAATTGTATTTTTAAATAATTGGTTCAGTATACTGATTGAGTCATATTCATGATTATCAGAGCAGTATGTTTTTTGTAGAATGAAACTTGTTCAAAGTATGGTATTTTTTCAATTTTAAAAGAATTTATGATCCTGATAACAATCCATTTGCAGTCTGGTCTTCTCTTATTTCATGCAGTTGTTAGTGGAATAATTGAGCCTCAGAAAACATGGTGAAGAAACACAGAAAATGGTGAAAAGTGGACACAACAAAACATAGATCCCCCTAAATCTAAGTCAAACAGTGCTAGTCATACTCCATGTGCACTGTGGGGGGTAGAGAAGTTAATACGCAAAAGAACCTTATTGCCTTGTAGTTTAAACATGTTTTAAAACATTTGGCTGAGTATTTCAGTGCGTTGTACGACCCATTTTAGCCGTCTCTGTGACTACTTAGTTTTCCTAGTCAGTAGATCTTGTGTACTGCTAAGTCATTGGAATACTTTTGAAAAATCCTAAAGCCATTAAAACAACAACAACAAAAAAACCAAACAAAAAACCACAAACTCTAGAACAAATGGACCCTAAACAAGTGAACACCAAACAGTATTCCTTCCTCACAAGATCACACCGTTCCTGCCTAACACACATACATCAACGCATATGCATCTAGCCTGTTTGGAAAGAGCTTTAGTGGTAGTGGTTCTACAGGCTGCTGAAGAACTTGGGAGTTTAAACTGATAGGGGTTTTAATATTTTCCAAGTATCTAACTGCATCAGCAAATAATTCTCAAATTATCAAAGAAAGGACATGCAGTAAAAAATACTGCATCTGTTATTAATATCAAAGAATAAATGGCATGTATGCTGTAGTCTGAGCCTTAAAAAAATGATCCTCCTGAAAACTAGAAGTGGCTGGAAGGTACTATCACCTGCTCAATCTCTTAGTCATTGCTAGCACTTTGTGTCAGAAAGCATTTATGTTGCTTATAACCTGTTTTTGAGAACTGGCTTGTTTCGTTGTTAGCTACCTCCATGGTTGTGAGAGATTTTGATTGTATTCCATGTAAAGAAAACCTCCCTATTCTATGGTTGACTTGGAAGATTTTCTAGTTTCTCTTTTCTGGTGGTTCTGTGCTAAGACAGCTTATAAAATTTAATTAGCAGAGTAGCACTTTCTTAATGTTGTTAAATCTGGACCTGGCTTGGTGACATGGTTTGTCATATCTTGCAGTGTAAAGCTTTTGACTTACACTTCAATAAAATAAAAAATGCAGGTTAAGTTTTGTAGAAATTGTTCCCTAATATGTTAAAAAAATCATCATAATTATAGTTTCTATGCCATTGGACATATTTGCAGATTTGAAAATTATATTCCTCTTTTGTTGAATTTTCTGGTTGACTTCCTTTACATACTATATTTTATTCTTTTATCCCACCCATGAAACAGGGTTGTTCAATTGCTATGTGTTCAATCTGTAATTTTTAATAGTGTTCTACAAAGTTGTATTTTTTTCTGGTTCTAACAGGTTGGACTGAATATCATGTGTCTACACTTCCTTGTGATACTTGGAAGAATCTGAAGTGTGAGGAAATAATATAGAATCTTTGTGTTTAGAAAGACTTGGAAAACATAAGGAATGGCTGAGCTTTCAGCAATTTCAGGGACCTCAGGTCTGGCCTGAGTTGTGACAGTCACCCTGTTCAGTCCCCCAGCAGGGAGCACTCATTGGCAGCAGTGTCTCCCTAAACTGGCTACAAGCTCCCTTTAAGCTCACAGTGTAGGGAGCATGCTGGGACAGGCTTGCATAGCCTCACTGACATGTACAATTATAGGTATAGATTGGGAAAACACAAATATCACAAATCCTTTTTTCTCAAATGTTGCACTACAAAGTCTAATTCATGTCTGTACTTTTTCTTCAGTCATGAAGCAAAATCATAATACTGTATATTTTTTACACAATGTTGTCTATTCTGTTGGAGACTGTCAGTGAAGAATTGGTACTTCAGAAAGATACTGATACTTGTTTTAAGAAACATGGTATTAGGAACAAAACAACTGAGTTTTCCTTAGGGGGTGATGTTGCTGGAGAATTGCAGTGTAGCAGTTTTTGATAACTTTCTTAAATCTACATGCTAAAATTAAATAGCTCCTTAAATATGTCTGTGCTGTAGAGGAGGTAATAATACAGGACAATAACTGAGGAATTGCTCAATATGTTCAGCATCAACTTAATCTGTTAGTAGAAGTAGTATCTACATAATGAGCTGTTCAGTTAGGATTTTCCCCCCTTTCATAAAATAAAAGTATTTTTATTTTATTTAGTATGTTGGTCATATAATGTCTAAAAGTTATCTACATTATACTTTATTAAAGGCTAGATTTATTAGATTCTGGTTTTTTAATCCTTGAGTTCTTTATGAATAAAAATAAATCCAGGACCAGTATTTAATCTGTTTATGGCTGTGATGTGTTATTAGCAGAAGTAGTAAAATTCATCTTCATTCAGGAGATCATCACCAGGCTATGATTGACATAGGAGTTAACTAAGTGTTCTACTCAGTCTGCTCCAGGTAATGGATAACTGTATGTGGGATTTCTGATGGAGGAAGAGAATAAATCCCTTTCACTTCTGAAAGAATGTTCATTACTGGCAGGAAGGAAGATAAAAAGGAAGAAGCAGAACAAAACCTAAACTAAGATACTTAAAATCCTTTAATAATCAAAGAATCAGAGACTTATTTACTGAGTGACAAACTTAAAACTATGGGGTTTGCACCTAAAAGACAGTGTTGGGTTTGGGGGGCCAGGGGTNGAATTGATTGGTTAGTCTATCCTTAGCTGTTATGATAATATGAGCAATTACCACATGCCCTTTCCCTCTCCTTCATCTGTGGCACTGAATAATATCCATAATAGTTGTATAATTTATTGGTGGTGAAAAAACCAAACAAAACATCATTTTCAAATCACATTATGTTAAATTCACAGATGTTACAAAATTAACATAGACTGAAATGTAGCTGATTGTTTCACTGACTATGCTTTTTTTCCTTGCTTTTAAGTTAATGTATGTAGACATTTGCGGAGTTTATTGCTGCCTAGAATGATTTTTTTTCAAAACTTGCCATTTACCTAAGTAATCATTCTATTTTCATTTGCTGGTAAATGCAACTGTATGAAAACAGGCAGATGAGACTGCTGACCTATCCAGAAGATAACTGGATCCTAATCATCCTTATATTTCTTCTTAAGTTGCTGTGTACAGCTGAAGTCAAGGACAGAATGGTCAATGGCTGATAGTAGGTTTGATTATCCACTGTACTGGGATTTTCTTATGCCCAGGAAATCCATGACCTCAGATCTATCTTGCATCCCTGATTACATTTGTTGGGTACCCAGGGTACATTTAAGTCTTTGGCATTTATACATCATGCAGGAAAGAATCATACAGAAGAGAATTTTGAAAACATGTAACAAGAGTTTACTTACTCCTGCAGTCCTTAGAAGAAAATTTTTTTGGCGTGTATTGTTGTTTTGCACAAATAGAAGCATAACACCCTAGCTGAACGAAATAAATAAGCAAATGCCTTTATAAATCATACATCACATTGCTTACATCATACATCTCCTCTAACAGTTGTTTCTTCATATTATCCAAATCAAACCATCAGAAAAATCTGAATTTTAAGAATCAAGTTTCCTCAGCATGATGGAAAGTGCTAATCATAAAATTTTGAACAGCACACAGGTATTTGTACATAGTTATCTTCTTGTCTTTGTAATAAATATGATCAGAGAAAGTAAAGATTCAAAGTCTCTTATTTCTAGGTGGTTTCTGAGCAGCTGGTATTGAAAATTTGTAAGCCAAGCAAAGTTCCTGTTTGTTCCCAGTAAATATGAGAAAAATCTGGGCTTTCTTTCTTCCGGAGCTAGGTAACCATTTCAGAGTGCTGAAGTTTTAACTGGTATATTTTGAAACTTGCCATTATTTTATTTGGAGATTCATCTTACTCCAAGCTTGTTTGTAGACTGCTTGCCTAGATTGCAGTTAGTCTATCTATCTCAAAAGAAATCAAGTTTTTTTGCATGGAAATGAGAATGGTTTGTACTTACCTGTCAACCTGCTACCACCAATTATACAGGTGTATGCACTACTAGATATGTTGTAACTTTAAAATTTCCTACATGATGTGTTCTGTGCACATCCAGACTAGTTCAGACTGTTTCCTGTCAAAGGCACAATGGGATCTAGAGCTGTTGTTTGCTTAAGTCTGCCACGTAGGCAGTCCCCTAGATGTGCCACAAGGCTTGGAACCACTCAGTCAACAACCAACCAAGGTTTGACAACATTTTTTTAGGGCACAAATTAAAGCAGAGATTTTAGTACCTAATTTTTATGTATCATCTTACAGATTAGAACTCTTTCCAAGAAGATGAAGACAGTCAAATCAGCCCCAGAGAAATGCAAATGGTATCATCTTCCCCTCTGCAGAGTTCAAAGCAGAACTCTGTCTAACCGTTAGGATCTATGGCTCCTTAGTTACATCAAGGATAACCACATATATATTGATGAGTTATTAATATGTATCTTATGCCTGTTAGAAGACAGGCGACATGGTAAGGACTTTGTTTTACTGCTGTCATAAGATCATGATACAGTCTTTTCAGTTAAAAAGTAGAAAAAAATACATATTTAATTTCTAAATGTACTAATTCTGAAATAACAATACACCAAATAAATGCAAAATGAGAATTTTAATTCATTTATAAAAAGTAGAGTTTTCTTTACATGAAACAATATAGCTGATAAAATAGAATCACTATTTGTTATAATTAAGATAACCAAAATAAATGTGTAGCTTTAAAACATTTGCTTTAAAATTCTGGTTGGTTGTAGTTTTTTGGTTTTGTTGTCTGGTTTGGTTTTGTTTTTTGTTTTTTTTAGAGATTAAAAATACCTTATATTCTGAAGGTAGAATTTAATTGCTAATCAGCTCAGGAGAATTTTAGAAGTCTAGCAAGTGGTATGCTTCATTTATGTATAGTTCTCTTACTACCTTTTGGTCTGTGTGCATACAGGGATTTGTACCAGCATCCTGGTTTTTCCTAATACAGTTAATGAGCTGAAAGGTTTTTAAAAGCTAGGGTGAGTTTATGCTTAGAATAGCAGTCTATAGAAAAAGTGTTGAATAGCAGTGCCTAAATATAGAATTGTAGTTGACAGAAAACTTCCCAGTTGTCGTATGTTTTTAGACTGCCCCAATTGTACCTGATTATCGCTTCTTTTATGTATTTTAACCTTTATGTGCATGTAAAAGACAGATATCGTACTCAGCAAAAGACAGATCTTCTGAAAAGAAAGGTATTTTTTAAAATATACTAGGCTTCTTGCAAAATTACCCTGGAAATTAAACACACACTGCAAGTTTGTTTTGTTTATGTTTGTCAAGATTAACAAAGTTTATCTCTTCAGTTCCTTTTATAGGAAGAGTGCTATTGAAGACAATTGGTTTTTCTTAGGGAGGGAGGAGGATGAGGGGTTTTTTGTACAGCTTAAGGATGAGCAAATATTAACGTCCTCATTTTTATGCTTTTTTGGGACCACCATTGAAGAGTGTATCATCAGTCATTATCAGGAAACACAGATTGCAGATTGCTAACGTCAAGGTGGTTTTGGTTTTGTGCAAAAAATGGGTATTAGAGCTGGCAGTACTGTATCAGAGTACAGAAAATAGGATTGTCAGCTTAACTAGGATGAGTGGCCAGGAGCTGATTACCTGGTATGTATTTCATAGCATTTAAATTCTGTTTTATCAAGAGCTGTGAAACCTTGTGTTGGCTTACAGGAACAGCTGTATGCTGACTTGGCAGATTTCTTTAAAATATTCCAGAATAAGAGCTATACAGAGAAAACTAAAGCTGTAGTAGTAGCTTTTGGCACCTTTTCTGTGCAGTTACCACAAAATAGAACCCTTGCAAGGTGGAATTTCAGGGCTTCTAGCTCACTGCAGTTCTAGCATACTTAATAAATGGTCATAAATATTTGATATGCCAAATGTCTCTATTATAGGAGGTATCCTATAATAAAGATAAAACAATTTTGTCCTTAGCCTGTTACTTCTAATCAAGAAGCTCTTGCTGCCTGAGAAATGGAACACATTGGGAATTGCAAGTGTAACTGAGAGTTCCTACCAGCCCACTCTCTAGCCTCACAACACAGTTATTTCTCCAACATGGAGGCCCAGCAGAGCACCTCTCCTCATTTTCCTCGCACTTGGGTCAGGAAGTTCTTAGATACTCTGCAGAAGCCCCCTGGGTTGCTCGTGCCCTGCTCTGTTGTCCCTCCAGCAAATAATGGGGTGAAGTCCCTTATGATGACGAGGGCCTGTGAATGTGAGGCTGCTCCTAGATGCCTGTAGAGAGCCTCATCCACTTGTTCTTCCTGGTTAGGTGGCCTATAGAAGACACCAGCTACGATGTCACCTTTACTTGTCTTCTCTTTAATTCTCATCCATAAATTCTCAGTTGGCTCATCATCCATCTCCAAGCAGAACTCTCTATTCCAGATATTCTCTGTTAGTATGTTAAGCATAGGGTTTTTTTTCTTTTTTTTTTTCTTCTTTGACTATCAAGGACCTGAGTAAATATTGAGTATGACAATGTTGGGAAACATGGATATATTGCTAGAATACTCTTACTGAAAAGACCTGTTACTTCTTTTGACAAGTCAGTCACACAAGTTGATACATGTTTTAAAAGGTGCTGCTAATCCAGCACAGAAGGAATAAACCTTATATATATATATATATATATATACTCTATATAAAAAGTTCTGAGATGAGAGGGTCACTCACTATTAAGGGGATGCAAATAATAATAAATAGCATCACAAAACGTTAATGGTTTGATGTTGTAAACCTATGATCCTCTTTTGTAAAATTTTATGAGGATAGAATAATGAGAGTAGAAAAAGTCAATGAAGCAGAGAGTAGTATAACATTAGGTATGCTTCAGAAAGTATCACCTATTTAAATATTTTTGATACAGTAAAATTTAGATTTATGACAGCTTTATGGGAATTAGAAGGCTAATGGGACTTTTTACTAGCTTTGTTAAATGAGAGGGAGTTCTGAAGTACTAAGTAGGCAGTATTCAGGTTGTCAGAGTTCACCCAAACCCTGATTCTCCGATGCCTAACACTAAACTCAACCTCACACTCGATGTCCAAAGCAATATATGTTTGAGAGAAAAGAATGCCTAACACTTTTTTCTAGTCTTTCCCATTTATATTCAGAAGCAGTCTGATTGCTTGTTCTGTTTCTTTTGTGGAGACTGAAAAGAAATGCCTAATCTTTGCCTAGCCTCTGTTGAAGATTTAACACAGAAATGATGTTCATTCGTTCAGAGTACATTGGATTCAATGCAAGACTCACCACTTTAAGTTCAGAACTCCAAGTGATAGGGAGGCAGGCAGAAGACCTATTTCAAAATGTGTTGATGATGTGAGTATTTGTTCAACATGAAGAAATTTCATTTTATGTTTCCTGGTCACTGCTTTGAACACGGCCACCAGATGCATGCTGGCATCAGGATGCTTCACAGACGGTTCAAGCATGGCTATATTATAGCCAAGAGTGAAATAGGTGACCAAATGGAGTTAAATGAGAAGGAGTCTGCCTCTTTTTCCGGTGGTGGTTGTGCATTCACTTTTATTTTTATTAAATAAAAAAAACAACTTATGATCCTTTGAACAATTGTCTTATTTTGGTGTCTGCTTCCCTGTCTGAAGTAAGAGAAATATTTTCATAGAATCATTTGGGTTGGAAAAGACCCTTAAGGATTATGGAGTCCCACTAGTAATGTAACACAAGCAAGTCTACCATTAAACCATGCCCTTATGTGCCATGTTTATTACACATTACATTAAAAGGAATAGTTATTCATTCAGAGTAAAAGTTTGGAAACACAGACAAGGCCTTAAAGGGTTGCATATGGAAGTGGGTGCTACTCAGTTCATGTATGACAGTTGGTTTGCTTCATCTCTTGAATTAGAATCTAATTATATGATAAGTTGCATGTTTGTCTATCATCTCATATATTAATCAGATGCAGAAATTATCAAAAAATGGGACACGATGTTTTAACAGTAGTCATGAGAAATTTATCTGTGTATTGTGTCCTATGGTAATGAAATGAGAACTGTATTTTTAAGACACTATTCTGTTAGATGCCTTTAATAACACTATTGCTGTCTACCAAAGAAATACTTTTTCTCCTAGTTGGTCCTGAATATACTTCATTTTCTAAACTGTCATTTAAGTTTTAATTTATTCAGTATAGCAATTTAAAATGATAAATTGAAACTTAAATGACAGTTTAGAAAATGAAGTATATGAGGAAACCTACAAGGGCAGAACTGCATACAGCCATCATAAAAGAATACAAAAGGAAGAGAGAAAATATTAACAGAGAAATGTATGAAGAAGCTTAGTCTCTAGAATGAGCGAAGCATATTCTACATATTCTATCTCTGTTTTTGCTAGAGGAAGATGCTCTACTGAGGCAACCACCACCAAAGACTGATAAACAAACAGATGATTTTCTTTTATTCATGTTTCATTAATGGGTTTGTTATGATTGTTCAAGTAATGCTATTACATAAGCCTGAACATTTATTTTATGGCATCCTATCAAATACGTGTTATCTCATTCTAAATGGTTTATTGAAGTAAAATTAAGAATTTTTATGGTTCTTAAGATACTGTTCTTTCATAGACTATACCAATTGTCAATTTCAATTTAAGGATGCTTAAAAGGTTCACATTTGCTGCTGCCATGTCATGTCTGTCAGGGAGGATTAAAAATTTCTACAAACCTATTTTGCAGAAACTTGTTTCTGCCTTAATGATTTTTAAAATGTTACTAGGTAAGTGAAAATCTTGATATCATCTACTGTCAGAGATAATTTATTGGTTAGTTAATACCATGCTTTTCAAGTTTTCTGAAACATTCGGGAAGTGCATCCGTTTTGTATCCAATAAACCACCTTCAGTTTGACAATCTGTTACTCTACTGAAGTGCTCATAGAAAGACATGTGAATCAGTACATTTCATGTCAAGTATGTCCTTGAATGCTCTGTTTCCATTCCTGTTACCATGCCGATTAACTTGATTAGTGGATTTTTTTTATCTTAAAACATAATAGATAAGGTGATGAACATCATTTTACATAATACCTGATCCTCCTTCCCTTGGTTGTGATTTTGCAAGCTGATGAGGAGTGATTCATGTTAGAAGAGTACAGATTAAGCAAATAGAGCCTCAAGAAGCACTAATGAGAATTGTGTGTGCACTCTTTGAGAGTGAACATAGACTCAGTTCTCTAGACTAAGGTGTGCAAGGTCTAAATTGCTACAAGAGCCATGTTTTTGGGTATTCTTTTGAAAACTCCTGTCGCTGACAGTTACCACTTTTAAAATATTGTGGACATTTCTGGAAGTCAGTCTGGGGTCTTAAATATGTCATGTTTGAATAGCTACAATGTACTTTATGTACAACTATCAAGGAGAGGTGCTGCGCCAACGGGTTGCAATGCCAATGAGGAAAGTTGCTATGCTGGACCTTGTTCTCACCAACAAGGAGTGGCTGATAGGGAACATGAAGCACAAGGGCAGCCTTGACTGCAGTGACCATGAGATGGTGGAGTTCAAGATCCTGAGGGCAGAAAGGAGAGCACACAGCAATCTTGCTACCCTGGACTTCAGGAGGGGGCGGACTTTGGCCTCTTCAGGGACCTCCTTGGTAGAGTACCATGGGAAAGAGCCCTGAAGGGAAAAGGGGCCCAAGAGAGGTGATTAGTATTCAAAGATCACCTCCTCTGAGCTCAGGAGCTCTTCATCCAAATATATCTATATAAAGAAACTTTTACATTTTATGTTTCTGCTACAGATAGAAAAGCCATAAATGGACAAAAAGTAGTTTAAGTAGAACTCAAAGGTATATAAATAGAGATATAATTACCTTTAACTCTCATTTGCATGAAGTTTGTCAAGAAGGGAAAGAAAAAAAAAGAGCAGAAGAGATTATTGATATATTACTTTTCTTACCCGAAGTTCATGTGCCCTATTAGACATCATAGTTATTCAAGCATATACCAAGATGAGTATTTCAGTTATATGATTGTCTAGTAATACCCTGTTTAGTTACTGAGTTTTTCTGCTCTTAGTTGTTGTTACTCTAAAATTGCTTACATTTAATCAACATATTCAATCTAATAATATGTGTAAATTTATAGACTGCATAACCTGTGAAAAAAGCAGGATGTGTGGTGAACTAAGATTATTCATAGAAAATCCTGTCAGAAAATCAGGTAAATTTTGAAAAGGCAAACCAAGATGAGCAAGTATAGTAACAAATTTAGATATAGTCTGAGGGAAGGCTTCGGTAAGAAGGAAAAAAGTTAATGCAGTACCCCCAAAAAATATAAAATAACGCTGACACTAGCAAACATTCTGTGGAGAAATGTTTGGGGCAAATACATCATTAGGCTACAAATATGAGAGGCTGCAGTTTCAATGGCCACTAAGTTAAATTTCTGGGGATTTGGAAACCTAATGTTTCAGGCAAGAATCTGATGCTTTGCTGGAGGGGCGTGTATATAAGTATATATACCTGTTTAATTGGTAGATAAGGTAGTGAACTTTCAAGAAGTGCAAATAGCAAGCTGTACTCTTCTTGAGTATTCTTTTTTTTTTTTACCTGCTTGACTGTTCTTGACTTTTCTGCTTCTTTTGTCTATGATAAGGGTGAGTATGGAGCAGTAGTAGACAAAAATCTGATAGACCGGTGAGAAATTCTGCTCTGTGTAGCTAGTGCACCTCTGTGATTAAGTACTTTATGAAGAACTGTATTCTTGAAGCAATATCCATGACAACTTTCATAATGTATAAGCTAGAGAAAGGAATAGAGACACAGACTGATAGTTTGTGTTTGGGTGAAGTAGTGATGTATTAAACTACTAATAACTGTATAATTACTTTGAGAAAGGTAGTTCTATGGTGTTTTAAAGATTAGACTGTTACAATTTGAAAATAAAACCAGACATACTGAAATTTTTTACAAGATGAAAAATATTTATGAATGTGAGACTATGACATAATTTTGGATCCCAGGCTATCAAGAAGTCCTTAACTTGAGATGCATTTCTCCTTTGAATTATTGGTGCTTATGTTTTTGTTAGTCTCCCTTTAAGGTTATTAAAGAGTTAGATGGTGAAATGGAAATATTATTTTTGAAATTAATTTAATTTGACCCATCGTTGCAAATACTATTAATAAATTGACAAATTCCAACAAACTGCTTTGGAATGATTTTGAAGCCTCAGTTCTGCACTATACCATGTAATTGTGTATAGACCAATAACTAAAGAGCCAGTAACTGAAAATGTGAGTGTTGGAACGAAACTCATTGAAAATACCATAAATTTCAGTGGAAGTATTCTTATGCCCCGTGTTTTCTATTGGTTTCACTGTTGCCCTTCATGCAGTGTGCAGTTTGTTTTGGAGCTTTTAAAACATTTATTGGTTGTATTTTTGTTTTTTAAAAATGTAAATATTAGAAAAAAAACATTGCGAGCATTTGGCAATGTCTTTAGTGGCTTGGTAACTTAAGCTAGAGTTTATTTTATGGAGTACTTGGTACAGAAAAGTTAGTCTTGTGTAAAGTGTAGGTATATGAAGACTTTTCACGTATATGTTGCTACTTGTCACTTTTTTGTCTCTTTAATTTTAAATTGGAACAATTCAATATTGTAAAGATCAAGAGACATTAAAATAGGAGACATTTCCATAGGAAAAAAAAGAAGTCTATTAATATACACCAAGACCAGAGATGACTATGAACAATAATTTTAATTTTTCTTTTCTCTCTTTTTTTTTTTTTTTATTTAAATGACTGGCTTTGTTAATTTTTCATTGAATTGCAATATGGTTGGTAATGTCCTGATTGTTACTGCAAATAGGTAAGTTAAAGTTATTTTTCTCTACTATAATATAAATATTTTGTTGGATGTAAAGAATTAGTAATTTTTAATGCACTAAACAGTGCATACTTGTTTAATAATTAGAAGTTCAATACAGGTTTATGTATTTTCCTTCCAACGAAGACAGGATTATCACATCATTTCTGTTTCCTAGATACGCTGGTTTGGATTAAAAAATGTTACCTTAGTTTTTATTGTTGTATGAAATAGTTGTTTGGTTTCAGGTTTATTATTATTATTGCTGTTGTTATTATTATTATTATTTGGATCAGATCCTTTTTTACCATGTAATCCATTAGGTTACTATGATATTTTTCTTCTCACCTCTCCCTGCACAGCCTAACAAGAAATAGAAAAGAAAAATACTCTCATGGTTAAATTCTAAATTCTACTGCAAGAATTCTTTTCCTTGCCAAATAAGTTAATGTGTAATACCAACATAATGTTCTGATTTGGCAAATTAGTATACAAAATTTCCCAGAACTACTTTTTTTAAGAATTGATTTAATAATTTCCTCCACTTTAGTGGCCTAATGTGTTTTCAGAGCTGCTTTTCTGCTATTCCTCTATCTAAGTAAGAGGAGCACAGGTGTGGACTGCTTTTGGGTTTTGGCACCAATGTATTCACCAGATATTTCACAAATACGTATTTTCTACAAACCGAGTGCTATCTTTTAAAAAGAGATACAAACGGGTTTATAAGTGACTGGTGGTGTTTGCTACTGCAATCTCAAAAAAATAATTAATTTTTCTTTCCTCATTGTCACAGTTTTTCTGTTGATCAACACACTTATATTGATTGATTGAAAAAGGTTTTTCAGTAAATGAGATGAACTTTAATACTAAACAATGCATCAGAATTTCTGTAATACAGTAATACAGGAACAATAGATTACCTCCTCTTTTTATTTTTTTTAATTTTTTTTTTCTTTCTTAATTACTGAATTACTCCCATGCAAAATAGATTATGATGGAGTTTATAATGTAGTAGCTGTCAGTCAGATCATCATTTTTACTTCTGAAAGTCTGTGTTTGTGGAGTTCTGATGACAAAAAGAAGCATTAGTATGCCTCCCAAATCTATGACTCAGTCAGTATTCAAGGTCTAATCTTTCCACAGCCTTTCCATGCCTTTCATTAGGCATTTATTAAAGCCTGCCATGTACAGTCAAAAAGAAGGGTAATAGATACAAGATAAAAAAGTAAAACTGTTCGGACTGTTAGTATTTCTATCCAAAGTACTTTTCATTATTTTTAGTGTAGGGTACAAGGATTTTAAAGAAATATAAGCACATATGTTGGGATTAATTTGCTTGGTTTTAAACATATATATCTTAACTCCTCTTATCAGCAATGAAGGGAATTACTAAGAGAAACTCAGTTGATTTTTTTCCTAAAGTACATGCCTTCCCTAGAATGGAAGGGATTTGTACTGATGAATTTAGCCGTTATAAGGACAAGGCATTAAATTCTAACTCATAATGTCAAATAAAATCGCTCTTTTAGTGTTATGTTTATAAACCACAGGTAATCTATGTTATGTGCCTTGAATTTTGTACCAGTAACTCATACTATCAACCTCTTCTCTGATCTAACTATAATGAGTTCCTCTGTCTGAGATTCTAGACACCTGAGTTTCTGCAGTCCTAATCTGTATATATTGATTTGCCAGAAGTGCGCTATAAAATGCCATTTTCTAGGCATCTGTTTTAAAGTTAGTTCTCTAAATTGCTACTCAGAATACAGAAATTCAAATACGTCTGTAGTACTTCAACAGAAGAACTTAATTTTAGTTTATTGATATCCTACTTCTTTCCAAAATGATGCAAAATGATGGGATGTGTTTGAAACTAAATAGTGGCCATTTGTACTTAGTACGACATTTCTAATGGCCCTTCTGTGGAACAAATAATTTTAACATCAGGAGACAGTACCTGTTAACAAAGTGATTACCCTTTTAACAATAATACTGTATATCATAGCCTGTGGCCATTCATTTTTATTTGTAGTTAAAGATTGCTAAGATTGCTAAGATTAACCAAATGTATGTCTTAATCAAGCTATTAGGAATGAATAGTTGTTCTAATTACTATTATTTAAAATAAAAGATACAATCTATTAGAATTATTTACCCTCACCTATAATTTTAATTTGGAAAATAATTATATCAACTGAAGTAGGGTTTTTTTATAATATATGTATTTAGGTACACTTTAGCCTGAGATTTTTAGAAGACTTGTCGGAATAAAATTTATTCTACCTCAGCACCTCTCTTGACAATTCTTGCTTACTAGCAACTCTATTTCTGCAATCCTGAAATCTAGAGTATTCTTAAGATCTGTGTTGCCAGATTTTGAAGTATTCCATTTTCAATTAGAGGTTCTCATAGTACTTACGAAACCCAGTGAGGCAGACAGAAGTGACTTGTCACTTCTTTTTGGCCAATAATTTGCCTATGTGTAAGAAATCATTTGTGATGCCTGTCACTGCCCAATGTAAATGTCATTACTGTATGTGAGTTTTTCTTTTCTCTCGTTACCTCCTCTTTTTATTTGAACTCCAGGCCCAACCTTCTTTCCTTTGTGATGTGATTTTTTTTTTATATATGTACATAGTTGGGATATTTGAAAGGTATGGGAGATGAAAAATATGAGGTAACTTTTGCCATTTCTTCATGTCATTGCTGCATGTTTCATTAATCTAAAATTTAGTGGGATTTATGTTTACTTAGTTTTTATGAATATACCAAGCCAGGTTTTATGAACTTGGTTTGAAGTATTTGCATTTGAAATGTTTGGCTTTCTTTTACAATGCAAAGGGTTCATCTACCCTGCTCAACAGGACTGTGAAATAACCAAACCAAATTACAACTGCTTAACAACTGTTCAGTTTTGCTTTCAGACCGAAGTGACAAATATGTCTTGTAAGTGGGTTTAGATTTTTTGGGGGATTGAAAAAAAAAATTAAAAAAATATAAGAAAAAGCCAGTGTTCAGTTTACATATTTGTGGTGATTTAAGTTCTTCTTGAACTCACCATGGCTTTCTCAGCAATAAGAAAGAAAATGATGTGCTTGACATTTTAAGTCTGAAAGCCATTGGGGCAGTTTTGCAAACTACAAGTTTATTTATACACACAAAACTAAAACAGACTGTTAGAGCCTGTTCTGGAGCATCTATTTTTAATATATAATAATCTCATTAGCAACACCGTGTTTCTAGTGTCAGACACAGTATAATGTAAGTATAACAGAAATGTCTGAGTCTGTCTGCTTCCAGAAATTTAATTTTATATCTAGACCAAAAAGATTCATCCATCATTGTGACATTAAATCCAGATCACCTTTTTTTAAAGCTGATGCCTTGCTGTCTCCTATCCTTGAAATCTCTTAGATTGCCTCTTACTTGCATCCTAGTTATAAAATTTAGATAAAGGTTGAGGGAGGGAGGGAACAGGGTGCAGCAGAGTAAATGTGACTGAGCAGCTCAGCAGCTGACACGTTAGGAAGAAATAGTTCAATTTTATCTCCTATCTCTTCTTCTGCTGGAGATACTGAGTTGATAAGAGCAGTACCAGGGTTTATAGTGGCATAATTACTTACTTCTGGGTACTTATGTACCCAGAAATACATAAATGCATTTATGTACAGTGGCTATATTCCTTATTTCCAGAATTAACTTTATTTAATATGTGGCTTTCAACAAGAAAAAAACCCCAAAACCCAGCAGGTCTGCTAGGAACAGAATGTTTTGGACCTCCAACAACATAGCAAATCAAGGAGGTCCTTTCCCCTTGCCCTTCCCCCTCCCCCTCCTCCCCCTCTTCAAAATCTCGTTTGTATCTCTCTTTCCCAGCCATGCTGTAAGAGAGACACAAGGCACAGCAGAGGTGAGGGCAGCCAGGGGTGGCAGAGGCTATGGGTCCATCCAGGCAGGGTGGTGCCCTCCCTTTCTGACCAGTCCTGGTGAGCTGATCCTGTCCGGGCCAGGGATGTTGACTGAGGCCAGCCACAGCCTGGCTGTCCCCAGGCACTGTTCCAGGCCTTGGGCCTGGCTGGGAAGGCAGCCCATGGAGTCAGGACAGGAGGGGTCCAAGACGGTGCTTGGCTCAGCAGGCCCCAGGGCAAGGCCAGGGCTGGGAGCATCCCCAGTGGCAGCAGCCATCCAAGGAGTCCTCTCCACACATGGGATCATTCCCACTCAGCCCCTGGGGCTGGCCCTCAGACTGTGCCTCAGAATACTAATATTTTGCTAGTTCTTTAATGTGTCTGAGCAGATGCTTTCTAATGGTGAATTTTAAATAAAGGCAGCTCTGATTTTCTCCACGCTAGGAAAATTAACACTTGGAATGTGTCTTCCCACTGCTGTACATGGCATTCTTCCTTTATATTCACTCCATGTACTCTTCCATTTAAAATTCACTTTTTCAGCATCCAAGCTAATTCTAATAATCTGATGGTCTAGATTTATTCTCAGTTGAGATGAGTCCTTGTTGAAGGTCTGTCACAGGAGAGACGCACTGTCTGCAATAAGAGAAAATGTTTTTAAAAATTCATGCTGTCTGAAAGCCAGTATAAAAATTGCATGGAAAACTACAAAATATTTCTGGTAAGATGTGCTTGTAGCTTTAAGATGGTGATGTTGCAAAGTCCCACAATATATCCAAAGTTCATTTTCTTTATAGAATATTTAATTCTGTTGATTTTAAACCCATTTCTTCTGTCTAGGCTGCATTCTCTTCTTGTCATATCGAATGAGGTTTACGAATGAGGATTAAGAAATAAATACTTATGAATGAGTCCATGATACTTTCAAGGAGAATAAGAATTTTTGGAAGCCAATAATGACAGTGGGCTTTTTCTACCTATATACAACTTAATCAGGTGTGGTGGCTTGCATATGGATTCCTCTCTAGTTGGTCTCAAGTTCTTGAGTAACATGCTAATATAATGACAACTATGCAAAATACAATTCTTTAGGTTTTTTCCTTCAGGAAATCCTTCCCTCCTCCTAGTTAGATATATAACTATGGCTTTGCAGGCACACCAGCTTCTGTGTGCATATGGAGGAGTGTATGTGTGTAAGTCTGAACCAATTTATTGAAGTGCAGGAATAAATAGACTAAACTATGTAGGATTATTCAACTTTTTGGTGTGATGTAATGTTTTGGCCCTCATTTCACACGGTTGTAAAGAGAGATCATGCACATCTGTTGAAAGAGATGAAGCCGTAGGAAATCATATTCAAGAGAGGAATAAATGTAATGGAATTTAAATTGGCAGATGCGTAAAAGCAATCCGTTGGCATATAGTATGTTTTATTTACTCTATTCATATGTTTAAATTCAGAAGAATTGAGCAGACATCTTGAAATATCCTTCAAACAGCACTAAAGACAAGAGCAAATATTTGCAAATAAGATCAAATTATGCAGCTATCAAATACAATTTTCTGTAATTAGTGGGTAAGCAGAAGTTGTTGACTTTGTAATTACATGACAATTCTAAAGGAAGTTCCCCTTTAATTTGTCTTAGTAAATACCTCCAATGCAGTCAGAATTGAAATGCAACACGGTGGTACTTTGACTTATTGGCTGTAAGGCTCTCTAAGCTACAGGAAGAAAGATATGAGGAGGCAGAATTTTCTGCCTTTGAGATATTCATCTATTGCAAGAAGTTTTACTTAATAATTATCTGGAATTTTGTCCTACCAGAACTGAAGCAGTGACTTATTGACTGTATCTGAGATATTCAGCACTAAGGGGAAAAGGCATTAAGGAAAGGAGAAAGGTATTAATTGCAATGTGAAATGCAGGAGGAATGTATATACTTGTTAAAATCTGGAGGGAAATGAATGATGTGCAAAGTAGGAAAATACATTGACCAGAAAAAGAATTAGGAATAACAGGAAATAGAACATACTTGCTTTATAAGCTGTGTCATTTGGAAACAACAAAAAAAACACATCACAAAAAAACAAACAAAAAAACTCAGAACAAAAAAAAAAGAGGGAAGATAATAAAAAGAAAATAATATAAACAAAGTCAGTATTAGTCTGGGAGAAAATTCTCAGTAAACTCTAAAATGTGGAACAAGTGTACAAGGAATAGATACAGTTACAGGGTGACTGAATTTTTGGTAGTTTTTCTACATGAAATAGAAGAAGAAAATATAGACATAATCAAAACCTTGAACTGAATGTAAAAATATCTTAATCTGAAATATTTCAGAAAAGAGAGCTCAAGGTCACTGGATCAATTAGAATGGAATAATTTATCAGCAGAATCTATGGGAAAAATCTTTTGGATCATTACAAAACAAACTGAGCAGAATACTACGAAATACACTGAGACATATGCAGTGCTGGATAACTGGATATCCTTCCATATTTTTTTCTATGAACTATAAGTCTAAGAACTGGAAGACTCTTCTGTCAAGAGAAAAATGGAGAATACAGCCATTTTGTTAGTGGTCCAACTGGAAAATGAATTGTCCAGGCTTGAAGGAGTTAAGTTAGAAGAACTATAAATGACAAATGAATAGCTTTCTTGTTCATAGCATAGGCAAAGTATATTGGCCTAAAGTGTTCTGTATTCACTTGATTAATTTTTGCAAAAATAAGTTATATAATTTATGCAAGATTTAAATGTGCAGTTATTATTTCATTCCATTTATCAGTGTTTTATCATTTTGAGACATTCTTGCATTATACATAGCCATTCCTCTGAGATATTGGTAGATATATTATTATGTTATATAATTTTGGCCAGAAATAGTGTCTCCATTTTCTATTAGAGAAAAAGTGAACACTGGAAATAATATGTAATTTGTAGATTAAGTGTAGATGTATGATACAGTCACACAGGTATAATTTAAAGATTTTTTTAGATTCTTTGTTGTCGAATGGGTGTCCACCACTGCATATGTCACAGGAGAATTGTGTTATCTGAAATTAATTAATCTGAAGAGGTCCAAGTGTGAGGCAAGAAAAGTAAGCAAGAAGAATATATGACTTCATACAGGGAGATCTGAAAATTGACAATCACATGTGTGACCTTAGACTTGAGTCATCTGTCATCTTCCATACAAAGAGGCTGGAAAAAACCCCATGCATGTGTGCATAACACTGAACTCTTCTTTTTACTCTTGTTAATGGGTGACAGCAATTCAACTGAATAAAAAATTACTTTTTTAGCTATGATTTGACTAGCATAAAATTTATTTTGTGTTCTTAATTTAAATGTCCAATTCCAGTTGTCCAAGGCAATGCAGTGGACATAGAAGTGGTAATAACAGACATCTCTTGAGAAGAAGAGCTCAACTGTGCCATTGTGCCCTATTTCTTCAATATTGAACCAAAGAATTCTCTTAAGAACACAGATGTTTTGGCATCCAAAAGTTAAACTATGAGATCAGGATGTATTCTAAGCAATAGGTACAACTTCAATAATTGAAGCATCTATCTAGTTTCAGGTGCTAGAGATACAAGTAGAGTCGTTTGAAAAATATTATTTTTGTGTTCAGTAGATGTCTTCTCACTGTCCACAACATCCATTTTATTATGCCTTTATGACTGCTTTTACAGATGTTAATGTAAAATCAGACAGTAAGTCATGCTGGCATTTTTTAGCCTGATTATTGAGATATTCTCAGTCTATTTTATCTCTGTCTGTATTTGTTCTGTGATCAACAAGGTTGTTAATACTATCTTCATGTGATGCACAGTGACATAAAGTCAATTTTATCCTAACATTATGAGAAGAAGAGTATTACTCATTTGTAATAAGAACGCTGGCTTAGGTTCAGTTGTAAAAGGTAAATAAAACTGAAGATTTAATGCTGGCCAGACTTCCAGAACAATAATATGTTTTGTGTATTTTGGTCCCTGGTAATCTAATTAAACTGTCCTTTATTTTAATAAAAGGACTAGTGGGGCAGCAACTGCCCCAAGGATTTCTTAAATATCAGGAAAATTGAGAAACAATCAATTTGTTGATTGAAAAATGGGGCAGAGTCTGTCTCCCTGCTACTCTCTATATGAGTGGTGGCAAGGTCGGTACTGGGACCGGTGTTGTTCAATATCTTCATCAACGACCTGGATGAGGGTACAGAATGTATCCTCAGCAAGTTTGCTGATGACACTAAACTGGGAGGAGTGGCTGACACACCAGAAGGTTGTGCTGCCATTCAAAGAGACCTTGATAGGCTGGAGAGTGTGGCGGGGAGAAACTTAATGAAATTCAACAAGGGCAAGTGCAGAGTTTTGCATCTGGGGAAGAACAACACCATGCACCAGTACAGGCTGGGGGCTGACCTGCTGGAGAGCAGTGTAGGAGAAAGGGACCTGGGAGTCCTGGTGGACACGAAAATGACCATGAGCCAGCAATGTGCCCTTGTGGCCAAGAAGGCAAATGGCANTGACCCTGCTCTGGCAGGGGGGGTGGACTAGATGATCTCTCGAGGTCCCTTCCAACCCCTTAGATTCTGTGATTCTGTAATTTTTTATACCTCCTCACCTCACTAGCCTTTCTCCCTGCTACTCTCTATATAGCTTGTGGCAAGAGAAGAGACAGATTTCTTCCTATTCTCAACTCAGCTGTATTATTAATGTGAATTCTTGCAGTAGTGAACGTACTAGAGCTATTGAAAATTGCCACCAAATCTCAGAGTTGTCCTCATTGTTTCAGACTGCTGGATATGTGATGAGTTGACAATTTGTTTGAAGTTGTAAGAGCATTTGAAAACCAAAACACTTTAGAACATATGAAGAAAAGTGTTCTTTTTTTCATGTGTTATGTTGTATCTCTTTGATCCTCATAGTGCCTCCTGTTACTGTCAATAGTAAGAGCTGTAAGAGCATCCTAAAAATAGGGCACATTTATGAACATGTACATGTAGGAAATGCAAACTTTTGCCTATTGGCCATGCAAAAAATATGTGGAATACTATAATGATGACTGCTGCAAGTGACTGTACATAATAAAAATAAAGCAAGATGATACTGCATCAACTTAATCAAAATTCAAATTGCATTCTGTAATTGCATGAGGAATTTAGGTGGGGATGAAATGAAGGAGAGGGAGGAGGACCAGGTCCTAATACTTTGAAAGACAATTCTGCTACATTTCAAGTTTATTTGTCTTGAAAACATCTTGGCACAGTTGATACATTTCACTTGTTCTATACTCCTCAGCTGAATTCTTAAAACTTCACTGAAATTAGGTTGCATTATTTTATCCACTTTCTAATTAGGAGAATGAACTAGAACTAGACCCAGTGATTCTGCAATACTTGGAAATATCCAGTAGCCTTACTGTACAGCACACTGCTGTTCTGTCAGCGTTATGCATTTCACAGTCTTCAATGTCTACCAGCAAAATGTCACTGTGACTGCAATTTTTATTCCAAACTATCTGGGTTGTCATACATACAGTTTTCCACATAAATTCCCACTATTAATCACCTATGATTTTTTTTCTACTAATAAATTCATCTTCATGGTGAAAATCTGTTTAAGTTCTTAAAGTGACATCTGCTATACCTGAGTGCTTTTGTTTTGTGTAAGTCTAAATGCATTGAAACATCTCTTTTGGGACATGCTTCCTTCTTTGCTGTTTTTTTTTTTCCCTTTGCAATGGAAAGATCAAAGCAGTGCACAAAAGGGAGAAGGGTTAAAATTGGAAATATTTAATGAAGTCCTTTACCTTCAGTCATGTTTTATGATTGTACATGAGTAACATGTTGCATGATTAAGGTCTTGGGTGGAATTTTTTTGTCTGTTAGGAACTGGCAGATGAAGTTGCTTCGCCACTATCCATCATATTTGAAAAGCTGTGGCAGTATGGTGAAGTTCTCACTGACTGGAAAAGGGGAAACATAACCCCCACTTTTAAAAAGGGAAAAAAAGAAGACCCAGGGGACTACAGGCCAATGAGTCTCGCCTCTGTGCCTGATCAGATCCTGGTGCAAAGTATTTGACACTGTCCCTCATGACGTCCGCGTCTCTAAGTTAGAGAGGCATTGACTTGATGGATGGACCACTCAGTGGATAAGAAATTGGCTGGATGGTCACACCCAAAGACTTGTGGTCAACGGCTCAATGTCCAGTGACGAGTGACATTTCTCAGGAGTCGATATTGGAACTGCTGCTGTTCAACATTTTTGTTGGTGACAATGATGTTGGGATTTAGTGCACGCTGAGCAAGTTTGCCAACACCACCAAGCTGTGTGGTGTGGTCAACATGCTGGAAGGAAGGGATGCCATCCAGAGGGACATTGACAGACTTCAGAGTTGGGCCCATGCCAACCACGTGAACTGCAACAAGGCCAAGTGCAAGGTCCTGCACATGGGTCGGGGCAATTCCAAACACAAATACAGACTTGGTGGAAAATGGACTGAGAGCAGCCCTGAGGAGAAGGACTTGGGGGTATTGGTTGATGAAAAGCTCAACATGAGCCGGCAATATGTGCTTGTAGCCCAAAAAGCCAGTGGTATCCTGGGCTGCATCAAAAGAAGTGTGACCAGCAAGTCGAGGGAGATGATTCTCCCCCTCTACTCTTGTGAGACCCCACCTAGAGTACTGTGTCCAGTTCTGAAGTCCCCAACGTAAGAAGGACATGGGGCTGTTGGAGCAAGTCCAGAGGAGGGCCACAAAGATGATCAGGGGACTGGAGCAT
>VZRW01004045.1:0-111735 GCA_013398125.1 Aegotheles bennettii | reverse complement strand
CAGGCTGGATGGGGCTTTGAGCAACCTGGTGTAGTGGGACGTGTCATTTCCCATGGCAGGGGGGTTGAAACTAGGTGATCCTTAAGATCTCTTCCAACTCAAACCATTCTATGTTTCTATGATTTTTATTTTATTTTATTTTAAAATTTTTATTTTTAAATTACAGGTGTTCATGACTAACTTATGTGACAAGTCTGGAGTAAAATACTGCCATGTGCTATTTACCAAGGATAGTAAGTTAACGGATTATTGCTTTCCTACACAGATAATTTGTACTTGATATTTTATAATGGCTAAAGTGAAGCTGAACTGAAACTACATGGAAAAAAGTTACATATTCTGAATGAGGGGAAAAGACTTTTAAGTCTACTTTATAAGCTGTGTGCGTTGAAGCTTTGCTACAAGTGTCATCTTTACAAGGATGTACAATGAGTGATTGGCAGGCATTGCAATGATGATTGATAAGTGACTCTTTTTCTATTTTGAGGAGAGAGGTTGAGAATTTTTATATAAAGGCAGTCCTTGAAACAAGAATGAGTCCATGATACTTTCAAGGAGAATAAGAATTTTTGGAAGCCAATAATGACAGTGGGCTTTTTCTACCTATATACAACTTAATCAGGTGTGGTGGCTTGCATATTTTATGTTTGCATCAACAATTCATGCAACCATTTAAAAACATTGCCATTATTGTTAAATTGTAAGGTTAACCCTACCCATCCTCCCCTATTTAGTAAAACCCATACCTGCAAATTGCCAGGAAATACCAAGTAACTTTATTTCACTGAGTTGTTGCCTTGGAAATCAAAAAGCTTTTACATTTATTTTGTGAGCTTTTGTGTACATATATCTGTAGATAAACTCAGAGTACAGTTGAGTTTTCTGAGCTGAAAATGTGTCATTCAGAGACAAGAAGGCAGAATGCTATGGAAAAAATGTAAAAAAAAAATGGAGGGCGTTTTTTTTCCAAGTTTATAGTGGAAGTAGTATTAATCAGGGACTTTTTGGTTTGTTGACCAGGAGAGTGGTCATCAAAAAACTCACCAAGTGATACCTCATATGTTATATCCCTATCCTTGTCACAATCAGTGGCCTCCTTTTCGGGAAGATGTTCTAACACTGCCTGACACCCTGGTCATTATATTAATATGTAATATTAATACGTAATATTAAAAATAAGCTACAGAGAGTTTCCAGCAAAGTGTTTTTTCTCCCTATTTATATTCTTACAGCTTAGCACATTTTACTGTTGTCTGCTCTTGTTTGCTTTGGCAGTGAAAATTAAAAATCAGTTCATGCATAACTGGTAATTGTACATTAAATAGTCTCAACAATGACACAGTCTCAACACTTCCAACCCCTCAGCACTCAGACTAAGAAAAATAAATAGGCAGTATACCACTTTGAGGCTTTAAAATCATACAAATTTCTTTGTCTGAACAGGATGTTTATGGTTGTGAACATCGCTATTAGGGATTATACAAGCCAGTAAAGAAAAAGCAAACACACATGCACAACCTAGAACTCAGGGAGATTATAATTATAATAATTAAAAATAGGTGAGTTTGGTATTAGTTGACATTTAAAATGAAAAGTGAAGGGCATGGAAGCTGGCACTTGGATAAGAATCAGTATGGGAACAGATGTGATATCAGCTAGATAGAGAAGGATCTGTATGCTTGGAATGCAAATAATTCTGATACAGGCACGAATGTGGTTTACAATAAGAAGCTAAGAAATTGAAATTCCTTTTTAGAAAATATTTGCATAACAGATCTTCTATATAACTCCAATGATCCAATTTCACACCTTCCCTTGAGAAGGGAAAAAAAATGTTTAAACCCTAGTATGTTTAAAAAGTGTTAAAAATACATTAAAAAAATGCTTTATAATAACAGTGTCTGTAGCTTTAAATAATTCATTAATGCCTTATAAGAGAAAATAAAATAGAAATCATGGTCTGATGTGCCTAATTATCTGTGTGGAAGATCAAAAGAAATCTTTCAATTTTCAGAGCTCAGGTAGAAGGAGCTTGTAATTTTAGGGCAAAGGATCCAAGAACTGGTTTGTGTAACTTGTGTGTGAATTTGAGACAAAATCACATTCCATTGGCTTATGCAACTGCATTTCAAAAGCTCCCAACCTTGAAACATGAATAATTTCTGGACTTTTGCAATAATTTATTTACTGGTTGAACCAGTACTAGGCAATGAATTTGCCACATAGATATTTTAATACCAGAAGACAAAGTCTTCAAGTTTTCATTATGAAAATAATAGGTTCCATACTGGCTTGGAATGAGGAGTGAGCATATATTTATCATAGCTACACAAGTTACTATACTTTCCAAATTTTCATATAGTGCTGAAAAATCTGGGAGTCTGTGCACTTGAAGGACCTTCAACTTTAAATAAAAAAGAGTTGTTCTTTTTTATTCCTTGTCAAGCCACATCTCTTTGACTGAAATGTGGTTTGTCTTTTTAGACCAACAGTGGAATGTTTACTCTCTTATTTGTCCATGGTGTTATGTCATGAAGAATTTATGTCATTAAAATGTCATCGTGTCATTGTAATATTAGAATAATGCCTGATCATTAGCTATCACCTAATCATTATGGAATTAAATTTAAAGAACATTGGAGCCTGTTCCAAGAGAATCAAATCTAAGTGTAGTCACTGTGTTGTCTAAATAATTCCTTAGCTAACATTTTTCTTCTTTCTCCTTTCTTCTCATTTCTTCTTCATATGAATAATTTTCTCTCTCAAAGTGGCCTAGGCTGAAAGCTGTTACTTGTTGGCATTTGTCAGGAAAAAAAGCAGAAATGTTAAGGGTTGCTCCTCTTGGAAACTACAGCTGAAATTTAGTAGAACATTAAGCAATTAAGGAATTGCATTTAGCTGTTTTCTTAAAGTCCTGTTAACCTTTGTTTTGCTGATTGCAGGGGTTTATACTAGCTCTCACATTGCATGCATCTAGTAATAAAGCTTCAATTGATTGTAATGACACAAAGATACTGTCTGACTTGAGAAACAGTAAAAGTAGCTGTAAACTTGCATGTTTTTAAATGATTTTTGAATCCCTGCTCCAAGCTACTTTGGAAGACTTTTTTGATATTTGTACTTTTATCTTCTGATTATGTAAATCTAAATATGTCACATCACTTTGAGTGTTTTATTTACTACATATATATTTCATATTTACAGTGGCATGTGGCTTAACTCCAGTAGGCAGCTGAGACCCACACAGCTGTTTACTCTCTCCCCCAGCAGAGTGAGGGAGAAAATCGGAAGGGCAAAACTGAGAAAACCCATGGATTATTTTCTTTTCTATTTGGAGGCAGCTTCAGCTTTTAAAAATAATCTTTATTCACCCATTAGCTATGCTGTTTCATTTAGCCTTTCTCAAGTTTGTCTTGCAAAAGGAAGAGTACAAATTTATCTTTGACAGTATCACTTAACAGTCTTCATGCTAGTGTAAAAAATACCAGTTCCTTACCCATCTTTTTAGCTTCTTTTTAACACAGTTGGTTATTTTTCATTGCTCATGTTGAATTTCAGGCAATATGGAATCTACTATGTATTGCAGCATTTCATGCAATTTCTATACTTTGAGAATACCACATATGAAAGGATGAGACATTCATTTTAAGTGGGAGGGAGGAATCATCCATTTGGGAGAGACAAGTAGAGGAAGAGGGGAGCGCAGAAAGGATATTTGGAACAAAATTCATCCAGGAAGACTCTTATTTCATTTTTATTTAAAAAATAAGACAGCTTTTATGAGTTTCTTCTCTAATGATGCTTTCGGATAACACACGTAGACTGAATTGTTTAGTGAATTGCTTATTCCTTCCTTGTTTTTAAAGGCAAAACGCTAGCTTCTTCTAAAAATACAGCCCAAGGGATAGCTGTCAAAAACCCTACTAAAATCTTAAGTGTGCTTACTGCCACTTATTGTGAAAATGCCTAGCCAAGAAAATACTGCTACAGAGCAATCAGTGTGTTCTGTACAAAGAAGCATCTAAATCTTTTTCCTCTATTCCACATCTGGCGTAAGTTTTATATTTAAAATCAAATTAATATTACATTTCTTGAGATTTACACAAAACTTTAATATGGAAAACAAATAGATTTTAAGGTTGTACTCTATTGTGAAAAAAGTTTTTCATGTCGTAACTTGTTGTGGTTTGAGGACTTGCAGCTGTAGGAAATTAACATGTTTTAACTTTTGGTGAAGACCCACAGTCCCTACTTGATCAAAATTCCTGTTGACTGAAGTGTTTCTTTTCCTGTGCTGTTTCAGTATATGGTCTAGAAAGCAAGACAACCGTCAGATTGAAAAAAGGGAAAAATGAGAAATAGAGCCACTTGTGATTATTTGAATGGTTTTAATGGGACCTTACTACACCTTAGTTTTCTGTATTCTGTTTAAAAAGAGGCTTGCCTTAATACACACTTTTTAATGATAAGAAAGTTGCTCACAAAGAGAAAAATACTAGTGAATACTGTATACTTTTCATGGAAATCTTCCAGTTCCCAATGTCCTTTTATTACACTGTATTCTGGGAAAGTTTACTTTTGGTGATGAAGAGAGGGAAGATTCCAATAAATGTGATTTACTAGCTCAATATAGAAGTGTAATGTGTGACTCACTACAATTTTCATAGTAAATCACCTGCTTAAATGCCATTTTCTGATTTTTCAGATTTAGGAGAATCCTTAAAATATGTATCTCTTACCTGTGATGTTTAAAAATGTTACTGTAATAACAGTACAATTCTTAAACCTACAATATTATTGAAAATGTATTTAAAATATGATAATTAAAATTACTTTAGCATGTTCTAAAACTCATTCTAAGTTGTGACAAGATCATGTATTGTAGCCACATTTCATTTTTATAGAAATTGAATGGCACATAATTCCTTTATTTACTTTAAGGTCCAACATCATGTAGATAGTGACATATTTAAGTAAGTTTAGTATCTGGATTCCAAGAATGATTCACATGTCTAAACCTAGCCTGTATTGTTTAATCATGCTAGTGTATACATAACAAAGTAGAGATGTGCTTTCTGTGTGTACATTGCTTAATTATGAATCACTTCAAGAATGGGTATAAAATAGCACAGCTTCTTGGTAGGTACCAAGAATGCACCAAAATGATAGTATAACATAAATAATCGTGTTCTTGTCCTGAAACTATGTTTGTCTTCCCCTTGGACTGACAGTCTGACTCTAAAAACGTGTTAAACTTAATAGCATTTTGGAATGCTTTATTCAAAGTGATATAAGATACTTGCTGGTCTTTTTTCTCTCTTTTAATATTGGTTGATGCATGACACATTTTACCGTCTTTCATTTGCTGTGAACACAGGGGATATAAAACTGGGTGGATATGTAGAGCTAGTTCTGTTTGAACTGTTGCAGACAAAGCAAAATCAAGCATGGCAACACAATCTTTTTGCTTCCAGTTTAGTCTTTCATGTGGTTAATCTAAGCCGTACTGGACTGAGCTTCTGAATTTTTCTCTTCTCTATATACAAGAAATGAGTTATCATGAATAGATTAAATAATGAGTCAGGCAGCCAGGAAACCAAAGGATGTGCTGATAGTTCTGGTAATGAGGATGGTTTGGTAGTTCAATTGTTCAGTTTTGTTCATAAGAACTTTAATTTAAACGTAAGGCTGAAAGGATGTAATTATCCTTATTAGTTTGCTACCGTCATCCATCATAATTTCAGCAAGAAAAAAGGGAAAAAAATTGAAAAAAAATGTCATTTATGAAATAGAATTTGGTGTTTGACACAGATGAAGAGGTCTGTTTATGTCAGAAAGCATTTATAAGCAGAACATATTCTATTGCATGTGTTCTGTTACTGAAAATTTACCCATGAACATAGATATATCCTGTGGTCTGAAAACTAAGAAAAATCAGTAAAATGACTTATCATGGATATGTAGTCAGAGCACAGAAAAGGCTATGTTTTTAAATTATCCATATTGTGCTAATCTACTTTGATTTGTGCTTCATCAAGAGTGCTTCTGTAACTAACAAATACTGAATCTGTATGCAAAACAAAAATAAAAAAAATAAAAATTGAACAGGGGAATTAATTACATCAGCTATATTGCAAAGGATAAATAATATACTCAACTGAATATACTAGGTCCTTGTTAGAGAAATAATAAAATCTGAGACATATTGAGGATTAATATCTAGAAAATCTTATATATATGAATCTTATATCATTGGTCACTAGCTTCCTCTCCAAACAGCTTTCCCATGTGGGGTGGGGAATTGTAGACATTGTCTATTCTGTGTTATATGTACCCTTTGTCTCACTTTGGAGAAAATCATTAGAATGGTGATTTCCAAAACCTGAAATATTGCTTTGAATTTTAAACATCACAGAACATGTACACACATCTTCCACCCCAGTTGTCCCATTTTTCTTCAGTCCAGTCCTACCAAATGAGTTTGTTTTATAACTTGTTTGGTTCCTGTACAAAGAATTAAATGAGGACATTCTTGTTGGTAGATTTGAGGCCACAGCTCTTGGCCTACATGAGGAATCAGTGAAACAGTGATCAGAGCTCCTGAAGTTGGCGAAAACTCAGGTTGAGACAGTTCAAGTTTCTGGTAATGGTCAGGGATAAGACTGCCTATTTGACAGGCACAATGCCTGTTTCGTTAAGTTCTCTATTTCAGGGGGAAAAATGGTTAGCTGTAATAACTGTTTGTTACTGGTAGGTAGCTGGTATCGTGTGTGTGTACAGTGATACATCTTCATTTTCTGGGACAACATTTCTCTTGTTTTATGTGTGATGTCTTATGAGAACTCGTTTATCAGTTTATGTGAATCACAGTTAAATAGGTTGTTAAAATGTATCTGAAATAACCCTGAAAGAAGCAATGTTGGTCACAGTAGCAGCGCTATACAAATACAGTGTAGCCAACAGCTTGGACCACAGCAATAGCAGTGACCTTTTATTCTGATCACTTTACTTCCAGTTTTGTATGTTAAAGGCGTGCAGGTGAAAGCAAAAAGTTGTTTCAAAGTGAAAAGGTGAACACTGAACCATTGTAATGCAGTGTTCAAAATGGGAGAAAGTGTCAGAGTGAATTTATGGTAAGCAAAATAGCTGCAGAAGGAAATGCACTTGAAAAGATAACAGCCAGGCAGGAGAGACTGCCAGAACACTCAGAATAATACTCAGAATTATATTCAATTATAATAAATAAAGCCAAATTTTTCAAAGTGATCATTCTAGAACAATGGAGAAGACAGAATTTAAGTGCTAAAAAATAATGCTGGTTTATACAACTAATTGTTCTTAAGTCCCTATTGCCATATTTTAAAGCCTACTTATGCATACTGTCTTCAGGCTGAAATTTATAAATGGACCTAACTTGAGAAAATATTCCTATTTTACCAGGGCTCTGAAGCCGCGTTGTGTAGTTTTGACTTCTCTTCTGCAATATTGCTAAGGAGTAGCTTCTTCAATGTAATAAACACATGTTGCTGTCTCAGAAAGGTTTTCTGTTTGCATCTATGTTGCCTACAGAATATCTGTCTTTTAATTATAGGTTGGATTATCTCAGTAGGTATTGTTTGCACAAAATCCTCGGGGAGAAATAGCTGTGTAAATGTGGTTGTTATTATTACTGTGTCTAATACACTGTTCCCTGTATATTCCTTGATTCACACAAGTGGAAAAAAGACATTTGTTGAGCAGGCAGAACAAATATTTATTCCAATGAGAGTACAGAAACTAGAAAAAAAAAAAGGCTATGGCTTCAATAATGAAACTGTTAAAGGAACTATAAAGGCATCTTGGTTTAGTTAACAGTTTGTTTTGTTTTTTTTTTTATTCTTTCAGAATAGTAGCATATTTTCTTCCTAGGAAGCTAGGATGCCATCGATAACAATCAGTTACCCAGGAATGAGAGATCAAAATCTGAAGTTACATAATATTATAACTCATTCCTGTGACAAACTATTGATCTTAAGCATGGTCATTCCTCTGAGGCTGTTTCATAAAGATCATACTTAACCCAAATTTCGGAATAATGGCTCTGACTGCTTTCAAAATAGAAAGTGAAGCAGTGTATCCAGAATTTACCTGTGAATGAAGTTGCTAAGTTTTCTTCATTGCCGTTCATTTGGAAAAACAAACAAACAAAAATACCCCACATACTGAAATATTCCCAAAGGTATCTGAAGTCATTATTTCATTATTCTGAAAGCAAGATTTTATATTTTCACTAAGCAAAATGCTTTTATCACCATGGGAGACAATTCTGTATGTCACCAGATGCTGAGGGAGCTAATGTAGTTTTCTAGTAGAAGAACAATATTTTACATATATATGTTTATGTGTGCATGTAATAAGATACATATACACACACATATAAGTGTCTGTGCACACACTCAAGCTCTATGTAGAGTTTAGCCCATAAACTGAAACAGAATTTTTGGGTTCCTGCTGTCAATAAGGATATCGGGTTTTGAAACCTTGCTTCGTTTAGGTCAGATTCAGTGGAGGCTCTGCACAGATTCTGTGCTGTAGAATAACAATGAGACTGAAAAGCCAGAGTTGTCACCAAACCTGGCTTCATGATTGTCACGTCTTGCTCAGGGGAGGAGTGACTAAAATCTGTAAATCCCCAGTGGAGTAGACAATGGTGAGACAAATCTCAGTCCGTACACAAAGTTTATCAAGTTCTCACAATGTGTTAGTTGAACTCACAATAATTGACAACAATTTATGGCAATTGATATGGATACAACTACTTACGGTAAATGAAATGGATACAATCAATTATAGCAGGTGATACGATGTTAATTGTTTTAACAAGAAAAAGGAAAGGAGAAAAAGAGAAAAAGGAAAAAAGAGAGGGAAGGAGAGATAGTAACAGAGATCTGGATCACCACCCCTGGATCCAGCATTGTCTCAGGTCCAGTTCCTCAGGTGATAGACGGGCACTGATGAATAGCACTTGGGCCTTTGTTGGGCAGGCATTACATCCAGGTGTTGCATCCAGAGTTAATTTGCATGGTAAGCGAGAATGAGCATTTTTACAGTCACTGTGCATGTGCCATGCGGGAAGGGTTTCATTAACCCTTTCCACATTTTGAGTCAGAGATTGCGTGGACCCTGTATTTTATTACTGCTCAGTGACTTCATGTAGCAAACTTCTTTGTATGCTTCAAAAAAACAAGTGTTGTAGAAGGAGTGCTGGATGAGTGTCCTTCAAGACCCTCCCACATCCCTCCTGGCAGCACTCCACTCTATTTGTTATTATCTCTATTTGTTACAGCTGATGTTTGAGACAATAACCCTATCAGTTCTCAGTTCCTTACAATGATAAAATTGGTTCTTTGGAAATAGGACTTGTTCTGGTTCTGGTATGGATCAATCTATTGAGTCAATCTATTGATTTCAATCTATTGATTGAAAAGTTTATAGAACTGTAGTCCCTGTAATGCTGGACTTTATGTATTAGCACATGCAGCATTTGATTACACAAGCAAAACTGACCATGAGAGAAGTGATTATGTACAAGTCTTATGTTTTACTTTATTTTTTAAATCTCAATTTAGCTTTTGTATATTTGTAATTAACTCCAGGTTAATTTCTGTATAGTGATGCTGAGTTGCTTTTGTTGTAACAGGGTAAGATGGAGGAAGCTAACTGCTTTTATAACATGTTACTTGCATGAAGAAAAATTAGAGTGGCATTGTAGGAGTCAACCATTACTCTTGGAGTTGTTGCTCCTTATATTCTTCACATATCAAAGTCTTGATACTGCTGTCCTGAAAACCCTGCTAAAACCAGTGATAGTCCTGTAAAGTAAAGATTGATAAGTTCATGGAGCAAGCAGCAAACAAGATTTTCCAATTTCTCCAATTTGGTTTCCCAGTTGTGTCTCTTGGGAGTTTACAATAAGCTTAAATATCTTGAAGCAAAAATTAGAGAAATACTGATCCATGAAGTTGATTTCTTTCTGAGCGGGTGATATGGACTAATGTACACAGTGTCAGGCTGATAAAATAATATTCTGTAGTTAATTAACCTAGAATCCTGAATGCTTTTTCAGTTACAACATAGAACTTAATTTCACTTAAGACACGTGGGACGTGAATCACAATGTGAATTACAAATAGTCAACGTGCTAACAGTTACTTGCTGGTTCAGTCGGTTGTTCTAGGGATGGATCTCAAGTCTGTTTTAGTGATTTGAGTTTATAATCAGTAAAATGTAAATACTGCTTTATTTTACAGTTGTTTGCTATCAACTGAACTGCTTCATGGTGTATGTATTACTGAATTCACTAGGACAAATGAAATGGCTATGGTAAGGTCTTAAAAGTGTCCTTAATGTTTAATAATCCTATATTTGTTTCAGAATATACATATTGTACAAACTACTAATATGTGTAATATACAAACTACTATCAGAAATAGTGTGACCAGCAGGACTAGAGAAGTGGTTGTCCCCCTGTACTTTACACTGGTGAGGCTGCACCTCGAATATTGTGTTCAGTTTTGGGCACCTCAGTACAAGAAGGACATTGAGGCACTAGAGCATACCCACAGAAGGGCAATGAAGCTGGTGAAGAGTCTAGAGAACAAGTCTTATGAGGAGTGACTGAGGGATCTGGGGCTGTTTAGCCTGGAGAAAAGGAGACTGAGGTGAGACCGTATCACTCTCTACAACTACCTGAGAGGAGGTTGAAGTGAGGGAGTGGCTGGTCTCGTCTCCCATGTACCAAGCGATAGAACGAGAGGAAATGACCTCAAATTGTGCCAGAGGAGTTTTAGATTGGATATTAGGAAGAATTTCTTCACTGAAACGGTTGTCAGACACTGGAAGAGGCTGCCTAGGGGTGTGGTTGAGTTAATATCCCTGGAGGTATTTAAAAGACATGTAGATGTGGTGCTTAGGGACTTCGTTTAGTGGTGGATTTGGTAGTGCTAGGTTAACGAATGGACTTGATAATCTTAAAAGTTTTTTTTTCTAGCCTAAATGAGTATGTTCTATAATTCTATATGAGTAGTAAAAGAAAACATTGAACTGCTCAGAGAGAGGATCAAGGATTATGAAGTAGCAAAATAGGCTGCAGATCAAATTATTAGTACAGTCTCGCCAGGCAAATAGAAATGAATGTTTTATTTGGATGGCATGCCTAGAAGGTAAATTCTGTTATTCCATATATTAATATCAAATTACTACTATACAGAATTAACAAATTAGCTTAGTGGTCAGGCTAGTCTAATAAAAAGTCTCTGGATGCAAGTCAGACCTGCTTGTAAGGACAGTAAAATCCGCACTATGAACGAATTGTGTTTTGTGCAGTGTCTAATAAATTTTGAAAGATGCTGTGGATTTCCCTTTTTTATGAGCAGAAGATAACATAAGATAGAGGGAAAATGATATTGTTTACCGTGTCCTAGGCATATACTGACTGTCTACTGGAACAGAGAAATAATTTTCTTTGTGATTGTGCCAAAAACATTTTGGGATAGATAAGGTCTTCTATTGGAAACATAGTGTACAAGGTTCAATTAATTGCGTAAGTATATTTTCTTAGTGAGTCTTCATTTCTTACTTAGAAACTTAGAGTACCACTGCACACTATTTGGAGGAAAAAAAAAACATGGAGGGTTATTTAGGTGACTTTCAAGTTTACCTGGGAATACAGGTGTAGTGGGTTGACCCTGGTGGGATTCCAGGTGCCCACCAAAACCATTCTATCACCCCTCCTCAACCGACAGAGGAGAGAAAAGATAATGAAAGGCTCGTGGGTAGAGATAAGAACAGGAAGAGATCACTCACCAATTCCTGTCATAGGCAAAGTAGACTTAGGGAAATTAGTTTAATTTAATTACCAATCAAATCAGAGCAGGGTAATGAGAAATAAAACTAAATCTTAAAACATGTTCCCCTCACCCCTTCCTTCTTCCCGGGCTTAATTTTACTCCTGTTTTTTCTACCTTCTTCTCCTGCAGTCATGCAGGGGAAAGGGGATTGAGTGTTGCAGTCAATTCATCACTCGTCTCTGCTGCTCCTTCCTCCTCAGGGAGTGGACTCCTTACACTCTTCCCCTGCTCCAGCGCGGGGTCTCTCCCACAGGAGACAGTGCTCCATGAACTTCTTCAATGTGAGCCCTTCCCCTGGGCTGCAGTTTTTCACAAACCACTCCAGCATGGGTACCTTCCAGGACGTGCAGTCCTTCAGGAACAGACTGTTCCAGCATGGATACCCCACAGGGTCACAAGTCACAGAATCACAGAATCTAAGGGGTTGGAAGGGACCTCGAAAGATCATCTAGTCCACCCCCCCTGCCAGAGCAGGGTCATCTAGAGTACATCATACAGGAACGCATCCTACAGGTCCTACAGGCAAACCTGCTCCAGTGTGGGCTTCTCCCTCCACAGGTTCACAAGTTCTGCCAGGAGCTGCTCCAGTACAGACTTTCCATGGGGTCTCAGCCTCCTTCAGACATCTGTTTGCACTGGTGTGAGGTCCTCCATGGGCTTCAGATGGATATGTACTCCACTGTTAACCTCCATGGGCTGCAGGGGACAGTCTACTTTATCATGGTCTTCACCACAGACTGCAGGGAAATCTCTGCTCTGGTGCCTGGAGCACCTCCTCCCCCTCCTTCTTCCCTGACTCTGGTGCCTGCAGAGTTGTTTCTCTCACATGTTCTCACTCCTCTCTTCTGACTGCTGCTGGTGCTGCACAGGATTTTTTCCCTTCTTAAATATGTTATTCCAGAGGTGCTACCACCATTGCTGATGGGCTTGGCCTTGGACAGTGATGGGTCTGTCTTGGAGCTGGCTGGCATTGGCTCTGTATGACAGAGGGGAAGCTTCTAGTAGCTCCTCTCAGAAGCCAGCCCTGTAGCCCCCTGCTACCAAAACATACAAACCCAATACAACATGGAATTAAAGGAGGAAAGTTCTAGGGGAGTTCTTGACATGGGTATCTTTTGTAGGCAAAAAATACCCTGTCAGAGTATTTTGTGAGCTGTTGCATTGCAGATGTGTAAGGAGAAACTGGGAGACTGATAGGATAAGCTGCTGTTACAGTCATTCGTTATTATATTGGTCACAAAAAGAAAGCATATTGAACAGGCTACAAGAAAGGAAAATGAAAATGTTGCCTGAATTTTCAGTGATGCTGATAGGAAAGCCGAAGCTTAAGCTGGATTGAGAGTGACAAGTGATATCAATGTAAGCAAGAGCTGCTGTTACATTAACAGTAGAAAAATGAAGAAGAACATGGAAGTCTGCTGATGAACAAGCTATTTAACAACAAGCAGATACAGCTAATGCTGAGGTAATCAATGCCTTCTTTGCCTTGATTTTTACTGACAACGTCTCCTAGCCTTTGTAACTAGTGACATGCTGAGAGGGTTGAGGTTGCTAAGCCTGGAGAAGAGAAGGCTCTGGAGAGACCTTCTAGCAGCCTTCCAGTACCTGAAGGGGGCCTACAGGAAAGCTGGGGAGAGACTTTTTACAAGTGCAGGTAGTGATAGGACAAGGGCAAATGGGTTCAAACTAAAGGAAGGCAGATTTAGATTAGATGTTAGGAAGAAATTCTTTCCTGTGAGGGTGTTGAGACACTGGCACTTGTTGTCCAGAGAAGTTGTGGCTGTACCCTCCATGGCAGTGTTCAAGGCCAGGTTGGATGGTGCTTTGAGCAACCTGGTGTAGTGGGAGGTGTCCCTGCCCATGGCAGGGGTGTGTGAACTAGATGATCTTTCAGGTCCCTTCCAACCCAAACCATGCTATGATTTTATGACAGGGTTCGAGAAGAAGAGGATAGACAAGTAATGGAGGATGATCAAATAAGGAATCATTTTGAGAAATCTTGACCAATAAAAGGCCACAGGACTAGACAGGATGCATCTGAGGGTAATGAGAGAGCCTTCTTATATCATTGTAAGAGTAATCTCTATCAACTTTGAAAAGTCATGTACACTGAAGGAAGAATGGGCAAGAAGAATGATCTTAGGAATTACAGGCCATTCAGCTCCACTTTAGCCCCAGGAAAAATCTTGGAGTGTCTTCCTTCAGAAGGAATTTCTGGGCACATGAAGGAGAATATTATAAATGGGAATAGCCAGCAGTCATTTAATGAGAATTCATTCTACGATAAAATTATGAGATCCATGGATGTGGGAATACCAGTAGGTGTTCTTCACTTTGACTTCAACAAGGCTTTTGACACAGTCTCTCATAGAATCCTTATGTCGAAGTTGGAATGTTGTGTCTGGATGAGTTCATTCAACTCGATGGATGAAAAACTGTCAGGATTATTGGACTCAAAAGGAGGTAGTTAATGATTTAACTTCTACTTGAAGGCTTATTTCCAAGTGTAGTTCCTTTGGGTTCTGGCCTATCTTGTTTGACATCTTTATCATTGACCTGGAGGAGGATACAGTGGACTCTCCAGTTTGATGTTGGAGATGGAGGGCAGGGTTTTCATAGAATCATAGAATAGAATCATAGAATCATTATGGTTGGAGGGGACCTCCAGGGTCATCAAGTCCAACCTTTATCCCATCGTATTCCTAACCATTAGACCATTAGACCATGGCCTCAAGTGCCTCATCAACCCGTTTTTTGAACACCCCCAGGGACGGTGACTCCACCACCTCCCTGAGCAGCCTATTCCAGTGCCTAACTACCCTCTCAGTAAAGAACTTCTTCCTAATATCCAACCTAAACTTCCCCTGACGTAACTTGAGGCCATTTCCTCACATCCTGTCATTAGCAATTCGGGAGAAGAGACCAACACCAGCCTCACTACAACCTCCCTTTAGGTAGTTGTAGAGGGCAATAAGGTCTCTCAGTCTCCTCTTCTCCAGGCTAAATAACCCCAGTTCCCTTAGTCGGTCTCCATAAGGCTTGTTTTCCAGACCTCTCACCAGCCTCGTTTCCCTTCTCTGGACTCGCTCCAGCACCACAATGTCCTTCCCATCCTGTGGTGCCCAGAACTGGACGCAGTACTCAAGGTGTGGTCTCACAAGTGCCGAGTACAGGGGCACGATTACCTCCCTACTCCTGCTGGTCACACCATTTCTGATACAGGCCAGGATGCCGTTGGCCTTCTTGGCCACCTGGGCACACTGCTGGCTCATATTTCGTTCAGAGAAGCCTGAGCAGGCTATAAGAATGGGCTAGAAGCAGCCTTGTGATGTTCAAGAAATACAGATTCAAAGTCCAGTACCTGTTCTAACCACCTGCAGTGGTGCAGACTGGACACTTACTGGTAAGGGAGCAGCTTTTATGAAAAGGACTTGAGTGTCCTGGTGGACAGCAAGTTAGCCATAGTTCAGAAGGGGAGGAAGAGGTGAATGCTGACATCAGGAGAATAAATGGGTGGAATAAGTGGATGAGGAGAAATCTGATTTGAATTAGGTCTGAGCAGGAGGAAGGAAGATCAGATAAACTTCGAAGACAACAGAATATGGCATTCCACACATACATGTACAGAATTTTTTAACAAATAAATCAAATGACTGATGATAACTTCTCATTTTCTTTCTCCTATTTCTCACATTTCTAAGCAAGAGAGAATCCTGTCTGATATTAGAAACTGATATCTTCAGGTAAAAAAAATACATGTGTGAAGCATAGTGCAATATTAAAGCAAGGATAGTGACTAGTTCACAGGAGTCTTGAAGGACTTAACCAATGATGTTTGTGAAATTCCCTATCTTTTTTTCATTAGCTGAACTTTTCATATAATGGTAATTTTGGAAATTATTTGCACAATTTTGTGTCTTCAGAATTCAATAATGCTTGATTTAATAATGCAAGTTTATTTACTGAGATATTAAGGACAAAGGTGGGATTAATAGTATGTGTTTTGCAATGATCTGGCAAATGAATCATTGTTAATAATACAGAGTCTCTTGATTGAATTTCATTTAAAGAAAAAAAAAAAAAGAATGTGTAATAAATGCCAAAAGCAGCCTCTGTCTCATCTCTGCAGGGAGATAGAGTTGATTCACTAGCTTAAAGTGTAGTAAATTTAACAAGCTGCTTGTGTATAGTGAACATATCGTAAGGCAGTCGATATAACTTGCCTATTAAGTCAGAGAAACTTAATAAACAATCCTTAGATGTATTTCTCAATATAATTTTAGGTTCTGTAGACACAATTTATAGGGACATTCATCAATCATTTTAACCTTTATTGTTGTACAATATAAGTGTTTTTAAATTTTATTATAAGAAATCAAATTAAAAATATTTAATTAATAAGCAAAATCTAATCTTTTGCTTTTTGTTTTCATCATGGATTCAAGAATATAATCTAAATTAAATTTTATAAAACTTATAAATTGTGTTGCACTGAGAAGGAGTAATATGAAATTGGAAATAATAACTTGTTTAGTGTGTTTCCTTATCTTTAGCATTTAGATTTAGCTGTTCTTTGTTTCAGAGTTGTTTATTTTCACTTTCAGGTTTGTAAGTAAATGTCACATAAGGCTGTACTCTGCTGAAGATAATTTATAATATGCACAGGTGTGGCTAATCTGTTTGTTATACTTCCCTTTCTTTTCCTAAGTCTTCTGGAGCTTTGCCTTGTGAAGATGAAGCAGGTATTGCAGAACACAGTTTAGACTTTAAAGCATGTTAGGACTCCAGTTCTTCCAAAGTTGAATCAATATCACAGAGGAAGATTCCCTTTAGGGTTTTTGTGTTTGCCCTGCAAAGTGCAGTAACAATTAGAGAGTCAGTTGGAAAAAAATGAAGGCAACACAGATAACAATCATCTGGTTCAACTTAGTTTTCTGGAAGCATCCATGCTTCATCAGAAAAGTCAATGAAGATTTTAGCATGGTCATTCCCAAGATGCACGAATGTGTTGTCATCAGATCTCAATTTCCTGGTAGCACAGTCTCTTACTTACTCTCTCCTGTGCACAAACCAATCTTCTTTTAAAGAAGAACTCTCTAAGAACAAGCTCTTAAAATTTTATCAGCTTGTATAATATTCCATTATTTGCCTGGGGTCAGAAGTATAATTATTTATATTTCTGAAATGTACACTTCTGAATATGTATTCATACATATTTCAGAGATTTAGACTTAAAAATAACAAATTAAAGTTGTGTCCACTCATGCGCTGCATGTCACTTGAAGTATATGTTTATAATTGTTCTTTGTCCCCCACATTTGGAGCATGAGCCTCTTAGACTCATCCAACTGTCATAATTTAAATTTTTCTCATCTACTTTTGTGAGAAAAAGAAATTATTTCTGTTATTTTTAATATCTGGCAATGGAACCTGTCATTAAAATAAATGAGCTCTTCAGAGTTATTAGCAGCCAGTTTTCTGAAAGTGAACTTACGAAGCTGAAGAGGTTAACTCTTTGCAACCCTTAACCCAGGGAATTCAGCACTAAGACAGGCTTCTGTACATTTCCCTCAAGGTTTCCCTCATGATGACAGGCACTGTGAGATGTTTCAAACACACACACCTGTATTAAACCAGTACAAGATGGGAGCGCTCATATCAAAACAGACAGACCAACAGGGGAAAAAACATAGATGTCTCAGTAATCTATCCATATCATAGGAACACAAGAAGTATTATTAACTTGCTTCCTCCATCTGTCCTCTTCCACTGACACCAAAAAAATATTTTCTGAGATAGATTTCTAAGCTGGATTTTCTCAGTGCTCTATCTCATGGCCTGAGTGCTGCATTGCTTTCATCACTTTATCTTTTCCCTGTGAGACAGGCCCTGAATAAAAATTTTATGAAAAACACTTATACAACAAAATGGAATTTATGAAATTTTCTCATTTTAATAGGGTCTGCTGTTCCTTTAAATCTGCCTCACCATGAGAGACAACATTTTTTACCTTTCTAGCTCACTTAATGAAACAAAGGAAGTCTAGTTTATCTCTTGGTTCAGTTAAAGAGACATCACTTGGTGGCATATCTCAATTTTTGTAACAAAAGACTGCCTTCAAATTCTTGAAGGGTCAATCACAGAGCTTCTGCCTGTGAAAGAGGTGCAATCCTGTGGAAGACAGAATCCAAACCTGATACCCCTGGCAATCTGACCTCTACTGATTAACTTATAGTCTAGTTATGGTCACTTGTGTCAGTGAAAATGTCCTTCTATCAGAAGGCTGAAAAAGAGTCAAACTTTCTGGTTAATTTCTTATATACCATATTCTTTTGGGATAAAGTATCCTGTAGAAATTATTTATAGCTCTCTTAAGGTGATTTGAAAATTCTTGCTGAGCCAGGAAATTAATTTACCTGTCTCCATTTTCTAAACTTGATGCACAAAGAGTTTATCCTTCCTACTCTCAGTGTCATTTAGGGGATTGGGTTTGGAGGTGTTTTTCTCTTGCCTTCTTGAAATGTTTTAAAATACTTCCAAGGATGTTTTTTTGAAAGCTTAAGAAGTTGCTGTAATCTCTATGCCAAGACTCTAATTGGATAATGCTTGTTGTGAGATCTCCAGATTCATAGTGGAAATGAAAGTGCACTTCTCTAGAGTTCAAACTAAATGGGAGGTACCACAGAGAAATGCATGTGACCACTGCCAAGGTGCCACCAGGTGTTCCACAAACAACTTATCACCTCTTGTGATAATAAATGTGCACGATTACTCATTAGTATGGAAAGTTTTTATCTTTTCTCCTCATGTGCTTTGGCAGGGAAGACCCAACATAAGCCATCTGACTATTTCTCCTTCACTGTTTCTGTATTTCTGATTTAGATTATAGGTAATCAAACTCCAGAAATACAGGAGATTTTTTGAAATATCACTGAAGGTATTACTGGGAAGTCAAAGTATAATGGGTTGCCAGTTTGAAGGAGGGAGGATTAAAAAAAAAATCTTTTAGATGAGAAATTTTTGATGTTTCATATGAAGATTTCTGTCAAGAAATGTATGCATTTTTTATTTAACGTTCCTCTAAAAAGTACCCACTTTAAAGACTATCTTAGGCCTCCCTTGGCAACATACTAGATTTCCAGTGTTACTAAAACATTCTGCAATGACTGATAGTAGTATGGGCACAGAAGTTTATCTTTCAGATTTGAAATTATCTGCTATATAGTACTTGCTTTTACGCAAAAACTGGCACATTGGGCTTATTTAGTATTATATTTTTCTGTTGGTTTTTTTTGTTGTTTTTTATATTCAGGGAAATAAAATACTTATAGCATATTATGTTGCGTGTACCGCTACAGAAGTCCAAAATGATAATTAGTTTTCAGAATCTGATTGGGCTTTTTAATTTTCTAACAATAGTGCTGGCTTGCAAATCTAAACAGCATTAGCAATTTCAGTTCTTTGAACCTCTAGTCTCCGAACCTAATTCAGTCTGCATAAATACAGACTAAATATCTTGTTTTATGTTGTAAATAAATGAATTGGCTTAATGTGATGAGTCCTCTAGCTTATGCTACTTTTTTGTAAGCTACTGATGCTCTAGTAAAATGTCATAATCAGTGAAGTACATGTACACATTACATTTTCTCCAAGCATGTAGTTTATGGGGAAAAGAAGGCTTTTATTTCTTTATATGGTAAATATAAAATGGAAATTGAATGGGAAATGAATAATTCTTCAATTAATTCACAGCCTTTTTATACAAATAACGGAGGTTGGTCAAACATTTGTTTTTCAGTGGATTCACAGTTAAGATACTATTGCTGCTTAGTCCTTATTTAGGTTTTACTTGTTGTTGCTTAACATGTAACTAAAGCAAATCTGCATAATTAAGGAAGATGTACACCTGCCATTAGTTCAAGTGATGGTATTTTGTGAAGACAGGCAATCAAGTGTTTCATTTTATTATGTTTATTTTTTCAGAAGATTAAATATGAAAGTAAACAATACAGTCCTTTTAATGAAATATTTTTATATAAATTTAGGCTTCAAGTGAATTAATTCACTGTTTGCTGTATTTTATCACAGTACTCTGGATGGTTTTAACTTGTTTGTTGACCACATCTTTTCCTCATGTGCTATCTAACCAAACTAGCTTAGACTATCCTATGTTCGTAGGCTTTTGTTTTCAATATGCTTAGTACAAGTAAATATTTTCAAGGTGGATTTATAATTAAAGGGGCTAAAATGATATTTATTGTATCTTGTAACATTTTTATTCAATTTTTCATGGCGTTCTTTGTGTGAACTAGATTCTTCAAGTTGATTTGATATTCTAAAAAGTGATTTTCCAGTTGAATGATATCTGTAGGATAAGGAAGACTAGAGAAGATACACTTCATGATCAGAGTAGCAACACTTGACATGTGTTAAGGCGTCTAGAGGCTGTGTTAATACTGACTGGTTAGTACAGAACTCAAACTCATTGCAAGGGTTGGTAACTAGTCTCTTAGGAGGAGCAGCTTCCATTCAGGGTGTTAAAGTGGTCTTCTGAGCTCCAACCTTAGACAAGGAAGACATTTCTACCTCTTTAGCATAAACTTTATTTCTTTTATATCAAGAGTAAAATGTATATTAAATATATATCAAGATAGATATCACAAATATGTATCAAATATCTTGATATATTGGTCCCTGGGACGTGGATAGCCTATTCATGATAGATTCCTTTTGCAGATAATAATAATAAAAAAAAAAAGCTCACACTTGGAGGTTGTGAGTCAACTGATACATTTTAGATACCTGTTTTAGGATACAATGAATTGACTCTGAAAGTGTGCATTTTCTTCTGCTGACTACTTACCCTTTGGAACATTACCTAAAATAGGTCATTTAAATTTGGCCAGGTAAATGACACTTACAGTATTTCCAGTGAACCACTGTAATATACACAGTAGATCATTGTGGTCTGTAGATTGTGTTTTGGATACCTGATAGTGATCCAAATAATTTATAAAATGCGAACTAAATTTTAATATTTTGGCTATTTTATAACCTAATCTGATGCACAGAGATTACCTAAAAAGGAGCAAATAAATTAGATTTTGTCTGCAAATATTTCTAGTATTTTGTTCTATCTCAGAGATTGTCTCTAATTCTGTTGTGTTTTTGGGAAACTCTGCCGAGTCATACAGTACTTAGATCCTAGAGCTGGTTTCACTGATTTTCCTAGCAGCAGACAACAGTGATCTGTTCCCCTCCTCCTGTCTCAGGGACATGCTTAAAAAGAGCTGTTGTGTGGAAATACACGGCATGGGTCTGAGGGCTAATCAGAAAGCAATAAAATGTCTGGCCACTGACCCAGTAAAATAGAGCGTCATAAAAGAAGTAAGTCAAAATATCAATTATATCAGTGAAAGAAATACTTTCAATTTCCTGCAGCTTGGAAAGGTTGAACACTTATAGAGTCATTTGACAAATTTATTTATATATATATTATTTATTACCATTTCATACAAGAATAAATAATCCATTACCCTATAGAACTTCCTGCCTCACCAGTATTTTCTTCTCAATAGTAATATAAAAGGCATGCTAGGATTGACTGATATTGATGAAGAACTTTGTAAAAGCTTTGTTGTATTTTTTTTCTTTTTTATGAACTAAAACATTCAGAGTGAAAAAAAAAATGCTACATTTTTCCTGGAGTTGTAAAGGGCTGTCACATCACGTCTGACCAAAATAACCATATAACTAGAGATAGTTGCTACAAATGCTGCTTACAAATTTTGGTCTGAAGGTGGGAATGGCTCTGTAGTATGTTAAGATACTCATGTAAAAGAGAAAACACCTGGGTTCCAGTTTTTATTCAGTATATGTTTAATTATTTATGCAAAGCAAACATCCTCAGCAGGGAGATTGAGAGCACTCTACCACAAATTATCCTGTACCTTTGAAGTAGAGATGCTATCTTTAAAAATGAACAGTCCAAATTCAGATCCCCTTGTGTGTTGACACTCAAAATCTTTATGGGCAAAGGGACCATATCATATAACTAGCACTAAGAATTTACTATTAGTCCTGTTAAACTCTAACTGCTTAGTAGTCCTAACTAATAAAAAAGAAAACCCTCAAAATTGTTCTATGAAAAACCTTCCTGGTGTTTATCATATTTTGATAGTTTACTCTCTGGGTCCTAAAGTTGGCAACTTCAGTACTCAGGAAGGAGATGTGAGGGTGTTTATGACAAGTCATCAGCATCCTGAGGTCTTTGCCAGGAGGAGTTCAATGCCCACAGAGTGGGAGTTCATCCTCATATTTCAAAAGTTGATGCTTTCTTCCTACTCAGTCTTGAGTACACATGGATTTATTTTTGTTTTCTATCCCTGCCTACTGTGCTAGTGGGAGGAAGAGGTGAAAGTTGCCCTGCAGCCCGATGTTCTCAGGAGCTGTTTTTCTGTCAGGGATGGCCTGGGGCCATCAGCCCCTTCCCTGGTGGCATTCACAGACCTGGAGACACTGCTCAGACAGGCTGGGCAATGGGCACTTGGCCACAGGCTCCTGGTAAACCCAGCTCAGCCTTGCTCAGGCCAAGGGCAGCCCAGCCACTCTGGGGACCTGACACCTGAACCGAGCAGTGACAAAACTGTATTTACTGGGCCACACAGGTGGTAAGAGACTGAATCTAAATTGTACATTCTGTGAGAGTGTGTTCACTGAGCTTAAATAAGCCTTGAAAAAATAGGGAGTAAGACTCAAAACAGTAGCACATCCTGCTTAACACAATCCAGCTATCCACTTCTGATATTTCATAGGAAGTTTGGCAATAGAGTAATTTAATGATACATACTTAATATTAAATGGATTGGCACAACAGTTATTTTTGGGTTTATTTGCCACCATTCTGTATTTATATTTTAAGTGACTGAGCAAGCTGATTAAACATAATTGAAATGCATAAAATTGCACACTTAGAAAATGCGGCTCATGCAGTTATTTTTTCTGTCATTTCCCTTAGTGAATATAGAATTCAGTGGCCAATTTCAACAAAAGCTAAAATAATTATAGAGGCCTTAAAGACACAGTTATACTCCTGAGTTTCTTGGGAATCAGCAACAGGATATTTGACTTTCTAAGCAAGGACTTTTAGTTAAGAGATGTGGGAAAGCATTGTGTTAATATGTTAGAGGTTTAGGTGCTGGAAGTGAAAATTATTTTTGTGTGAGAGGTCATATAGGACAAAATGGAGGAAAATGGAAGGCGTGTTTGGGAAATTTCTTCAGGATATTACTTTCATAGGTGTGCTGTTGATGGAGCAATTTGGTTTAATTAATTATAACTGTTTTTATAATGTAATTTACTCTGTAAAACCTTTTATTTTTCTTCAAGAAAGGAATGTATATTCACATGCAAGTATACTGTACAGTACTGGGAGGTAATGGGTGAACTAATTTGCTTTCTGTGAAAAAATGAACTTCTCACAAACATGACCTTTTAGTTCCTTTATCTTACTCATCCATGAGTCCTTTACATCCATAATTTTGGATGCTATGAAATTCTGGTATATTATTTCATATCATTTTTTCTTATGGAACTATTTATGCTAGGGAAAAATAATTCAGCAGAATCATAGGAAGAAGAAGTGGAACTGACTGTGAAGGAATATATAATTTAGATTAAGGTGTATTGAGGCTTGAATCAAAGATGTCAATTTTGCTTCCTATGGAAGCAACTTGTAATGTGTAAACTGAAACAAGTTTCATAATTGGCTTCATTTAGCATCAGCTGTCACTGCCTCTGAAATCAGTGTTCCTGCTTTATGATGCCTCTTTTCTCTTACAGAAAGAAGGTAGGGTAGACTGTTTGGGAAAGAGAAGGGACAATGCTACTGAGAAGTGTATTTGAAAATATTTATATGAGTGATTACGGAAAGAGGAAACAGTGCTGGAACAAAAAGATACCTATACCTCTATCTATCTATCTATCTATGCATATAAAAATATATGTAGACCACAGTATGTTATCCATATATGTGCAAATATTACTGTTCTATATGCGTGATCATCATCATGTGAGGTGTTGATAAGTCAATAGTTGTTTTGTATTTTAAATAATAGAATTTCATAGTATCATAGAATGGTTTGGGTTGGAAGGGACCTTGAAGATCATCTAGTTCCAACCCCCCTGCCATGGGCAGGGACACCTCCCACTATACCAGGTTGCTCAAAGCACCATCCAACCTGGCCTTGAACACTGACAGGGAGGGGACAACCACAACCTCTCTGGGCAACCTGTGCCAGTGTCTCAACACTCTCACAGGAAAGAATTTATTCCTAATATCCAATCTAAATCTAGCCTCTTGCAGTTTGAACCCATTTGACCTTGTCTTATCATTACCTGCCCTTACAAAAAGTCTCTCCCCAGCTTTTCTGTAGGCCCACTTCAGGTACTGGAAGGCTGCTCTAAGGTCTCCCTAGAGCATTCTCCAGGCTGAACAACTCCAACTCTCTCAGTCTGTCTTCGTAGGAGTGATGTTTCAGCCCTCTGATCATCTTTGTGGCCCTCCTCTGGACTCACTCCAACAGCTCCATGTCCTTCTTATGTTGGGGACTTCAGAACTGGACACAGCACTCCAGATAGGGTCTCATGAGAGCATAATAGAGGGAAAGAATCACCTCCCTTGAGCTGCTGGTCACGCTTCTTTTGATGCAGCCCAGGATACTATTGGCTTTCTGGGCTGCAAGCATACAGTGCTGGCTCCTGTTGAGCTTTTCATCAACCAACACACCCAAGTCCTTCTGCTCAGGGCTGTTCTCAATCCATTCTTCACCCAGCCTGTATTTGTGCATGGGATTACCCCAACCGGGGTGAAGGGCTTTACACTTGGCCTTGTTGAACTTCATGCATTTTATGTGGGCCCACCTCTCAAGCCTGTCAAGGTCCCTCTGGATGGCATCCCTTCCTTCCAGAGTGTTGACCGCACCGCACAGCTTGGTGTCATCAGTAAACTTGCTGAGGGTGCACTTGATACCACACCATCCATGTTGCTGACAAAGATGTTAAGCAGCACCAGTCCCAATATTGAATTTCATATATAACACATTGTTGCGTTGTATTTAGAGGGCAATGGCAAGTAGTGAACCAGCCATTAGATAGTTCTTGATTAAACACACAGCCACATACCAAAGGTCATCGTGAGGAGCAGGAAACAGGAAGAACGTAGATTGTTTCCAGGTTGGGACACTGGAAGGGACACCAGGAAGTGAGGTGGACCAACATCCGGATTACATGGGAGGGGCGTTACCAGGAAGTAAATGGACCAATGGGAGTGTTGCTAATTGGACCAATGGGAGTGTTGCCCAGGCGCATGACTGCCCCATGCAAAAGGGACTTTAACCAATCAGAGAGTGCGTAATAGGCACGTGGTCTGAATGTCTATAAAGGGATAGTTAAGCAAAATAAAATGGCTTCTGCTTGATTCACATTGGATCGTGCAGAGTCCATCTTTGGTTCCCCTCAACACATCTCCAAATGGATTTTCTCTTTAGAATATTGTAATTGACTGTTTTTGATAGTAACATGGAGAGAATTCTGAGAAACTAAGACTATTGGGGGGGGTGTAGGAAGACAGGAGATTTCTTCTCAGGAAACTATAAGTCTCAAAAGTAGAACTGGAGGTTTCTGGGTTCTTTTAAATGTTACATCACAGGATGTAAGAAAGGGTGGTGGTACGCAAAATAATTCAGTGATCAGTACAGCATTATTTGATTCAGATTGTGTTCAGGGATTTAGTAGTGGAAGTAAAAATTGTTATTAATAGACTAGGAGGAGGAGAAATGCTCAGTGAAGGAATCTGGCATCAGTTGAAGAACAGAAATTCCTTTTTGGAAAAGTATAATGCAATAATGTAATTAATTGGCAGCAGTTGTTGAGGAAGCCAGAAGGTTTAAGGGCTTAAATGGTACTGAAAATGTTTAACAGGTTAGATCTTGTGGGGGTGTTAAAACGGAATGCTTCAAGTAGACCTCTGGATGCCAAATTGCCAGCAGTTGGAATGGGGAGGAAAAAAAAAAAAAGGTGCAAACTTGTGCTGATTCCTTGGATTCTCTTTTTTTGACTGCTCTAAGAACTGCAGTACTGGCTACTTAAAACTAACCTAACCTGTTTTACGGTTCTTAGTGTGAAATTCAGAGTCTATTTGCACTTACACGCCAAAAATACTTAGAATCTTTAAACTAGATATAACCTGACCAGTAAAAGATTTAATCAGAGGAACTACGGCATGTATTTAATGTCATGAAAAGATTGATTTTTTAAAACTTATGATTGTCTGGTACATTAGATGGTTTGCTTATTAATCTGTCTGGCTAATTTCATATTAATTGCAACCCTGTTGGTTCTCAACTAACAATATTTCAAAGCAATCCTCTGAGAGAAAATGAGTTGCCTATACCAAGATAATTAAAGATGTGAACTTGCTAGTATTCATACAAATGCATTCAAAGATCAAAGAGCTTAAGGGTTAAAAGAAAGCTTGAAAAGCCGATCTAACTTCTTATGATCTCTGGCAGTGTCACTTATTTATAAGCATTTCCATGAACCTTTAGTTTTTTTGAAAGACAAAGTATATTCATGCCAGAGACTGTTTTTATAATCCAGACAGGGCTCATGAGGCTGTTCTGACTTTTTTCCACAAGTCAAAGGGAATACGTTAGCTGTATTAACAGCAATAATTTAACTTTTTTATAATACCTTAATAGACAGTTGCTCCTTTGAGGTAGATTAACTAGGTTTTTCAGTGTTTTTTCTTGGTCAATAATAATTCCAATAGCTGATGATAATAATGTATATTCTTTTCCTTTTTTAAAATTTAACTTTTGAACTTTCAGGTAATTTTCACAAAAGTATCACAAAACTTTGCAAACATGTATCTCTTTTCAAGTGAAATTAGCTCAGTGGAGATATTTGAAACAAAAACTATTTAAGATTATGAAAAATGTTTTTAAAATCCTAGTAGACTTCTAGAGCTATGTAGTTCTCATTATTCTAATTATAAATCTTGAATTATAGGGTGCCTCTACATTAGAATTTTAGTTTGAAACACCAGTGTGCTTTGGAAATATATTTCACAGATACCTATTCATACTATATTTTGACTCATGTTACAGAATGATACCAAAGCAATCAGACTGGGTTCTTTTGAATCTGAACTGAAACATATATTCCTGAAATACACCTAGGGAACTCTTACTCACTGAAGGCTTTTCAGTTCGCAGGACAAACCAAGTAGTAGACCTAAATAAAATTTCTGAAACTCATACAGCAGGGGCTTCGGGAGGTCAGCCCCAAAGGTTTTCTATCGTGCTGTGCTGCTAGCTGATACAGACCAAGGCAAGGGACCTGCCCCTGCCAACATTATCCAGTTCATATGTGCACATTTTCATTTATAGATAATCTCCATATTAAAGAAACTAAGCACTCTGCTCAAGGAGAGCCTATGAAAACTTTGCATTTCCGTGTACAAATGATACACTCCTGGCAATATTTAATAAATATTATAATTTTTATACAAAACCAAACAGAAAATTCAGTTGTTGAGAAACTTGAAATTTACTTGATTCTACATCTTCATCAAGGCTTATCATGTCCATAGGTTCTGTAATTTCTAATACAACTTCTGGATTCTTTTATGGATAGTATTGCAAATATTTAAAACTTTTTATTGTAATAAATATAAGATATTCCCTAGCTTTTTCTACAGAAATGTCCCCCATGCAGTATATGTGAGGCCGAGTCAGTCATTTATTAAAACACACGGATAATTAAATTTTCTCTGAGATATTCTGTTATCTGTGTTATCTGTACCAAACACAATCAATGCTGCTAAAATCAAAATCCAGGAGGACTGACTTAATCATAGGACTGGTGTCAGGATAATAGTTCCAGAACATATGAAGACTCTTTAGCCATATTTTAATTCTCTGTGTTACTGGTGGTGACTTAGCTGCATGGATCAAAGGCTAAAAATTATCAGTAAAAACCTTGCTTAATATATAGGGAAGAAGTATGCCAAATTTTACTTAGTATTAACAAATAAAGAAACTATGTTGAGTACTTTCACTGATATCTGTTCAATGTTCAGTTAAACAGTAGCAAAACTTGTTATAATCAATAGCAGTTATGTCTCATGACATCTGTTTCCCAGATAACTGTTCTATTTTCCTAAGTGATGTATTATTGCAGTTAATTGCTGATTTTGAAAAGCAATGATTATACTTGAATAGTTTAAAATGTTAAATTGATGAAGCACTTTATTAGACATCAACATAATTCCCAAAGTCAGGTAAGACCTATCTTCTAGTAGATCTAATGAATCTGCAAAACTTCTCTATGTTCTGACTTTTAAACATACTGAATATCTGAATATACAGGGTGTTTCAAAAAGATGGACCCAATTTGAAGCTGCTATATCTCTGCAATCATGAACTGCCCATGATGTTGTCCAGACAGCAAGTTGAGGGTACACAGAACATTTATAAAAAGCTTACTAAAACTTAATAACTCATTAAACATTTTACATTTTTTTTTGTAATTGTAATACATTTCAATTGTGAAATTTACTGCTTTGATGCTCTCAGGCACATGATGTGACTGTTGGGGTGTCCTGCACAGGGACAGGAGTTGGACTCAATGATCCTCAAGGGTCCCTTCCAACTTGGCATGATCTGTGATTCTATGATTCTATGAAATTGGGTCCATCTTTTTGAAACACCCTGTATATTACAATGTATTATGGAGTATAAACATATACACGTATTTCATACCAAAATACAGGAACTTACCTTGAATATAATTTTTTAGATATCTAGAATCTTATTTTCCAGAAGATTAAAGCCATTTTAAATTAGGTCCCAAACAATTTAATTTTAGTCTTTGAAATATAGGAATGAATGCTTAAGAGTAGGAGTTTTGTTTTCTCACATGAGGATTCTGTGTCAGATTATACACTTAACTCTGGTATTTAATTTCTGATTCTATGGGTCTTGAAAAACCATAACATATATGGAAGAAAAATTTTGTTAATTTGTGTGTAAAACAAAACCTTTCTTTGCAGTAATGGAGTATTTTATATAAGAAATGTTTCTGACATTTATCCAAAGATCAGAAGCTTTATCATGTGGTTTGCACTTGGACTGTCTAATTTTATGACAACAGGGAAACAGTATAATTAGAAATCCAATCTTCATGTCTGCATTTTAAATGTTTAGTAAGTGATTGTCAAGGAGGGTTCTTATTGACGTTAGAATACTACTTGCATCAACTGAAGATGTGGTCTTTTTTTCACAACAGTGTCACAGGAAAAATATCCTTCAATTGTTTTTCTCATTCTTCTTAGATAGAACTGTACTACCTTGGGTAAATCAGTAAAGGTACTCTGATACATAGGCTTCCATCAGCTTTGTTTTGCTAGAATGATATTAGGATTGCACGTTATGGCAAATTCCTAATACTTAGTTCCTTTTGTTGATCTTTCTTATACAAAAGCTACCTCTTAGGTATAAAATGCATGCACACAGCAGTTTCAGCTTAGCATAAGTATTTTTGTATATTAGGATGTGGTAGACTCTTCATATTCTGTCAGAAATACTTAATTCAGATTTGATTAGCTTGTTAAATCGGCTTGTTTCATGAGACATTTTCTTTGAGCTGTCATCTGTTCAGATTAACAACTGGATTTTCTGTGCCTATTTCTTACTTTGACAGACAAAATTATTTTAGTTTATCTTCCTGTCTCCAAATTTTTATGATTTTTCTCTTAGAATGCTAAGATTATAGAAATGTTGGTTGGGAGGCATTTTTGGAGGTCATCTCTTCTAGTCTCCTCTTTACAGCAAGACCATCACAAGCACTCAATTGAATCCTGGCTTTGTCTAGTCAACTTTTCAATGATACAGACACCAAAACTTCTCTGGACAACATTTTCTTATGTTACACTCTTCGTCTAGTGATTTATTTTTTTTTTTTTTCATGAGGTCCACAGTTTGTGGTCTTGCCAATTATGTATGTCAAACAACATACATATTGAGAAGAGCTCGGCTCTGACTTCTTTGTAACTCTGTTTTAATAAACTGTAGGCAGTTACTAGCTCAATACTTAGCATTCTGTTTGCCAGAACTAACAAGCCAGTTTCCCCTCATAATTTCTTCATGAAACATTTGCTCTAAATCCCTGATCATAGCCGTTTGCTTACAGATTCCTGTAAGCTGTAGAAGAATTCATTCAAAGTGGCTGCCCAGATGTCATTCAGGAATAATTATTTTGCTTTTTAGACAATTTAAAATAAATCAGAAAGTTATATTTTTATGTAATCTAATATTTTTTCAAAGATGTTTTCCGTTTTATGGCATACATTTACAATTAAATCTTAGTCCAGCTCACCACCAAATATTTTCAACAAGTCCTAAATGAATTGACATAATGAGGGAAAGATTAAAATATCTAAGATTTCATTTCTATTTGTTTTATCTTCTAATGTAAGATTCTAATCCTACCCAGACATGAAAGAGAAATTTTCTTATTTGATGAAGGTAATTAATCTAAGTTTGGAAGTAAGCCTTGCTGTGAGCAGGAGGTTGGATAAGATAACCTGTAGACTTCACTTCCAACCTAAATAATTCAATTTTTTTAGCTCAGTTTTTCAGAGATAAAAAGAAAACATCAAATTTCACAGCTCAATTAAACCATCCCAAATTTATCCTGGGAGTTTATGTAGATGACCAGTTTTTATACTAAATAGAAATATTTATCTGAAAGATAATAGAATTATTTCTATGCATAGATTATCCTTTCTTTTATATACTACAGTATTCATATCCTTTTAACGTATTGATCTATATACTGAGGCAGCAAGACAAGTTCTTAAATAAATTAAATATACTTTGTGCAGTGATGAACTGTTTGTCAAAAGTGTATTGGGAGCATTCATCATTACTGAGGTTCTGTGCATAAAAGTGTGTCGTCTTTGGAAGGGACTGTGAATTTAACATCCATAGAGACAAATACATTCTGCACAGAGCAAGTGTGGTATCTCCAACAGTCACACTTCTGTAACAATGATTTCTAAGCCTTTTTTGGATAGATATTTATTAGATTAATTTTCATGTTTCTTCAGGATTTAACCATTAAAGGTGAGACTTTGTGATGAAGGAATATTTTCCTAAAATATTTTCAGTTTTATTGAATCTTGAACATCTTGAGTTGATTACTAAGTAGGAGAATCATTGACCTAAATGCTGTCATCTGACATCTTTTAGCATTGTTCAGGTAATTTATGAGGGTTTTATTATATCAATGGGTTTTCAATAGTAGGTATAATACAGAAAGTAGTATGAAATTAATCACTGAATTATTTACAGTTTACAAATTGAATAACCTTAAACACAGATAAAAATACATGCAACAATAATTCTAGGTTTCTATGCCTATGAAATATCATAATACTTGAAAAATAAGTAAGGAAGTAAATAAGGAGTACAGAAACTGAGTGGCTGGTGCAGATGTTATTTCTGATCTTAGGATCAATCCCAGTTGATAATATTTCCAAGTTTTTAATACATTAATAATAATAGAATACTTGAGTACTGGATTGTGGTTTCTTGCATTTCAAAATGTGGGTGCAAGGACTTGATGGATGGAAGAGAAAATATGAAAACACATTGCTCAAAGTAAACTGTACTGAGCAAAATGATGACTCCATAAATTCAAGTTCCAGCCAATCTGGAGTGTCTCTGGAAATGCCTAGCTTTTATAAGGAACATGCAGGCAAGAGAAAGGGTGCTTAGATCTATATGCCGGGTAGCAGGAAGCCTCTGTAGTCATCTCTCCATGCCCTGATGCCATCTGTCCTCAACAGGACAGCAGATTTCAGAAACAGACTGAATGGGGCAATTCATATCTCTTTCAGCTATTAATTCTTTTTCATGAGATGTCAAACAGACATCCTTGGGTCACATTTCCACAATCTCTTTGTCAATTCATACAATTAAAAATGTGGGCTTTGTGTAGTTGAAATCCTGATTCTATTATGCAGTTCCAAGGAACGGGAATTAACTTCTCACGCTTCTATTAAAGAAACATCCTGACAGAGACTGTAACTGATTTTTGAGGCACAAAATGTTTTTACTAGATCAGTCCTTTTCTGTGAAACAGGTAATTTTGGGATGTATTGCCTTTCACAAGAAAAAAAGACAAATCCATTGCAGATGATTGTTTAGGGCTGTGTTTGTTTAGCCTGGAGAAACAGAGGCTGAGGGGAGACCTTATTGCTCTCTACAGCTACCTGAAAGAAGGTTGTAGCGAGGTGAGTGTTGGTCTCATCTCCCTAGTAACAAGAAATAGAACAAGAGGAAATGGCCTCAAGTTATGCCAGGGGAGTTTTAGTTTGGATATTAGGAAACCAAAAGGGTTGTGAGGCACTGGAAGAGGCTGCCCGAGGAAGTCACCATCCCTGGAGGTATTTATAAGACGTGTAGATGTGGCGCTAAGGGACCTGGTTTAGCGGTGGACTTGGCAGTGCTAGGTTAATGGTTGGACTTGATGATCTTAAAGGTCTTTTACAAGCAAAATGATTCTGTAATTCTATGAACAATTTCTTGTGTAGGCCTGTACCAGAGTTGCCTAACAGTAGGTGAGAGGAGGTTATATATTAAAATGCATTTTAAATTTATTTAGGTGCAAAATATTGCTGTTCAACTAAATACTACCAGCTGTACCATCAATTATTTCTGATTATTAAGGGCAATGCATTTTTTTAAGGTTTTATATTCAGCTTCTATCATTCTCTTTGCCAACAAGCTTTTAAGTTTTGCATATTTTATTAAATCCATTTTAGATTAGATTAAAAAAAATAAATCCTAGACTGCTGTTACTGACAAACTGTCACTTTGTACATTAAGGTCCTAATTTTTCAGGTTTATCTTTACTAGGGTACTTTTGGGTTTTAGAAGATTCTACCTGGGATGCAGGAGAAATTATGACATTTAGAATTCACTGTTTATGTAATTTTCATTTTGGGAAACATGTTTCTTAAAATTCGTAGGCTCTTGAAATAATTTTTCTTCTTCTTTATTGATGTCAAAAGTAGCTTAATCTGTTAAGCAGTTAATTTTAAACTTTGCTGTTCTTTCCATTCATGATTAGAAGCGCTACTGAATTTAGCTAGAATAACTTAAATAGAATTAAATACCTGCATCATGTCATGCCTGACAGAGCCTGCTTTATAGCGAAAGTTCTCCAAAGTTAATGCCTTTTCACTTGCAGAAAATCTTTCTTACCAAAACCAGACTTGAAGTGAATAAAGTTAGATGTCTTGATTGATTGATTGATTTATTTATTTATTTATAATTTATTTTTTTTTTTTAGTTCGGCTCTCTCTTGATCTTGATTTTCTGGGATAAGCTTCTAAACCATGATTAGAAATTGTACATATGGATTAAATATTGATTAAGACTTCTTGCTGTGTGGGAAAGGGGGGCATTAGTGAGTAACTTAAGTTTGAGATAAATCTTGGAAATGAAGTTGTAACAGGCAGACTTTGTTTAAACAATGTCTCATTTTACAGTTATGTACTGTCTCTGCTCAGATATTAACAGCTTATCTATTTTACTTTTTCTGCTGCAAGTGTCATGGAAAAGAATACTTAACAGAGGATCTTCTGGTTATGCTTCAGTATTTGTGCCATTTTGCACAAAACTGGATCGTGGCAGTTGTCTTGCTTTGTGCATTTCAACCCTAGAACATCTATTATGCCTCAGAAGGCAGTTTGAACTTCATAGGACTTCTAGCTCTTCTCATCAGGGAAAATGACACTTCAACAGATATAGGAATTGAATTCTTGATGACACAAAGACTGTTTTGTCTACCTAAAAATAAACCCTTCTGTATTCTAGAAGACAGAAATTCAACAAGGAATCCATAATGATTTAAATAAAACTTGGAACTTTGTATCAGGACTGAGTTTCCTACTGAGAAATCCAAATTAATGCTGAAGTTATAAAATGGAAGATTCAGTTATACTGAAATGCTTAATTAATCATGAAACTTGATGTCAACCAATTAGAAATGTAACTCAGTACTGTCATACCCTGCAGAAGTGATGCTTTATGTTTTAGTAGTAGCCTGCCTGCTGCAAAGTTGAAAAATAACCAGCCTCCACAAAGTTTAAATTTTTGCTAGTTGGCTTTGCAAATGCAGTTTGTCTTTCAGATATTTCTAAAAAACAAATTTCAGGCAAATGTTCAAGGCCATTGAATGGAAGACAGGCTATCATTAAGCCACTTAATGTATGTTTATTCATAAGAAAAAAGGGGAAAATATAATATAATGTTACAGTGCTTAAAGGATATTAGAATACTGTCCGAGTAGAAAACTTTACATAGTTTATTAAACTGCTAAAACAAAGTGAGAAAAAAATCTGTAAGTACATTTAAATCGCAAAATATTGAGTGAGTTACATTTGAATAGGCTATTTGGATTAAATTTTCACTGTAGGTTCCCACATACAGAAAACAAAATATTCTTTAGCATTATTTTTATTCCCAAAGAATTACAAGTTGTTTTTAAACACTACAAGTCTCACAGAGTTTACAAGCTCTATGAGAACATCACCTCCTTTTCAGTGGGTATGCATATGATAGGATTTCATCCCCATAGGCAGTTGTTATTGTTTGAGGGGACACGAGCAAAATTTATGAGGACCTTATCGTCCCCTGGCAGGGTGGAGGGGAGTAATAGAGACCACTAAACTGAGAAAACAGTTCATTTAGATACAAAAGAGATGTGACAGTATGTGGTAAAATCCTATTTTTTTCTAGCATTTTGTTGTGAGCTTGCTGTTTAATGATGATAATTTTAGTAATGATGTCATTAGCTTTAATGGTCATCTTCTATGTAACATCTAACATCATGCTGTTCCTTCTTCAAAGGTCTACAGTGTTGGAGTCTTCATTGTGTATATAAAAAAATATAGTACCCTAGGTGACTTAAGATATCTCTGAACATTATATTTATAATTTAATTCTGTCTCTCAAGTGCAAATAGCTTAACAGACTTTAATTTAGCTCTATTTTGTACTGTTGTTTTAAATGAATTATTTAGTGCAGAGGTATATGGTTCCCGTTTGATTACTCACAGAAACAGTTCAAATCAGTCTTTCTCTTACAGAATTGTAAGTTTATGGCTTGTATAATGGTTCAGTATTTCTGATTTTGCGTAATTAATAGTTGAAATAAGTTAATTGACTGAGAGTTTTAAAAAGAACCTAAAAAAGCATTTGTCTTGAAATAAAATTTTCTTTGTACTGTCTGATACTTAACAAGTTCAGTGTACACACATTTCTGTTCTCTCATTTCAGCTTAGGAGTCCAAATGGATGTAAAATATAGTACTTAAAAACAACACAAAGCACCCTTTTTGGTGTTTCAAAGTGTATTAAAACTAGAAATTATTAGAAATTTAAGAGAGAATCCATTTCTGCAAGGATTGTGTTAGTGTAATTTTCATTCAAAGCCCATTCACTTTTTTCTAGAAATCAGTGGATTTAAACAGAATATTCTCAGAAGCCTACATAATAAAGGGAAAAAAAATAACTGAGTGAATGGTTATTCTGTGGTTAAATTTTATATCAATTAGTAACTTACTAATTTCTTCATGTTGAAGAATAAAGCCAAGTTTTCTAAGCATATTAAATATTAAATACTAGTGTAATAATTTACTGAAAGCAAATCCACATCACCCAAGTAGGTTTACATACTACATGAACTCAAAGCATACCAATAACCTAAAGTATAAATAAGATCAAAGAATTTACACTAAACAGAATTAGGACCTTCACAAGGAATACAGTCCTTCTCTCAGCTATATCTTACAGTCTACTTGTTTTTCTTAGAAGCCACTGCCAAAGCCATCCAAATTAACTTCTGTAGCTATCAGTCCTCTCGTTATTTCCATGTTAATCCCAGGCTATGCCTTGTTTTGTCTTCATATCTGTGTCCTTTCCTTTTTACTGCCTTCACATTACCCTCTCCCTTTCTGTTGGTTTGCAGCCCAACAGATATAGAAAGACCCCTTCATAGTAGAGTGCTGTCTCATTGCTCCAAAGTAAATTCCAAAATGTATTCAGATCTGTTGGTTTAGCATAAAACTGTTCAACTATATTGTACCAGATTCACATCCTGAAAACTGGAGCAGAATATGGTATGTTTTGTGATTTAGTATCTGTCTGGTGTTATGTTTTTTAATTTAAACAAAAGGAAGCTTTTCAGGTTTTTGGGAGTGTTTATGTGTCCTTTTAAGAAATGGAATTATCAAGAAGTTGCTAAGTGGAGATACTAGTAGGAGCAGAGCTTTACCCAATATTTTTCAGATTTTATTCAAATATTGTCTCCTTTTCTTTTTTTGTATCTTATACATATTATGCATATATTTTAAATAGACATTTGTATTGTATGCACATTTAATGTGTTTTAATATATTGCTAAGTGACAATAGAAGTACATGTGTGAGTGGCTTATTGTTACACTTTTTCTAAGCACTCGTGATGACACTTCTGTTGCATTAGGTAATCATCTGTGTAGACAGAGCTGACAGGTTTGTGATGCTGCTTCTGAAATGTGAAGGATACTGGTGCAAATGGAACTGAAATCAATTAGTCTGTGAAATATTAGGTCTTATGAATAGATTCGTCTGTCAACATATTTAACAGAACAAATGGACCTCTTAATACTATTCTTACTTATCTTCCTAAGTGATTTTTAAACCCATTAAGGAATAATTCAACAGAATCCTCTTAGTGTAGTACAGTTGATAATAATTCTTTTATAATTAATATGATCAAAAGGGAAGGGATTGGTTATATCACCTAGTGCTAATGTGTGGGTTTTTTTCACTATAAAATTGCACATGTACTGAAGACTGAGTGGAGCCCAGACTGAAATCACTTTTTCCTAGAACAGCTATAATACAATAATATTAGACTCCACAGTGTTCTACCTGAAGAGATCTTCTAGATCTTGTGGGTTTTTTTAATTTTTGTGGGGGATTTTCTGTGGGATGTTTGGTTCTGTTTGTTGTTGTTTGGTTTTGGGTTTTTTGTTGTTTGTTTTGGTTTTTGTAGCTAGTTAGGTAATCTTGGAAACGTGGGAAGCAGCAGTATTTTGTCAGATCTGTCAAGAAGCTACTCTTCATTTCTGGTCTTGGTTTAACATAGGTAGATACAGCCTTTAATGACTTGAATATTTGAAACATATTCACCACTCCAATAAAATAAGCATTCACCTGTGTATTCAAAGACCTTCAGACCAGTTTGATACAAACAACTCCCTTTTATATTAATCCATTAGCTGTTAGTATATAGCAATAACTTGAATTGTGTGTGCATTGTATGCCATCTTCATCAGACCTTATAATAACCTAATGCATTATACACTTCTTGAAATAAGTTTGGAAGTAATGTAAAGCTTTCTGGATGTGTTGTCTCTTGGTAATATTTTACTCTCAGTAAGTGATGAGTGAGCCTTCTAGCTTAGTACTGGACTATATGCCTGGCTGCCTGATAAGCACAGATTGCTAAATTAATAATTTGGCAATATTTTTAATTCTAGTTTGCATGAAGCAATATTTTTCTATTTACATGAAGCAGAGCTAGCAAAACTATGAGGCTGGAAAAATTGTACAGATGGTCTTATATTTTTATATTTTGTAAATATTAAGGTACCATATGTAGAAAATATGATTTTCTTTTGGTTTCAGAGATGTAGCTAGTATGTCTCCAGAGCGTTTATAATTGCACTTATGCTAAGAATTTTAAACAGAGTTTGACCCTTTGCCAAAACTGTTATAGTCTCAAATATCTATTTAACTGATGAAGGAAAAATATTCTTTAACTTTGTTTTTCACCTCTCATCATGCAGTTCCTTACATTCTACCTGATATTTGTTCTGAATCTATTGCATTTACATAGTTCAAGATCAGTTATTAGAGTTATTTGACCTAAGCAATGAAAGCAGTATTGCTTCAAGGACAACGTATGTATTTCGTACATATGTACATACATGTGAAACATATATATGAACATAGGTAATTTATATTGAAAGCAGCCCTGCTGAGAAGGAATTGAGGGTACTGGTAGACAAGAGGCGGGACATGAGCTGGCAATGTGCCCTTGCAGCCCAGAAGGCCAACTGTATCCTGGGCTGTATCAAAAGAACTGTGACCAACAGGTTGAGGGAGGTGGTTCTGCCCCTCTACTCTGCTCTGGTAAGACCCCTCCTGGAGTACTGCATCCAGCTCTGGAGCCCTCAGCACAGGAAGATCATGGACCTGTTGGAACTAGTCCAGAAATGGCCACAAAAATTATCAGAGGCCTGGAACACCTGTCTGTGAGGAAAGGCTGAGAGAGTTGGGATTGTTCAGCCTGGAGAAGAAGATGACCTCATTGCTGCCTTTCAATACCTAAAGGGGGCCTATAAGAAGGATGGGGACAGGCTTTTTCAAGAGCCTGCTATAATAGGATGAGGGGTAATGATTTTAAACTGAAGGAGGGCAGATTTAGGTTAGATATAAAGAAGTTTTTCACCATGAGGGTGGTAAAGCACTGGAAGAGGTTGCCCAGAGATGTGATGGATTCCCCATCCCTGGAGATGTTTAAGGCCAGGTTAGATGGGGCCCTGAGCAACCTGGTCTAGTGGAGGATGTCCCTGCCCATGACAGGGGAGTTGGACTAGGTAACCTTTAAGGTCCCTTCCAACTCAAGCTATTCTGTGATTCTGTGATGTCTGAAGCAACTCTACAATACTACAAACTCTTTAAGAAAATACAGTACCAGACAAGTGATGGCATAGGACCTAAAAACTGAATCTGTGGTTTGAAATAAATATCTGGACTCTAATCTCTTGAAATTCCCCAACCTTGGAATTTATTAGTACCTTGGTTTTCAACCAGCAGTTACATGTCCTGAGGTTAAGTTGAAGCTTACTCTGATAGGTAAATAGAGAAATGAGGCTTTGAGTAGCCTCCTGGATGATTTATTACTTCTTGATGCTTATTACAACAAAAATAAAACTTTGTCTGAAACTAATTTCCTTTCCTACGCTTAAGCTTGTCCTTTGCTTCTGATACTATGGACTTAAAGACCATAGATGAGAATGAGCACATTAGTCTCTGTCAGTGCTATGCGTGTGTCCTAAAGGAACTTTCAGTGTGTTCCTTGCTACTGCAATGAGAATGGTACTAGTTTCTGCTCTGGTACTAGATTCAACATTTTTACATTCCACATCAGTTTCTTCCTGACCTCTAAGCAGGCATGCCCTCTTCCCGATGATCTTTGTGGACTGACAAGTTTTGATGCTAGCAAACAGAGTGTGTACAGAGTGTGTACTTTTGCCTGAAGTAGGATGTGTTCCTCGGGATTTTTTGTGGTTTTTCTTCTTAGCTATTTTCTTATGGGGGCAGGGTATAAAATATTAATAACTTTTTTTTTTAAAAAAAAGGAAGTTCAGTTGTGATGATCTCATCAGAAAAAGTATCTGCAACTCAAGACATCTCATGAAAAATGTTACTTACTCTACAGATGTTTGATTTTTTTTTTTTTTTGGTAGAAAATGCCCAATTTTGTTAAATTTAGTTTGGCAGACTGATACTGAAGTAATCTTCAGTTTTCTTTGCCTTTTTTTGGTTCTGCTTTTGATATGACTATTGAACAAAAAAGTCAAATCTGGTCCAATTCTTGCTTATCCAGGCTGATTACATGAAAATACATCAGTTAATAGCCAATCTATTTCATGACACTTTTCTCTTAATTATAATAATTGTTACATTAATATGTATTGAGTACTACTTAGATAATGATTTTTTCTGTGCTCATCTTTTCTTTGATTTTTGCTATCAACAGAACTGAATAGTTGTGGGTCTTAGCACGTTTTAAAGTTCTAACATAGTCATGGATAAAATTTGTCACACTGAGAAGTTAGTTTGTATTGTAATACTCCGCACCTCTAGAGGTGTTTTTCCTGTTGGACTTCTATACCAATTATACAAAAGGAATTCTAGTGAGCTTGGTATTTTCAGTATATAGTGTAGTTTGTGTTGCAGTTTTGAAAAAGGTGAAGTATTTACACATACTGTTAATTTCAGCAAGTGCAGTTACTTAGAAGACACTTAACTGAAAAGTAACATTACTAAAAGAAAATTGGTTCTCTCCTGGCTCAAACCAGGACAACAGAATAGACCATAATTGTTATATTTCAAGACTGAAACCCCCATATTCTTGAAACAATATTTTTTTTTAAACTTACACTCCAGTTCTCTACTATGTATAATACTAAATGAAAATTTAGATTTCCCTTTAAAATGTAGATGTCCCTCTAAAAAATTAGTCTTTTTTTTTGTCTGTTTGACATTTTCTGTCTTGATTAGAGCTTGAAATTAATGTGACTCTCTTTATCCTTGTTATTGGTTCATGAAAACATATTGTCCAATTTTGTAAAGTAATGAATGTTAAAAAGCTACAACTACTTAGGATGATGATAATGCTGGAATTGTGATTATTGAAGAGTGGATCATGTTTTGCATAAATAAACCCTTCACCAATAATACTGGCTGTGTTGAGTAGGTTATTCGTAAGGTCATGGGGCCATAAGATAGTTCAAGGTGGAAGGGACTTAAGAAAGTTTCTAGTCCAACCTCCTGCTCAAAGCAGAGCCAGTTACAAAGACAGACCAGATTGTTCAAGGCTTTACCCAGTGAGCTCTTGAAAATTAAAAGAACTGAAATTGCTTAATCTTTCTAGGCAATCTGCTCCTTATTGATAATGGTGTTCCCAATAATACATTCTTCCAGTCTCTCTTGGTCAATAACCTCCTTCACATCATTGATAAAGGTGTTAAATAGGACAGATCTCAGGACAGAATCCTACAGTACTCCACTTGTTACTGGTCTTCAGGCAGAGACAGTATGACTCATTAGCCACTGCCCTCTAACCTAACCATTCAACTATTTTTTTACCAGCCTAGCCATTCACTCATCCAGACTATAACATCCTAACTAGGTGTGGTGGGTTGAGCTAAACACCCATACAACCATCTGTGCACTCCCCTCCCCCTAGCAAGACAGGAATGGAAACAGGAATACTGGGTGTCAGAAAACTTGTGGGTCAAGGAAATTAACTGGCAAATTACTATTTGGGTAAACCAGACTCTAGTTGGGAAATTTAGCTTTATTTATCAACCATTAACATAAATATTTAATTACTGGTTTTAGTGTTGGAAAACAAAGAAGACAAGTACTTAAACAGGGAAAACAATTTTCTTCCCCTTTCCCAGGGTCCAGATACCTCTCCTTCCCCATTCCTAGTCTTCACTCCCCTTGTTATCAACATCGATGTTACATTCATGTTACTCTGAGTCCCTTCAATGAGGTGGTGGGTGATGCAGGAGGTTGGGGTGAGGACATAGTGGTTTCTCTCTGCCATTCCTTCTTTCTCACTCTTTTATTCCAGTGCTCCTTCTGCCTAACTCATGTACTCTGTTCCATCATGGGTTATCCACAGGCCACAGTCCTTTTGGGAATGTACTGGCACAAGCTTATGCCTAGGCCACTGTCCCTTCAGGGGTTGTTACCAACTGTACCATGGAGCACCTTCTATTGCTCTGGCCTTCTTGTTCCTCTGCTATGTCCTGCAGTAGATCTGTTGTGGAGCCAGCTGGAACTGGCTGTGTCTGTCACAAGACAACACCTGACCTCCCTCCCACAGAAGTCACCCCTGCAACCATCCCTGGCTACCAAAGCCTTGCTATTTCTGCCCAATATGCTTGAATACAAGAATATTGTGGGAGGCAGTGTCAAAAGCCTTGATAAAGACAAGGTAATTGCCACACTGTTCTTCCCTCATCCACAAAACTAATCATTTTGTCCTAGAAGGCAGTAAGGTTCTTAAGGCGTGAATCTCACTGAATTTTGGGGTTTATGTTGGTGTGTATTTCTATCACTTTTTCTTTTTTTCTTTAATTTTGCCCTCAGTTTTAGTATGTGAGACTGTTATCCCTCATGTAACATCTTTATTTTAATGGTTTTCTCTACATCTGTATATACTCCAGTTCAGAAGATACAATCAGTAGCTGAAACTTTCCATATTTGTTGAACAGGTTCTGTAGTATAGAATGAGAAAATACAAAACCTGAAAATATAAAATTTAAACTGATAAATGCCAAAATGTATTCACAACCTACTTTATATTTTTCAGCTCTGCTTCAAGTTACAATTTCACTTAGCAAAGTTGAGCTCAGTGTGGGTGAATCCAAATTCTTCACATGCACGGGTATGTATTTTACTTGTAGGTATGTATTTTTGGTTAGATTTTAATTAATTGATTCACAATATTAACTTAAATCAGCATATTTTTGTATATTCACATTGACTTGTGAGAATTCTTATAAAATACTAGATCTTCACTGGCTTTCTGTCTAGAAACTTCATTTCAGACTCTGAATCACTCAGTTTGAATTGTCTATATCAGTACAGGTAATTTGCATCTTTAGTTAAAATATCTTCACTTGTCTAAACTAAGGAGTTAAATAAGCTACTAGACTAAATTTTAGTATCCTCTCCAACCTAATGAGACACGCAGAGTCTCTTCTGGAGAGACAGATACCATCAGGAAGAGAGTTTGCCCTTGCAGCTGCCTGATGTGGATCCTTGATGTTACTGAGTTGCCATGTTCCATTGACAATGACACATGGCCTGACTACACTGACAACCCAACTGACTGATGATGCATTGGGCAGGCACATTTTGCATAATGTCTACCTGAACTTCTAATGTTGGATTGTTTTTTGGTTTTGTTTGTAGCCATCGGTGAGCCTGACAACATAGATTGGTACAATCCGCAAGGGGAGAAGATTGTTTCTAGTCAAAGAGTGGTTGTTCAGAAGGAAGGTGTCCGAGCACGTCTAACCATTTACAATGCAGATATAGAAGATGCTGGTATATATCGGTGTCAAGCAACAGATGCTAAAGGACAAACTCAAGAAGCTACTGTTGTCTTGGAAATTTATCGTAAGTAAAATATTATCAATTAACAAATGAAAGACTTATTTTGTAAAAGCTACTGCTATTGAGAAAGTGAAGCCTATCAAAATATCTTCCTAGGCTCTAGACTTTATCTTCCAAATAATTGCATCTCCTGCAGTTTAGTTAATAGACATTGTGACAAGGACTTAAATGAAGCGGGTGGCTACTTTGTAATATTGTAGATTACTTTTCCTTTGTATCTTAGAATGCCATCTTTTGAGTGTGCACTGTATGCCCCACGCGGAGAAGGTTATGTCAGTCCAATTCTTATTACAAATGCATCTACAGCCTATTACAAATACATGCACAAGTAAAAGTGCAGGGAGTGCAATATATGTCATTAAAAAGTGGAGTTTAGGCTGAATTAGTTATTTTTATGTCAGTCTTTTCCTATTTTTGGCCTTATAATGGAATTTTGCCATAAGGCATTGAAGCTTAATGTGATAAGCAATCAAAATATGTTTCAATTGCAAACAACTAATTGAGGAGTATATTTGAAATGTAAATGCATTCTATTTTGGTAAGAGATTCTCTGAGAGGTTTGTGGTTTTTTTCAATTTGGTTAAATAACTTTATATTGTACTATATTCTTTAGATCAGTCAAATATGCCTAAAAGCAATACATTAAACAAGTACATTGTGAAGATACAAAGCAAGGTCTTTGTTGGTGAAGGGATGGGACATACGCCAGCAGCCTTTCAACTGAGTTATTCTCTAATTTCATTGGTGAATAGTTTTTAAATATTCATAAAATATTTTTTGTGGATGGACTGAGTGCTGAGGAATTCCAATGAGACAGAAAATACAGAGCAGAATCACAAAGCACTGCTTCTGAAAGATAATAAATGACATACTTTTTTTTTTTAATCTATTGATAAAACCTCTATTAAAATGGTTTTAGCAGGTACAAGTTTTTGCATGATCACTTGAAAGCTGGCAGCTCAAAAGATTTCAAGTTTTGTGGAATTCATTTGTATGCTGAAAACTGCCAGTCACGCCATTAGCAGCATACTGAGCAAGGTTTAAATGTTTTTAAGTGTTTGCATGTGGTAATTTTAATAATTCTGAGATTAGATAAACCCAAAGACCTACACAAGAATCATGAAGGTTTGTGGGAACTGACATTCATATTTGTGATGTGTTGTAAGGAAAAAGCAGGACACGCTGTACTTCTGGGGTCAGGTTCAGTACTCACTGATGTCTATGAGAGTTTTTCTTTTGACTTACATATGGTCAAATACTTCAAACATTTCATACAAATACTTTGTAAAAGTATACAAGAAAGGTATGCACACAAAATTGTGCTCCCTCAGCTGCGGGAAGTGTGTGGATTATTTGAGCCTGCGCTCTTATCAGTACAAAAAGGTGAAGGTGCAGTTGCGTCACTGATGTTCTCCAAATTGTCCTCTTAAATGTAAGTGGCAGACTTGAATCCTAGAGAACATAGGTCAGTTTGTTTCTTCTGTGTACAAGAAAATCTTCCAGAATTTTTTTTCAGGCAACTGGTTTCTGCATTAGATCTTGTATGAGATCATGGATTAATGCCATCTTGGACTTCTAACACTGAATTCTAATAATACTGAACTTATTAATTCTACTAATAAAATTAAATATCAAGTTTGGTTATTTGTGATTGGAATAATTAGAGGCATTGTCAGGCCTAAAAAAAAATCTTATTTCCTAAAAAAAAGCTACAAATTCTTATGACTTAATATGTTTTTACATAGTTTCCAACTGGCTTTTAAGATACTATGTTTTACTCAGCTGATAGTTTTCACAGTCAGTGAAGCTAACGTTCCACCTTTTTAATAAGACTTTTCCAAATAATTTTGATAGTTTTGATGGAATATATAGGCCTCTAAAAGACTAGAGTTTTGAAACTGATCTCTGGAACATTGCAAACAATGAAAAATATATTTATAAAACATGCTTAGTTTATATAAACAAAACAAAGATTTTCATAATGCAAAAGTATTGTAAAATCATTTCTACAGACAGAGTGGAAATTGTGTGTCCAGGACCATTTGATTCTTATCTGAAAAAATTACATTATGGAAATAATTCTATATTATCACAGTGAGAAGGCTTAATAGTCATATTTATCTGATTTGTTGTCACATATAATTTTAATGCTGAGTGAACTGGATGATGCTTACTCTATTCTGTTTTCTTCATTTTCAGAAAAGCTCACTTTCCAAGACATAATATCTCCACAAGAGTTCAGGCAGGGCGAAGACGCAGAAGTTGTTTGCCGTGTTACTAGTTCACCTGCTCCCATTGTCAGCTGGTTGTATCGGAATGAGGAAGTCAAAACTATTGCTGACAGTTAGTATTTTGATACCTCTACATTATACATTCCAATTTCTTTTAAAATATTATTATAAAAGAAGGCTAATCACTTTATGGTGGAGGATGGATTTTGTTTAGCCCATCAGTTTAAGCAGAATTTTGCCAGGTTCTGTGGTCTATATCCATATATATCATGATTTCCTTCATGTAAGTAGCTGAAATAGCTATAGATGAAATAGCTTCTTATCATTCTGAATTAGTTTCTGTATGTTCCCAGACCCTTATCTGCTCCATTGCTAAATCATCCTAAGGTTTACAGTCTCTTTTGAGTTCTGCAAACACAGATGTGGGAGTGACTGTCCATCATTACTCAGTAATAGAAAAAACACAACCCAAAAAAACCCAAATAACCACCAACCCAAAAAGTAGGTGAACAATGACCTCCAAAAGTCTTTCTGGTCTTACATCGTATGTTTAAGGTTTGATAGAGCAATATATAAAGCATAATTTTCTGGGAACGTTCTAAGGATTTCTCTATTGTTATCAAGAACTGAATTATCATGACTCATAATTCCATCATATGGGAATCAGGGACATTTTACTAGCTATAAAAGTGAATAGGATTATTTTCATTAATCATATCTGGAGCCGTAAGTGACTTGTTCTGGTTTTGCACAATTCTGGTGCTTCAAAGGACATTAAATACAACTCATTTTACAGTGCTTAAAGCAAATACAGAAATTTTATGTGCAGACATTTTGATATTAGTTTGTGGTTGGAGTTAACCTTAGAAGTTTAGCTGCTGCTCTTAATACAAATATGTTGCATATAAATTATCATGGAATCATAGAATCATAAAATGGTTTGGGTTGAAAGGGACCTTAAAGATCATATAGTTCCCATCCCCCTAACATAGTGGAATTTTTACAGCAATAGGAACTATTCTTTCACAAGCCTACCAAAGGAAAAAACAAGGAGAGCAATGATTTCTAAAGAAAGTCACACATTCAATTCACATTCCATTTTTGAAGTTTCCTTACAATATAATGTCTGTATGTAAACAGTATTCGTGGCAGAATAAAACCCAAAATGTTTTCCTTCTGTTATATCTAGTTTACTCATGGGAGTATCTCCTGCTGTATCCATTATATTATTCTTCAATGAAAGCTGGAAAAATATCCAGTCAACAGTTTTTGTTTCCCGTTACTGAATGAACTCTAATTTTTTCATCATTTTAAAGAAATAAAGATGATCTCCAGTCCTCTCACTCATCTCACACATTAAATATTTATGTTAACAAACACACAGAAAAAGATTTTCAATTCATAAAGAGGGTCTAGATCTCACCTTTTCAAAATGTTTTAAGCACAGGTCTCTGTTGTGTAGGGTCAGGAAACGAAAAGAGAATATAATTTGTATGTGGTAATTTGTGAAATGTCATTAATGTTCAAGCATGACTTTAATAAACAAGACATAATTAGCATAAATGTGCTGAAGCCATTGATGTCCTGTAAACCTCTATGAAATGAAGAGCAATTAGATTTTCTTTCTACATTTCTCTCTTCATTTTCTGAAAGAGTTCTTGGTAATGATACATAACCCGTGTGGCATAAAAAGCTGTTTTATTAGTAAATATGTATGCACATATGTTCTATGAATAGACTTTTAGCTGTATAAATGACATAAAAGCTTTTCTAATAATTAGTATTTATCACTGTTTTTGGAATATCAGCATTATGGGAAATCTAGCATGCTTTAAAAATCTAGCAGAATCAAAAAGGAAAGCAAAGTGGAAACTGATACTTGGTTGCTAGTTAAAACTGAAAGCTAATAAATCTCATTATCCTCCAACACAGAAAGGATGACAGTGGTTCGAACACAACAAGAAAGACAACTGAATAACAAATACTCAGGTTCTTAAAAAAACACATACACTGAACTGCAGGAAGTGGTTCCACTCAAAAGAGTCCATTAATATTGACTAGTTATGCTAGGTTGACCTTGGCCAGGTTCCTTGTGCCCACCCAGCCACTCTCTCACTTCCCCGCAACAGGACAGGGGAAGAAAGTGAGATGAAAAAGCTCATGGGTTGAGATAAGACAGGGACACCACTCACCAATTATCAGCGCAGTCAAAATGGATTTGAATTGGGGAAAATTAATTTATTGCCAGTTAAATAGAGTTGGATGATGAAAAACAAATACAAAATTAAAGCAACACCTCCCCCCCTCCTTTTTCCCAGACTCAGCTTCGCTCTTTCATTGCTGACTCCTTAACCCCTACCCCTGCCCAAGCAGTGCAGAAGGATGGGGAATAGGGGTTGTGGTCTGTCCATGACAGCTCCCGCATTGGTCCTTCCCAGAAGCTGCAGTTCAGGATAAACTTTCTCCAGCATGAGGTCTTCCATGGGCTGTGAAATGAATATCTGCTCTACCATGCTCTCTCCTGGAGCTGTAGGGGGATCTGTACTCCAGGGCCTGGAGCACCTCCTCCCCTTCCACCTTCCCTCATCTTGGTGCTTGCAGAACTGTTTCTTTCATATTTTTCTTATTCCTCTCTTACAGTTGCTGCACAGCCTTTTTTTTGCCCTTTGTTATACAAACTTGCCCCAATATGCCACCATGGTGGCTGCAGGGCCCAGCCGTGCTCTGTGGTGGGTCGGTTGGAGCTGGCTGGAACCAGCTGTGTTCAGCATGGGGCAACCCTGGCCACTCCTCACAGAGGCCTCTGCAGCCCCCCAGCTACCAAAACCTAGCCGCCTACACCTAATACACTAGTTTAGACTGAAAGAGAGAAAAACTAAATTCAGATTCAGTTTACTCTTGCAGATTGTAATTTTCTGCTACATATGCAGGAAAATGTATGCACACTTGTTCAGAATCTGATTTTTTCAATGAACTTAAGCTACTCAGAAAATCTACTGAATTTCAATTTACGGTGAACTATGCAGAAGGTGGAATGGCTTGCTAGATTATGTCTTCATAACCGTTTCTATGAAGTGTTAGCCTGTGGTGAGATACATCATTGACTGAGTGATAGTGAACAAGCAAAGGAACAGGAGGAGGGAAGAAGAGCAAGCAAGCTGAGAAATTATTTAGAACAGTGCCATAAAATGGGCACAAAGACAGTTGGTTAATCTAGATAGAAAGGGAAGAAGCATTTTCTTACTTATTGCTCAATTTATCTTTTTTATATTGTAGGTAGGTGTTCATGAATATTCCATTCATTTTACAATAATTTATAAATTTATCTTGCATTTGATGACTCCTCAGAGTAAGTATGAAGTTATGGATGGAGAATCCAGATTGAGTTTTAGGAAATGGCAATGTATTTTGGAGTGGGAAAAAAACCTAATTTCTTGGCTGCATTTTACTTTTAACTTGACAAATGTTTTGTCAAGGAGCATTCTGATTCTACAGAAAGTACATACTACTCATTTAAGTTAGCATTCCTTGTCTTTTCTTAATTTACTAACACCACTTAATCTCTTACTTGCCTTTTTAGATCGATTTGCAGTGTTAGCAAACAATAATCTCCAAATTCTTAACATCAATAAAAGCGATGAAGGAGTATACAGATGTGAAGGAAGAGTGGAAGCCAGAGGAGAAATTGACTTTCGAGACATAATTGTTATTGTGAATGGTAAGGAGTAAAATTTGTTGAATTGACTTCTTGCTTTACTTGATTATCATAGCCAATTTTAAAATACATCATCTTCTAAAAAATCCTTATTAAACTGGTTAATATAGTTCTCATGTCTGTTTCATATTGTTTTCCTGTAAATGTAATTACTTAATATTTTTTTAAAAAAATTACTATCTATAGTGTGTAAGTAGAATTTACTGCATTTCATAATACCAGTGTACATAAATATGTAAAAGCTGGATTATTGTTTTTTATAATTCAGGGAAAATTGACAATCACTGCAAGACTTGAGTTTCAGATCACAGTTTACCCCGTAGTTTTCAGTGTTTTGTCATTTACTGTTAAAAAAACACACTTGATTTTTCAGTTATTCCCCTTCACTGCACTGAATGTTTTTTATTAAGAGTTCCAAAAGGCACAGATACATTTTATTAAGATTAGCAGTATTGCTTGTAGATTTTTAACTTTTTATTTTTTTAAATGAGAAGTAAAATATATAATGAGTTATCTGAAAGGTGGCATTATACACTTTACCAGTTTATAATAAACCTCTAAGAAGGAATATGAAGAGATTAAGACAAGATAGAGCATTTAGCTCAACCTCTTGCTTAAATTCAGGGTTGATCTGTTGAAAAATAAATATCTCTTCATATATTGTTCAGAAAGAACACAGATCCTAAAGGGCATTTTCTATTTAAGCATTCTGTTTAATGTCACTTTTTCAATGAAACTACTTCCTTCATGCCTATTAGGTTCTGAGTTTTAAATGCTTTATTCTTGACTGGTCCTATTTGGCAAACTGAGTGGATGATACTTGACTGTAGAATGGTTTCTTATTCTATATGGAAGCAAGAAAAAATAATCACCACCAGGAATACTACTGTAAAATGAAGGATTAGACATTGCAATCACTAAAATAAAGTAATGGAAAGGTATTCCCTGAATTATTTAAGAACATGATGCAAAAATTCGTGCTTTCATTTCCTAGTTAGGTGACTGTACCCATATTTATGTACCTAAGTAGCAGAAATTTTCACAGTTGGTGAAGCAGTATGTGTAGGTGATGTTGACAAAGTGGAAATTAATTGAACTTTTTAACTTAGATACCTGGCTGGAATGTTATTATTTTCCTTATTAATAATGACTTCCTAAGAAACTAAAATTAGGTGACTTTAAACATTTTTTTAATTTTATTTTTATTTTTATTTTATTTTTAGTCAAGTAGTAAGTAGAGTAACTTTCTTATAAATTTCCTAGATAAAAAAGGAAATTTCTTGGTTTGTAATCATGATATAAATTTAAAATAGTTTAGTCTTGGGGGTAAACAATGGATACTTAAACTACAGATAAAGATAATGTTGTAGAGATGTACCTCATTTTGAAGAGAAGGAATTAACAAAGACAATGTGTATCTTGAAAGTATTTCTTCCCTTCTCCACTCCATCTAGATGATAAGATGGCTGACATAACATTGTCGAATTCACATCTGGGAGAGAAGTAAATAGCAGGAAGAAGAGAAGAAATGGGTAGCATTTCTGTCAGACTGTAGTAGAGTATGTTCTCTTCTATACCAGTGTCCAAACTAGCTGATCATAGCAGCAGTTATGACTCAGGTCACATGCACATAGTTTTAAATACTAAAAGCTGTAAATGAAACTATTTTGAAAGTGATATTCAGTGTTCAGATTAGCGTTACAAGTCTGTGCTGTACAGTTTGATGGCGAAGGCCTGGAAATGCAATACAAATCCTCTCTCTACTAATTTACGGAAAAGAAGAAAACTGAGTAAATTTGCCAATGAAATGTTAAAATCTGTTTGCCTAGATTATTGGCCCATGAATTTAGAGGCTCATTGCTCTGGGGACATGGTATTTCCATATCCAATCTGTAGCCCAGGCAATCTCAGATAGAAAAGAAGTGATTTGTGAAACAGAAAACATAAAAAAGTCTGAAAGCAACATAGGGTAAGTAAATATATGTTAGAAAACCTCTTTAGTTTTAACTGGTTGTTTATGATATTGGTTATTTTTTGTATAATGCTTAAAAGATTACATGCAAACAGAAATAATTTACTCAAAAATAGTTAAAAGTAAATCTTGGAACACAGTTTGATATATAAAATCTCATTTCTAATGTATGGACATCCTTGGGGGTTATAATGGATAATAAATTGGAGTACATTTGAGCTGGATTATCTCTTTAAAATCTAATGTTTAGGTATTTTTTTTACTTGCAACACTGAACCACTGTTTTCTAGCATTTCTTCTCTACCCATTTTTACAGTGAGATCTAAATGGCAGGCTTTTGTAAAACAAAAAAGGTTAGTATAAAACAGAACTGAAAAATGAATGTCCTCCTGAAAATAAAAACTTATTTTTCAGTCTTCTCTCTCACTCTCTTTCTTTAGGTAAATGTGTTTATTACATTTATTTTATTGTTTTTTTGCTGTCTGGGAAGTTCCACAAATTACATTGACTTTCTGACCTCACTGACATAGATTAAAAAAATTGTTTTCACTTAGATGTGACTGGATTTTACCATTTTGTTTTAAGTTTGAAATGTGAGAGACTTGCCAGTATAGCTTAATTTTGTTTTTCCTCTTTTAGGTTCACACTTTAGTTCCATCCTATGTACATACAAGAACAGAACCAAAGATAAACAGTTCTCTTCCCAGAACAAATGAGGAGAAAAATAAAATTTTACTTTTGAAAAGAAAAATCATATTTCCTTTCATTGTCATTGCAGTATGTCTTGGAAGATCGAGGCACTCAAGTAATCTGCTGAACTGAGTTATAGTCCTGTACTTCTTATTTGTAGGTAGTACAGAACCACCTGCTGCTAACAAGAATTGTTTCATCCCCTCATGTTACTGAGTATATTTTTAGGTCTAAATATTAGAATGCACAGCAAAATGGCTAAAACGTATACAAGGCTTTTCAAGTGATGTTTTTTCATGGAAGATGTTGCTCAACAGAAGGATTTTGTATGCTGAGTAGTGGCCCATACAATTTCAGATAGGAAAGAAGTGATTTGTGAAACTGAAATTTCAGCACACCATAAAAAAGTGTGAGAAAGTACATAACATTTACTTAACGACTTATTGATGATAGTGGTACATTATTTTTTAATAATTCAGCATATTTAAGGTTCAGAAGCTAGAAAGGCTTCTGAAGTAGAATACTAAAGTTAGAATATTTGGAGCAAAGCAATGGAAGTTGATTCTCAACAGTTAGTGAGAAAAAACTGTAGAAGTGGGATGGGAAGCCAGAAGCAAATTCATTAGGGTTGCCTGTTTCTCCTTGTCTCTAGTGAAGGTTTAAGCTAAAAAGGATGACTCTTGAGTCACTGTGATGCCAGGATGTTCTTGCTAGCAGAGACCTATATTTTACGAAGTTCTAAACTTTTCCATTTCCTCTCACTTTTCCTGATATTCCTTCATTTCCACATATCCTCTTTCTTCCATTCTGCTGGGACTGGTTTTGTTTATTAGCTTGACAGTTAATGGAAACATATAGCTAGCAAACAGATACCCAGTAAACAGAAAAAAAACTAGAGATACATTTTTTGTTTTGGATAGTTAAATTAGTGCCAGACTTAACTACCGTGTTTTGTACTTGCTAGGTATGCATGCTAAGTATAACTTCAGTCACTTTAAAATGTACAATAAAATTGAAGAACTGCTCAAAAAGACTTTTAAAAAACCTTCTAGCACAAAAAAAAAGGTTATAAATGTCCTGATGATACTAAAAATCTTATGTTTAAGAAAAGTAAAGTAATATTAGTAACAGTGATTCATATTTTATCTTTATCTCTAAGTGTAACCATAAATTCCAAAATTAGTAAAGGAACTTATCCTGTGTTTTAAATTTCTCCAGAAACACATAAAATCATTTCTTTTACCACTAATAAGACATAATGTTTTATTTTCCAGTTCCCCCTGCAATTACTCTGCTACAGACATCCTTTAATGCCACTGCAGATCGAGGAGAGGCAACAACTTTATTTTGCAGAGCCACTGGATCACCTCCACCTGAAATCAGTTGGTATAGGTAAGTTCAGTTGAGGTCTGCACTTCAGAGCACGTTGTTTTAATGTGTCACAGTTTTGTATCACAGTCCATTAGGTTGTGCAACCTTAATTTCTTCACTGAATTTTAAGACCATTTGCTGTCCATTTATCTTCTAACTTTTAAAATTAAATTCAATATTAATAAGTGAATGAACTCATACAAATTCAATTACATTCAGGTTACCAGCAAGTGAGATAAATATAAAAAGTAACTATGTTGACATGATTGCTTCACATTTGAGGGGAAAAAAGTAAAGCTAAAGCAGTGAGTCCATATCTCAGAACAACAGAAAAAAAATCTCACAACTTTTGCACATGAATGCGTCAGGTAGAAATATATGCAGTTATGCTATAAATAAATATCCAATCCAGATCAGCAATACTGATAGTAAAGATAACATTTCCCCCATCTATAAAAATAGATTCTAACCCTAACTCTCAATTTCAATGAGATTCAGAAGGAGGTGAGAATCGTTCATTGTATAGGTTTCAAGTGTGTTTTACATACATTTTTTTAAAATGTAATATATTTCGAAAATGGAAGGGCTTTTAAAGTTAATGTGTGTTTTTTGATTATATCAATGGCATGAACATAGTATAACCATGTAGTTTGGGGACACTTACCGTATAACATTTGTAAAAGTTTAAGTATCCATTCACTGTATATTCTTTCAATTTTAACAAAGAGATGCATCAGTCCTGGGAAATAAATTATCTCGGACTCCTCATACCAGAGCACATTTCTATTTTAGACCTGAATAATTTGCATCTACGTATATTAATTCAGGTGAATTAAAAGGTCACTGCATTTTCAAAATGTACATAGAAGGGATTTCCCTCAATTCTCAATCTCCTTTGGAATCTTTGAAGAATGATAGATTAATTTTAAATGTTAGCTTCCTTTGACTGACACTTTTTTCTTAACATGCCATAAGACAAATGTGTATTTAAATATTCTCCAGTTTCAATCTAAGGAGATGTAAATAAATAGAACACAAAGTTAATTCCTTAATGTGGCTTAGAATTCAAAATTTAGTGAAGAGGAGGAAAAAGAAAAGCAAAATATGCAGAGCCAAAATTAAGGAACTTATAGTGAATTCAAACTAAGGTTGAATATTCAGAATATTTAATGTTTTTGAAGTAATTTTTTACAACGTATATCTTCTCTGGCTAAAATCCTTAAGAGTCGTCTGAAATCTGGTATCCTAAGTGGCTTTGTTTTAAGAGAACCAACATTAATGTTTTATATTGTTAAGAATGCATGGATTTCCACAGGTTGTAGATATCTTTGTTTATAGTTGTGGGTTTCATTCAATATCTTATAAATATTACAGTATTTACACAGACTAAATGTCTTGGAGAGACACATATCTCTATGTCTACTGATCAGAGCCTACTGAAAGATTTTCCTTTGGTTTTCCAGTCCCTGAGGCAACTGGCTTTTTTAAACCATTCATTAAATATGTTTTGTAAATATTTTACAAAAGCTTCACATACTTATGTACTGGATACTGGATCTTAAATGAGTAAGCTTCTGTTCTGTTCCTATTTCAGGAACTATCTCATAGTAATACTGGCTTATGTGCCTTCTCTCCCTCTTTGGTTTGTGGGTTTGTTTTTTGTTTCCTTTAATTCTCTTTTTTTTTGTCTTATTACACTATAAATTATTGGCAGTAGAAAATATTCTTGCTTTTTTTTTTTATTTGCTGACTCTTAGAGGTTGTAAAGTGGTAGGTGGAAAAGGCCCTTGGTCTCTATGACAGGGTATTATTATTTATATGCAAATGGAGAAAAAGGTGGGAGGAGCTAATTTTTTTTTCTTCTAAGGGAAGCAAATTTGATTCTAAATTATGTTACAATGTTAAATTTCTGCATCAAGCTTCTGAAATCTGTCCTGAACTGTTCAGGTCCCTTTTCACTCACATATTGGTAGCCAGTTAAAAGGATTCAGAATCTTCTAACTTCTCCTTGTCCTTCAACTTCCCTCACAGATATATCAAGATAAAAACCTTAGTTTTCTAGAATCTTTCAGATTCTTTTTCTTTAGAAATTAAACTGAGCGTATGAAAACTAGATCAACATAAACCTTGATTTGGAAAAAAATCTAGAAAGAATTGTCAGTGAGAGGAAAGTCTATCAAAACTGATTTATCTAGTATTAATATGTGTATCATCCATTGAGAACCTAATTGAATCTGTTTATCAGAATTAATGGCCAAGGTGTCATATTCCCAATTTCATTCTGTTTACTGTACTTTTCGATGTTGAATGTAAGCTGATATTAACCTCAATTTTATGTGTTTCTTTTTTAATAAACAAGTGGAATCACATCTTGAATTTCATGAAGTGTTAACACTGATTTTGGAAGGATTATAACTTTTGGTTACAGCAAATTATAGAAATCATGTGTTCAGTTTTATTCCCAGCTCTACCATTTATCTATGTGAGTTCAATCACATTTTATCTAATTTGCCTCAGGTTAACCATTTGTAAAATGGGCATGTGTAATAAAGTGACGTAATGGAAGTCTGTTTTCTGAATACATAACTATGCTAAGGAAAAAAGTCCAGAGGTGCAAACTATTATAACAGAGATTAATGTTTCCTGGTAAAAAATTCAAAAGTATACTGAGTGTTCTGGAGTGCTGAGGAAAAAGTCTGAAAAAAAAGGGTGGGAATGATTTCTACTTCATTCAGCTAGAGGATTTTTGTTTATATTGTATAGAAGGTACATCCATACCTGTTCAGATGGTTCATCAAGACTAAGGACCTGTTTTATATGCAGTTCAGCGTTCTCATGTCTTTGTTGTCTTTTAAAATGTGCTTTGACACTTAGAAATCTCTCATTCACTCTATTGAAGTTTCTTTTGCAAGGCCTGCATAATTTGAATCTATCATTGTCTAGTCTTGCCTTCCTTACAATCCACTGATATTTCAGTCAATTAAAAAAGAAATTATCTTGATTCTCTTTTCTCTTGTTTCCTTTTCAGTTTTCAATAGATTGAAATTAATTAATTTATTTCAGCTAGGGCATGAAAAAGAGCTATATTTTTAAAATCAAGTGACAGTAGTATTGAGGTAGCTTATATATCCCTCCGTGTTGACTGTAAGCAAGATTCTGGGCAAAAAAAAAGTACTTTCATGATTTAAACTCTTTAACCCAGCATCTAATATGGTAGAGTTTTAACTATTTATGTTTACCTTTTCCATTTCCAAGTGCTCATAATATTTAAGATTTGTCAATTTAAAATAGAGGCACCTGAACTAATGTGTCAATGTTTCTCCAAAAATGCTTTAGTTCACTTACAAATTAGTCAGTTAGAATTACCTAGTCAAGAAGAAATGTCAGCAATGTTTAACTGCTTCTCTATTTAATATGCATATATACTTTGTTGATATTTCAGTCTGAGAATCTAATTCTTTCACCATTTGACTGATATTGAAGCTGATATTACATTAGTGTAAAGCGTAACCTTCAGAGATGCAATACTCCAGTAGAATTAAATTATCCAGGACTGAGAGACAAAGATCCAAATGTACAGGTCATGAACTGGAAATCTTTACTCATGTGAATAGTCCTGCTGAAAACATGATGATTGTTTACATCTATGGAGGTAGTTTACTATCGTAAAGTTTAGCTTTATCAATCCCCTTATTTTTACTGACAGGATTTAGGAGTATCTGACAAAAGAAATAATCCATTTGTAATATGTTATTCATGTTTTCCTGTTCTCCAATATCAGCATTAGTCTGAATCTTTCCTGTTTCCTAGAGGATCCTGGGAAAAGCTCATAATCTCATTATGGTTTAGAAATTGTCATAGATATAGATGAAGTTTTTGATAACAGGAATTTGGAAATTACTTCTGGCCTTAAATATAGACTTATGACTCCTAACAGAAATCACTACATTATTTTGTGAAAACCACCTATGTGGAAAATTAGACCTTTTTTGTTCTGCAAAACAATATCTATGATTTGCTTTGGAGAGAAGATGAATGAGTATGGTAATAATGTCTTAAAGTGGTCAGATAAGTGAACTGGAGTTATTTACAACAGTATTACTAAAATGCAATCTGTATATATGCTAAGGGAATCCTATTAATGGATGTTAATGTTCCCAAGAAAGAAGCAGTATTCTCACTTTTAGGAAAAATATTATTTTCTAGAATATGAAATATATGTAGTTATCAGCATTATATGAGCAGTAAGAAAGTGTTGCTCAAATCTTGAAATAAAACTAAATGTCCTAAACCACAGAACAAAGTATTTGATCTATGCATATTGCTTTCATTTTAAAAATTGTTTTCAAGAAACTGACATTGCCAGCAGGATTATTAATGTTTATGAAAATCAGGCAATTTTTATGAGGCTTATGAGAAGGGACTGTTGATAATTCCACAGAAATAAGATCAAAAGAAGCCTACAGCAAACAGAAGAAATTTTAAAAGTTGTGATTGCACTCTTGAAAAAGAAGCTGTTTTGATAACCGTGTGTATGCTAAGGTGCTCAAATGGACTGGTCAAGCTTTGATCAGCCCTCAGAATTGTTCACAGGTTTTCTTATTTCATGTCAGAACTCATTATAACATCTGGCAACGTGCCTGCTTACTAAGTTGTGGCTAGCCAGCAAGAACTGAAAGGAAATAATTTGGAAGGGTTCTTTATGTGCCAATAGACTGTACATGTAAGTAGTTTAAAATATTTTTTATAAGTTGGTAGATTGTTACTAATGTGAACTGCAATGGTTACACTTTGAAAATATGCGTTTAAATATTTCTCGCATACAATATATATTTGTCTAACCAATTTCCTTGTATCCTTCCTTCAGTGTGGGAGTTCTATTCACAAGTGTTTTTCTAACATTAAGTCAATACTGAACATTTAATAAATATATTCTAGTATTTTTCATATGTATATATTTCAGAACCTGATGATAAAATTGTGAAGCTGGGGTCTTGAACATCAAAATGCAGTCCAGAATGCTTTGCTTGTGTCTAGAATGTGCACACTGTGATCCTACAGAACAATTTCTGTCATGCTAATATCAACTGCCAATTCATGCCACAGGAGTCAATGCATTTTTGAGGATAGCATAATAGCAATCTCTTTTCTCAAAGATAATTTTAAACATATTAATTTTTCCATAGCACATTGTTTCAGACTTTGAAACCTACTGGTTTATTATACATAATTTTTATTTTTTTAGGAATGGTAAACTTATTGAAGAAAATGAAAAATATGTGCTAAGAGGACGCAATACAGAACTAACAATAAGAGATATAAAAAATATTGATGCAGGTCCTTATATCTGTAATGCTAAAAACAAAGCAGGAAATGATAAAAAGCAGATGTTCCTTCAAGTTTTTGGTAAGTACTGCATAGTGTGTTCCATTTTTCCATTTTAAATGTAAACAATAGGGAACTGTGTTTGTAATTCACAGTTTTCTGGGGAATAATATTCCTGCAATGTGTCTACTGATGTAGCATACCACTCTTTAATTTTACAGCTTTTTCCTTCCTGTTGGTTACTTTAACGGTTAAACTTAAGTTTATTTTTGAGAAGGCTGTCTTCAGCATTTGCTTTTCTATTATTCAGATACATTACAATGGAGTGTTAAATTGCTAATTCACTCTGATTTTCTTTTAAAAGTTGGCTGCTTGCAAGAAAGTCAAAAGAAGAAAGGGGTTAATTCTGAAAAGGGAAAAACCTGGTTATTTCAATTTCTAAGATTTGCTTTTTTAATTAGGAAACACCACACAGAGGTGTTCCTGATGTTTTTTATTTGTTTTTGTTTCTTGATTTTATTTTTTTTAAGTACATGATTGCAGATGTAGCCACAAAAATTTTGTCTGATCTGAGTTTCAAAGGATAAAAGTAATAACATGAAAACTCTTATTTTTCTTTCTATGCTCTGCCACCCAATCTGTGCTCATGGTTCTCTCCTTTACATAGAACTTTGAAGTTTTGTATACCTATGATCTAGTGAGAGTAGGCATCTGTGAGAACATAGAAAACCTCTCTCAGAATCTTTGTGCGTAATCATCTTTAGCTTACTTATGAAAAACCCAGGAAGAAGTAGTATGTTGGGGTTTTTTACATTAACTATAGCTTGGAGTAGAAAAACCATTTACATTTTAACTGCTAAAACATGTACTTTGGACCATGAAAAATTAAATTTTAATTCCCAGTTAAAACTAATAGTAATTTATACAAAGCGAAACAGTTTTAACAGGAGAGGCTAATCTGGTAACTTGCACTGGAAGAGCTAAACTGTTGGGTTGGATAATGCAGTCATGTGGGACCTGGGAGCTTGAGGCTGAAGCCCTGGTGTCAGGTGAAGGGGTTAGCTGTGTCTATGTGCCTTCCACTGTCTTTTCTATTTGGGAAACTCTTCATAGCCCTTCATGCTCTGCTGTCTCCAGTGTTCCATACTCCAGATGGATTGCCTAACCACTGGTCTACTTTGTTGTTCTTGAAAGTTATTCTTAATTACTTTTCAAAAAAAAGAAGATGAAATACAATTTTAAATTTCATCCCAGCCTCAAGATGTACAGCATCTTGAGGATTGTGATGGAAGATCAAAACATTTTATTCAATTGTATTTCAAAAATTGAAAAAAAAGTGTTTGAAGGAATATAAAAGATTTGCTAGTTTTGATATGAGTTTGGGGAAGCTTTGGATGGGAATAATTTTGTGTGTTATTCCAGTAATTTTAAGTATGGCTGAAATCTACTTAGGTTTTGCCTAGGGCAAGGTGACCTGTTAATGCAAGGAACAGGGAAAGTGAGACACCAGGCTAAGAGTATGTCCTGTATACATTCTTCCATCTTTCAGTAACCACTGTTCTAGAGACTCCCTGGAAAGCTAAATCCAAATTATTTAATAGATATAATGAGTTTGTTTAATCCTTTTTGAACCTACACATAATTTTTGTTTCTACAACATCCTAAACCCCTAAATACCTTAAATAATTTCTTTCTTGCACAAAAAGTATTTCTTGTGTTTGGCGCCTGTTCATTTCTTTGGCTCATTAATTCTCATTTTAAGATAAAAAGCAAAGAATAATTCCATATGTTCTTTGCATCAAATGTAGTTTTGTATCTCACTAGTTCACTTATCTTCTAAGCTCCAAGTTTCCAGTCTATTTAGTTTCTCCTACTGTGGAAACCATTATGAAACTTTGAACCACCCATTCCTGTACCTTCCTGTTTATAATCCCCTGTTTATGGAATGGCACGTAGGATTCATGTCATGGGGAGAACCTGACTGTTCAGCACCACAGCACTGCTTCTGCTTTGATCTCGGTTCCTTCTCTCGCACTCTGCCTCGCTGGCCCTCCCTGAGTACTGAACTGGAGAACACTCTGCAGTGTCTCCCAGGTCTCTTTCCTGAGTGGCTATAGCTAATTTAGAGTGAATCACTGAGTGTATATACTTAGAGTTCTTTTTCCCGTGTGCTTTACTATTGGATATATGTAAATTGGATTATAATAATCTATGTACTGTTAGTTTGACCTTAGGGAGTAGTATTATAAATTAAGCTTCTTACCTTATTTGTAATCTCTAAAACTCAGTGTATGCCTTTACAAAGTTCACCTCTACTTTAACTCTGAAAACGTGGAACAGAGTTGTTATTTCTCCTACAAAGAACTTTAGTTTTTCTTTTGTCTCTTTCACACGTTAAACTCCCAGTCATAAATAGAGCCAACTCATTATACTTTTCTTCCCCTTATATGTATTCAAAAAACTGCAGTCTGAAAATGGCAAGGCAGATGGCTGATTATTATAACTAAATAGTACACAAACATACAGTTTGTGTTAAAATGACATATTAAATTATTTATTTGTACTCCATAAGCTTGTTTGTTTAAAATACCTACTATTTTTAATTTTAATGTACAGTACAAAATCCTTGGGGCACCAACTATTCCTACTACAACAGGGCTCTGGCAGGGTTGAAACTTGTAATAGCAGTAATGTAACCATAAAGCAATAAAAACAATAGTAACATTGTGTCATTCAGCATTTAAAATTTCTAGTACTCTGCACTTTTGAATGGACATGCCCGTCTTAGTGCCATCCAACAGCTGCATGTTTGGTTTCCATGCATGACCTAGTTTATTTTGTTAAACATTTTTTTTAAGTTCCAGTATCAGTGTTAAAAAAGCCTAGACAAGTCTTAAATCCCTTTGAGTGTGAAGTAGTAATACCATTTTAACATGTACATAACCCAGGTTTATCATGTACTAAATCAAGTCAGCACTTCATACTTGGGTGTGTCCAAATCCTTATTATGTCAGGAATCTATTTCTTAGATATGTTCTTGTTGTCCTCTAGCTTTTTTACTAAATTCAAATCATACCAGGAGTTTCCAGGAGGACAGGGTTGCAGTTTTGTTCCATGATTCAAATGTGGCTGTGTAGGAAGACAGAGTAAGAGTATGATTCCTCATGCATCATATTGATCAATAGATCATATCGGGCAGCAATACAGACATACGCTAAGCCTCTCACCAGTAAATCCATGTTTGTATTAATAGCAAGCTGTTTAAAGCAGTTCTTTTGATGAGATACAGTCAGGACTATCTCTAGCTTTATATAAGTGCTGCTTCCCAAGTTTGATGAAACTTTTGTCAAAGATATGGGTAGAACGCTGTGAATTCAATAAATTGTGTACCTTTCCCAAGAAAGCAGTTATAAGCAACCAATAAATCTAGAACCTCAGATTGCTGTCTGTGTTCTTAAACTTTTGGGGGAGGCTGTAGATACACAACAATGAGCTTAGCCCTTGTCTGAGACAAATTCAGAAGAGAATGAATCTGAAAGAAACTTGTTTATTGAGGATGTGTTAGAGAAATTATAACCAACCTTCTCTGCTCAGAGAGCAAACCTTCCAACCAGTCAATGTTATTTCTTTATTTGGCCACATCACTCTGTTAATATTTTAAAAATACTTCTCAAGTAATAAGCAGTTCCTTACCTTTCAAATAAAAGAATTTTAATGAAGCTTCAGCATAACTCCTTCCTATATTCAAGACTTCTTTGTCAGGTCATTCCATTTGCAATTTTTAAAGTACATTATAATACAAATATTTCAATATTTTTGCCTGAAGAAGCCGGCAAAGACCTGGAGGCTTCCTGGATTTACATTCCAAGTCCATGTATTTTCATTTGTTTCATTTTTGCTACAATACAACAAGCAAATACCAATTCAGTTTGAGAATGACCTTGTCAATTAAGAAAGAATAATTAAAAGAATTGGGGATAGGGTGGCGGGAAACAACTGTTTCACTATTTCTGTCAATGCTAGTCTTGACATTCTCAAGTACATATTGTTATTTACATGTACACAAAAGTATTCTAATATTTTCCAATGTCCGAAATGTCATTAAAAATAATTGATGTAAAAACTTCTAGTCAGTAGCAAGTTATGACTTTTGATCTAAGAAAATGAAGCTTATATTAATATTCTCCATATGAGCTCTCTTCTTCTTCCTAGTAATAACTGTTAGCTAGATATATTTGGTGTTAATCAGTGCTTATTCCTTTAAATGTCAGTTGCTTATGTCTAAAATGTCAAGTTAGAACTTTGTGTCTTGTAGTGATCCATTTCAAGAAGACCTTATCAAGAATATAACTCTTAGATTAAAAATTAAAGAGTATTAGTTATATTCTTTAGAACATACATAATCTTGAGCTGATCATATTGCTTGTCATGTTGTCCAGATGAAAATAATGTAATTCCAAGTTTTGCAAATTTCTAACATAAAATACTATGTCTGATGTTTGGGGTTTTTTTATGAATGTTATGTCTGCCGTATCTCTTTCTGAGTTTCAGAGATCATGATATATCAAGGGAAAGAAAGGAAAGAACAGATTATGTTGTAGGCAGGAGACATGGCTATAGAAATAGAATACCTGAGTACCAAGGTAAAATATTTCATACATATTAAGTAATAACTGAAATTACTTTGAAGTTTAACTTATGTATCTTTTACCCCAAAATATTTTTTGTAGTTCTTGCAGCTGACATCCCTTGTTATACTACTGAGGAGAGTTTCAGATTTTCTCAGCCAACTTGATGTCCTGCTGTAATGTTTGCTTACTACCTTCTACTATATCCAGTAAAGCTGGATCCAATTAACATTTCAAGAGCCCTTGATCACTCAGGATATTTTCTTTCTGCACATCACTCACCATAGATTATATCTTAATGAAGCAGGATATTAATGCAGTGCTTTGTTAGGTAAAATATTACTTGGTTTTCATCTCTATGCAGTAAACACACAATAGAGTGTTTGTAATAGTCAAGGGTGAACAGACAGTAGACAAGCAACAGAAGGAGTATGGAGATAAGGAACGAAAATTGAAACCAATATTGGTGCGGTGTAAATGGACAAAAGAGAGGTAGGTGATGTATCTGGATATAGCAACCTTGAGCCTGTTTTTCTTGGTGATGCTGAACACAGCATCTGTGAGACAATGATCATAAATGAAATAGTGGTCATAAAATGTAAAAGGAGACTAGACATAAGAAAAATATTCTTCACCATGAGGAAAGCCAGGCACTGCAACAGGCTGGTGAGAAAGGCTATGAGGTCTCTGTTCTTGGCATTTTTCAAGATAGTGCTCAACAAATCCCTGAGCTGAACGGGGCCCCTGGTCTGAACGGGGTCTGTTGACCCCGGTTTTAGTAGGAGGTCAGTCAAGATCACCTCCTGGAGTCCCTTCCAACCTGAATTATTCTCTTTCCCCTTTTGATTGACTATCATAAGCCAACATTATTCTTCTGCATAGCGTATGCTTTAGTAACCCCATTAGAAGATAGGTTACCTGTCAGTTTATTTTCTGGTTCATATAGTATATACTATAGTAGTGCTTCTTCAAAAACAAAACTTCGGAAGATTACATAGAAAGTATATTATTTTCAACAAATATCCTTAATGTTGATAAAGTCAATGTGGAGACCTGCCAAAATTTAATTAATTCATGTGAACTTAATTCAATGCTTTTGAGTGTAAACATATTGAATCATATTCTTATTACATTATTAGATGCTAGGTTTTCCAGTGGCATGAGTGCCTCATTCAATGTGTAAAGTTGATGGGTTCAGAGAAACTTATTAATTTTATATATGAGTGAATCTATAGATTCAAAAGATTTTTTTATGAAGATACCTGAATACTATGGAAGAGAGCATTATTCTGTGCATAGTTCTACAACAGAATTCTTGAATGATATTGTACAGATAGGTCCTCTCAATAAAAGTATTCACATGTAACTGGAAATTGTATTGCATATGTGAATAACCTGACAGGGTACAGTATAGTTTGAGATCTGTAGTTTCTGTGTACTTGTGACTACAATGTGGAATGATTTAAAGAATGCAGACGTTATTTGGAATTTTTTAAATGTATCTTACCACCAATTTACTTCGTAAGTAAGGTTGAATAGCTTTGTATCGGAGGACTCTTCAGTTCTTAATAGTGTTAATACCAGTACAATATGTTTGTTGCCAGGAGATTTTGTTAAATTCAGTAATTTGTGTAATGCAGTTAGATATTGCTGAAGATCGAAGTCCAATAGTATTAGTAATTTATTTTTTCCCAAATAATTTGTATTTGAAGACAAACACAGATTATCATAGAATCGAAGAATGCCTGAGGCAGGAAGATATCTCTGGATACCATCTATTCCTACCTTCTGCTCAGAGCAGGGTCAACCAGAGAAGGTGTCTTAGAACCATGTCTAGCTGGGTTATTAATATCTTCAATGACGGAGACTCCTGGGCAGCTTTTTTTGCTGTTTAGTCACCCTCTCAGTAAGAAAAGTTATTCCTCTTCCTGGGTTTCAACTCGCGCTCATTGCCTCTTGTCCAGGCACCACTGAGAAGATTCTGGCTTTATCTGTAATTACCTCTATCAGGTATTTATACACATGGCTAAGATCCTTGGAGCCTTCTCTACTCAAGGGTGAATTGTTAGCTCATCATCAACTTCTTGTCCACCAGGACCCCCTGGGCTCTCTCTGTAGTCAGTCAGCACCCAGCCTGCAGGATCATCATGAAATCGTTGAATCTTCACTTTATCCTTGAAGTGCCAGGGAGTAGTGAGGGCTGGCTGGTCCCTAGGGGACAGTGAGCCAAGACCCATCCCATGCTACCCCAGCAAGGGAGTGGGCAGTCCTGGGGGTGTCAGCCATGCTAACCCAGGAGTCCAGATCATCAGATACACAGAAATTGTTGTTGTGCAACTTGAAGTCAGAGAAGTCGATTGCTTTTAAGATGGTAATGTTAAATCTTCAGTTACTCCTAAGTAAAAAAACGTGAATGTACTTTAACAAAAAAAAAAGATAGATTTTGACGTGACATTCTTTGTGCAGGATGAGTAATATAATTTGTATTTTTAACAGTACAGCCTCAAATAATACAACTTAAAAATGAAACCACGTTTGAGAATGGGAAAGCCACCCTTATCTGTGAAGCAGAAGGAGAACCCATCCCAGCGATTACTTGGAAAAGGGCCACTGATGGAATAACATTCTCTGAAGGTGACAAGGTAAATTAGTCTTTAATGTCTAAAATATCAAAATATGTATTGTCTGACTAATCTTTTTGTAAGCAGAAAGTTGTTTAGAGATAGATTAATTCTAGATTCCCCTGGAATTGGAATTGCTACTTGCCAAGGTAATAAGAAAGAAGTGGAAATTCTAAATATTTGTGAAAAAAAAAAAAAAAAAAAAAAGAAAAAAAACACATTAAAGTGCTGAAAGGTAATTCATTTCATCAGGCCTAAATTTTCATACATAAACTCTACTAAGGTTTTCAATTTAATCTTGATCATAATGGCTGCCCATAGCCCTTCTTGACTATATTTGAACCCTGTCCAGTATTTCTCAAAATGCAGTGAAGCTTATAGAAATCTGAAATAAAAAATTGTGAATACTTTGGAATTCTTCATTTCCCACTTCTGTTTTTTTTTTCCTGCTTTTCACTTTTCTTATATTTTTTCCTCACACAGAGCAAGTAGTCTATAACTAGAAATTGAGCCTATTTTCCCATTTTGTTTTTCCATGTTTTATTACAAAAATAAGTTAAATAGAGAACGATTGCATTATGACAATGAAGAAAGTCTAACTGCGGGTACAAAAGCTGTAATTAGGTGGAAAGGTACAAACAAAAGGGAACATTGTAACATTATTCCAAATTATGCAGATAACAAGCTGCTTCTACAGAGCTCTTTTTCTTTTTTCCTTTTTTTTAAATAATTTTAGTTTTGTATTTGAACAAATATTTGAACAAGATGCATCCCAGAGTCCTGAGGGAATTGGCTGATGTAGCGGCCAAGACACTTGTAATGGTATTTGAAAAATCATGGTGGTCAGGTGAAGTCTCTAGCAACTGGATAAGGGAAACATTACTCCCATTTTTAAAAAGGGGAGTTAGGAGGACCCCAAGAGCTACCGACCTGTCAGCCTCACCTCTGTGCCTGGGAAGATCATGGAGAAGATCCTCCTGGAATTATGCTATGGCACATGGAGGACAGAGAGGTGATTCAAGACAGTCAGCACGGCTTCACCAAGGGCAATTCCGTCCTGACCAACCTAGTTGTGATGGAGTGATGGAGTTATGACATCCATGGGCAAAGGGAGGGCTACAGATGTCATCTATCTCGACTTCTGTAGGGCCTTTGACAAGGTCCTCCAAGACATCCTTCTCTCTAAACGAGAGAGAGAGATGGATTTGATGGGTGGACTCTTTGGTGCATGAGGAATTGGTTGGATGGTCTCATCCAGAGTGGTGGTCAATGGCTCTATGTCTCGGTGGGCACCAGTAACAAGTGGTGTTCCCCAGGGCTCTGTACTGGGACCAGTACTGTTCAATCTGACATAGTTGGCTTGAGTACACCCTCAGCAACTTTGTGGATGACCCCAAGCTGAGTGGTGCATTTTACATACCTGAAGGATGGGATGCTATCCAGAGGAACCTAGACAAACTTGAGAAATGAGCCCAGGGGAACCTCATGAGGTTCAACAAGGAGAAGTGGAAGGTCTTGCACTTAGGTCAGGGCAACTCTGGGTATCAATATCAGCTGGGGGATCAAGGGACTGAAAGCTGAGAAGGACTTAGAGGTACCGATAGATGAAAGGCTGGACATGAGCTGGCAATGCCCTGAGCAACCTGGTGTAGTGGAGGATGTCCCTGCCCATGGCAGGGGAGTTGGACTAGATGACCCTTAAGGTCCCTTCCAACTGAAGCTGTTCTGTGATTCTCTTCTTAATTTCCTTACATAAACCACAAAATCTCTCTGTGGTGGTTAAAGTATGAGATACCATCTTTCTGGCTTGCTAATTCTGAGTTTTTAGTCCAGACAATCAAATAGCAAAATCGACAGTCTTCTTGCTGGTGATTGCATATTCATAGCTGTTGCTTAAAACAACAGTTGACAAACCTGTACAGCAGTCATGCCACTGAGGGAATTAGGTACCTAGGAAGTCACTCAGTTTATAGTGAATTGCTGTATATTAAAGAATAATGTACTTCCATTGTTTTTGTTCTGAAGAAGAATACCTGGTCTTGTCTAGTCTCTGACTTGACCTTTCCTGAAAATGAGGCAGTTTATGTGAGGCTTTGTCTACCATTTTCCTCCTCTGTGATTTCCATTTTAGAGCAATGTAACAGTATTTATATCATATTTTTTCCTAATAGTTTTGAATTAAAACAAAACAATTTCTCTCCTCCTTAAATATTTTGAGTCAAAGGTCATCTTTCTGACCCACAAAGACTACACTTGGTTCAAAGGTTACAAATGTAGCAATTCACTTATGTTTCAAATTTTCCTAAAATAGCTTCATTATATCAGAAATTCAAAATGAAAACGAGTGGCAGAAACAAGCTAAAAAATATTGGTGCAGTTGAAACCTGACATTTATCCAGTGCTTATATAGGACACTATTACATTTTTAATTCAAACTGCAGATGGTTAAACTGTCTAGGTGTGTTACTGTAGCATTTTCTGAACTGTGGTTCAATAGCATAATACTGTCAACCAAACTAAAACCTATATTCATTTTCTACTAGTGTGCTGACATACTGTATGTGGAATAGAATGAGAATAAACACAGTTATATGGTTTCCTTTTGGTCTTGCCAATGAAAGAACTCTATGGGTATTTCTCATGGGAGAATTTTTGCTGAATGTTGAATAAATATTCTGAAACACTCTATATGTTCTTGAGCTATAAAATATGCTGCTGCATTTGCCCTGTGGTCCTCCAGTTATAGGGTGCCAAAACGTTGGCTTGTGCTCTCCTACCAAATTAGGTGAATAGAGAAAAAAATTGGCAGTGATTAAATTATTGAGTAATTGTTGAATAATACAGCAATGTTCTGCACACAGAAAAAGAAAAAGCTGAGTTGAAAAAGATGGGGAGTGGGGTTGTAACATAGTCTTAAATTGAAATTATTACTTATGTATGATCACTTTTCAAGTTATGTTCAATCACCAGCCATACTTGCATAAACATAAAAATTATCATCTACATTCATTGAATTAATCTTTTAATTATTTTTACCAGTTTTAAAACATCTGAAATAAGATTATCTTTAGGGGATTGTTTTTTTCCATAGAAGGTGGAAAAACTCCTCTAACTATAATATTATCATAATGCTGACTAAAAAACATAGAAAGTGTTGGTCTTATTTTTTAAATATACTACTACTACTGTTAGTGTTTAGCTCCTCAATCATGTTACTCTTTTTTTGCTAAAATACAAGCATACCTCATGTGGATCAGGAAGAAGGCTGAATGTGGGATCATTCTTAGCCTGCATGGATTAAAAAAAAATTATTTCAAATTATAGATAGATCTTATAACCAGGACATAGGCTTTTCTGAGTTTTGAAATTATTGTGTCCAAAAGAATGGAAAATATCCACCAAAGCCACAGATCAAAGAAATTACCCTGCTGGGCTTCAGGAGGATAATGTTAATGAGTAAACGGTCTATAATTATCTCTTAGGAAAATATAGCTTTGATAAAGGCTTTTCAGTGCATCAGAAGTGTGTAATTTTCAAGTTGAAGCCAAGTGAGTTCAAACCAGAAGTAAAGAAGCCTTTTCCTCTCTCTTTTTATCAGTTAACCTTTAGAACAATTTACCACACAGTGTGTCGTCCCTCTTTCATTGAGAATTTGAAATAAAAAGGTCTTTCCCCTTCTTCTGACCTCTCTTGAAAATTTAAATGGAAAGTTTTGCAGGATGTCACACTAGATGACCTCTATAATCCTTTTATGGCTTTATAACGCATAAATACATGAGAGTGGGTAAGCCCAAGTAAATGAATGATTATGTGGGACAGAAGGTGTTTGGCTCATCCTTAAAGATTTGAAAATGGAAATGGAGGTTTAGTCTAACAGGAGAGCTTCATCTGCTGTTGCAGTGTTAAACCGAAACTCTCTGCTTCATCTGTGTACTCTGTCTCTGCATTTTTAGTCCCCAACTCCCCAGCACTGTGTGTCCTTTCACTAACATGACAACCTGGCCATGCCTCTTTCAGCTGTTATTCTAAATGACATGTTCATACAGACCTCTGTGCATTCAGCAGGTCTGGCTCTTTTCCCAGTAAAAAGAGGAGGCAGAAGAGTCGGTTTTCATGGAACAGAAGGAAGAATAGTGATTGGATTTGATTTTCTGTAATCACTTACAAAATGGACTCTCTCCAGCCTGTCCACATCTTTTGTGTATAGTGGGGACCAAAACACAGTATTTCAGGTGTGGCCTGACAAGCACTGAGTAGAGTTGGATAATGGCTTCTTTATCTCTGCTGGTGATGCACTTGTTGATGTAACCCAGCATCCTGTTGGCTTTCTTTGGCATAGCAGGACACTGTTCACTCATATTGATCTTGTTGTCCACCAGGACCCCCAGGTGCCTTTCCACAGAGCTGCTCCCTAGCTGGGTAGATCCCAGCCTGTGCTGCACTCTTGGGTTATGTTTTCCCAGGTGCAAGACCTTATACTTGTCCTTGTTGAACTTCACAAGAGACTTGTTGGCCCACTCTTCCAGCCTATCCAGGTCTTCCTGCAGGGTGGATCTCCTTTATGAAGTGTCCACTTCCCCATTCAGTTTGGTATCATTGTCAAACTACATTTGATTTGTGATAGCCCCAAGAGGATTCATTCCATAACTTCCCCAGGGACTGAAGTAATACCAATGGGCCTAGAATTTACCAGATCCTCCTTTAAAACCTACTTGTAGGTGAGTGTGACATTAGTCTTCTTCCAGTTTTCTGGGATGTTATAAATATATATGTATATAGTTATAATTATAGTTATAGTTATAACCTGTTTCACCTACAGGGTGTGTTAACAGCTTCTACTTACAGTATCATAGAATACTTTTGCTCTTGTACTATTAGCACAGACCTGCAGGCCAGAATGTTTTATGTAGCATATGATTATGCAATTGAGACAGTGTGCAAACAATCAAAGATTTTTTTTATTTTGTTTTTAACTCCAAAATGAATCATGGTGGGCTTCACATGTTAAGGCTATGAAATAAAAAAGTAAGAATATTGTGACTAGAAGGAGAAGGTAAATAAATGGACTTGAGAGTGAGTAGAAAACAGGAGGGTGTCATTAAATGTTAGGTAATTACTGCTGTTGAGATTTATACCCTCTGACATATGCAAAACATCAAGCACATATAACCACTGAATAGTATACTATCGCCAGTCATCTGATCCATAGAAATCTGCATATATTTTGGAGCTTCTTCATCTTCTTTATGGCATGTTCAGCTACATTAATATGGAGTTGGGAGAAACTCTTCAGTTAAAAGAGCCAGAAATAGCGCATGCATTTTTAGGAAGTGACAGTATTTTAGTAGGAAGATGGATTTTGGAGAGCTAAGATTGTAAGCAACTAGAAATAAACAGCAGCTTTCCTGGCTGAGCTGAGGAAGCATTACAGTAGGAAAGCTGCAAGCCAGTATGGATATTTCAAAGTCCTTAAGTAGCTCTATCACTCATCTGAGTCCCACACATTCCTTTAGGTAACAGTATCTGCAGTGATATGTAAGTGAAGCCAAAACTGAAGCCAGAAATTATTTTTATTTTGTTGTACCATAACCTCTTCCTCAATGCAGGCTTGGTTAGTGCTTATATTGCCAACTCAATACTAAATATCAGCCACATGGCCAGAGCGCCCTACAGGTTTGTTCCTCTTTTAGGACAGAAATTAAATGCCTTGTTACGCAGAGCAGACACAAATGGCTTTACATACACGCATCCATATATGCATTCATGTTGTGTGGATGACTCTCATTTCTGCAAATTTTTTGTTTCACTGAAACTTTAAGGTCGCTTTCCACTGGGACAGAATTAGATAAGCAGATTCAAAATTATAGATTCTTTAAAGATGACAAAAAACCAAGAATATGTAAAATTTAATAGCGCTTCTGTATTAAAACCTAGAGCCATATATAAAAACAACCTATAGAAAGAAGGATGTTTATTTAGGAATATCACTAATTTAATCAAGTGTTTAACATGATACCTAAACTTAAATTAAGTAGAGTTTTAAGTACAGAGTTCTGTGAATGGATAATGCTATTTCTACCTAATTTATATTTGAAAATTTAAAATTGTCTCCCATTTAATCCATCTGTTTATGTACTACCTATGCGCCAAGCAGATATTTTTGGGTACTTTCAGTGGGTTGTGGTGCTGCATTTACTGGCTGGAATAAAACCATACAAGCTTGGAAATTACATTTCTTTCCCTTCCAATATTAGCTTTTTCTATATAGACATCAGTGCTGATATTCCATCTGTTACACTAATGAAGAGCGAAATGATCAGGGAACCTTTTATGGACCAACATTTCCTACAATACCAGTACAGCTTGGATTTGAATATTCATGCATTCCTTTCACTACACAAAGATCATTTCATAGGGTTCCGCCTAAGTATCAGTTGTATTATCTACTAGCTGTTCAATAACTTTTTGTAGAGTTACGTTAATGGTTGGACTTGGTGTTCTTAGAGGTCTTTTCCAACCAAAACGATTCTATGATTCTATGAAACAGCTGTTATTTGTCTGATGAAATAGAGATCCTGCATCTGATGATACATTAAGTGATACAGCCTCAGTTTATAGACTGGAGTCATTTGGTAGTGTTCCCTGATGTATTACAGAACATTCTCCAGAGGCTGTTACATTTTCTACATACCGTGGAAACTCATACAAAATGAGCACAATCAGCAGTGGAATGCTGGAAAAATGTATTTTATGCCATTAAAACCTGTCAGTATTTTTCCTGACCTGAAAGTTTGAATACCCCTGTATATTGTGAGAAAATAAGTATTTAGATTTTTGGTAAAACCAGGATGAGAGCAAGTGGCTTGGATTCTGTTTTTCAATCTGTTATTTATTATATTTAACAAATTATCTAAATTCCATTTACTAATTAGTTCTTAATAATTTATTAATGGCCTCAATATACTGTTAAAAAAACACGGTTTCCTATCACATTTTCTCTGTACCTTGACTCTGTGTGCATCTATGCATACACCATCTTTTTGTAAATACCAGTTCTCAGATTTCAAACACAGTCAAGTTATAGCAGTTTAACATAGCAATGCTGATAGACAAGTGTATGTCTATCATCTGTGATAGTTAGAAGGCTGTGCAATTTCACCTAAACCGTAATGCAACTTAATCTAAACCATAATGCAAGAGTCATATTTCTTTGCATTGGGAAAAGTGAAGACTGTTTGCACCATCCCTTACTGATGGCTTTCGAAATTCAGCAAACAATATTTCTTAGGACTGCATAACCATAGGTCTGAGCTCTGATTCATGATCCAAATAACTCAACCTGTGTTATTAAAATTTCTAAATGTTGCAATAACATACATCATAGTATCAACAATAAGACATTTTTTGTCTTGCTATAAATATAATTTCAGCATAATTTTATATTTATATCCATATGTATAAATAAATTTAGGAATGTAAATAGAGAAACTCTATTGGATTATAACAATTAAATAAAGAAACCTGAAAAGAAATATTTCTGTGTTCTTTCAGATATGTCCAGGTTAGCTCATTTTCTCAATTTTGCTTGCTACTGAAATAATTTTCTTTTGTTTCTTCAGTTGCAAAAAATTCTACAGAATTGTCTGGGTTTGTGTGCAGAGACTTTTTGATCTGTGAGATCTGGATCTGTGTCTTACTGCAGACAGTTCCCTTGCTCCTCATGACTCAGGTTATGCATTTCTGGCTTTTTGTGCCTTTCCTTCCACTAAGGAAGCCTTCTGCTTATATATTCTCCTGCAAAGCTCCATCTCATCCCAGTTTCCAGACAGACTTCTCCAGAGAGAGAGAGAGAGAAGGGTTAACAATTCATGAGCATCCTCATTTCTCCTCCAGGAGAAAATACAAATTGCTTAACTTCCCACCCCAACCCCTTAAAAAGAAAGCTAATCAAAGCCATGTCTTCTTCCCTACCTTGGGTCACCTAGAAGGTATTTTTGTCCATTTTCTACTGCAATAAGCTTACATGCTTTGTCTTCATGGATTTTCAGCTATAGGTTGTTTTCCTGTTTTGACCTGTTATTAAAGTTACAGAGCTGCCTTCTCCAGTCCTAATTAAGATAAAGAGCTAATGTTTATTAGCTAGACCTTTGTCATACATGGTATTTAGCACAGAGCTAAGCAGAAACAAATCTGGATAGTTACCTGATGACTAAGGACTTGGAATTATAACACAAACTGGAATCACCTCAGACCAAGATAACCCCTGGCAAGTCCTGAGACCAGCACTGGAACAGTGCAGAGCTTTTACTGGTAATAGGAGTAACATACTTACTGGGCCAGAGGTCCTGGAGGAAAGCTGGGATCCTAGTGCTTGATGCTTCCTTTTCTTTTCACAGTTTCATAACTTATTCTCTATGGCAGTTGGGTGTAGTACAGTGGTACAATTTCACCATACTAGTGATTTCTACAGCTGAAGTAATATTTACTTCAGATTTGAACTGACCCAAACAGAAACAGGACCAGATTGAAGTTCCTAGTGAGAATATTCATACTTGTTGCTCTTGATGCTGTATGTATTTAATAGTGGTTATTCTTGTTCAGATGCACAGAGATTGGGTAATCACTGAAGAATAAATTCTGGCAAATCACAGTATTTTAAGTCTGAGCAGTCCTACATCCCATATTTATACATCTTTGGAGCTGCAAGCTTATGCTAAAGTCTTCCTTTACACATCCTTTGCAGGAAGACTTCGTGACTCCGGTTTGTACTGAAGTTTGCACTACATGTTTCTCAACCACTTTAAAGATTTACAAAGCTGAGGTATAATCACCTGTGTTTCGTTCTCATTTATCCAAAGAATCAAGCTACAATAAGATTTTATTGCCTAAAGTAAGACGTAATTGTACAGTAAAATCATCGGGTTTAGTGACTGTTTTATGTGAGGTCAATATTGAATATATTGAAGAATGCTGTACTTAATGGTATTCCTGAGAATCTTGCTGATCTGAATCCATCTGAGTTACCATTGTTAATGCTATCACAGCAGTGTTGGAGTGGATTCAAATCAGCAAAATTCTTAGGAAGAAAACCATTAAATACAGTATTTATGAGTGAATCATAATTTCTAATTGCAAAGTGTATATATATTTATTACAGTTTTAATATTTTTGTTGTGCTTATAAACACTCATTTGTGGTTACTATTGTGATTTTTTTTATGGCCAACACTAATGCTTGTTTTCCTCTATAAACTTGTTTCATATGATGCTAATATTTTTGCCATTATTAATCATCAACCATTTCTTTCCTGTGTTATGCATCTTCAGTGGAAGTAATCTTGAATATCTGATCATCATATTTTCTCTCTGTGTTATTTTTCTTTCGTATTCTTTTGTGAGTAAAAACCAATTTTCTGTTTCGTGTGTCAGTAAGTGGTTTTGATATACTGGATATCTCGTGTCATCTCATTACATAACTTAAGTTTGAAAGAAATACCAGCATGAATCAATCAAATACCAGTTCATAATTTCTAAAAGTTATATGAAGCTTTCAAGAATACTTTTTTCCTGAGATTGTACATGCTGTTAGCAACCTGCATAGAGCCCACTGCCATTTCTAATCTGAATTCTTTAAAAGCAACTGCTGTGTCTGCAGATGAACAGAAAATCAAAACAATGATATTTTTCTCTTCAAGATTAGTTTTTTTGTGACTTTTTAACAGGCATTACACTATAGATCTACAAACAATAGGTTCTTCAATAATTTCTTCCTTGTGGAAAAGGAAGCATCATGCTGACATGCATATTTAATGAGCTGCAGTTCTAAAAGAATCACAAGGTGTCTTATAAAAAATCACTGAAGTCCAAGACACTGCTGTAGCATTATTCTGATTCACTGGACATTAAGGCATATGCACGTAGCAATACTCTGGAATTTTCTGCTGTCTCCAACAGGTGCATGGATAGAATACATTTACCTGAAGAGAATGGGAAATATTGTGAATATACCATCCATAATCCAGAAGGGAGCTTCCATCAGCTTCTGCACGATGATGGCTGTTGTGACTAACAGCCCTTTCTCATCATCAAAGGTAGATTTTCAGACTAGGAATTGCTGGTCACTTACATATAATAAACTTCTGGAATTGTATCATCATTTAGTCTCAGCATGTCAGGTTGCAGAAGTTCTTACCCTTCATGCTACTGGAAGGAATAGTTTCATAGGCAATTATGATCTGCTTAAATCTCACCTATAAGAAACCTTAGCCTGAAGTATGTGATCTGAAGCTTTCCTCTCATGTGGTTATCAACACAACCCAAAACCAGAAAACTGCCTAAAAAAATTATTATTCATGAAATTCTAAGATTATTCTGTTAATCAGTGTTTGTTTGCTTCTTGAAAATTCAGTGATGTGTACTTGGAACATAAGCAAGACAGCATAATGAGTTAACAAATTTTGACACTTTGATACGAAGAAAGAAGAGCTAGGCATAACATGGAAACAGATTCTTTTTTCCCTCCCCTCCCCCATCCTTCCCAACCCCCCTCACCAATTTGAGGATCTTCTATCATGTACATCTGCAGAAGCTCCTTTGAAGGAACTTGAAAAAGTCCTGCATTTTTTAATCAAGTGATATGTTCTCACAGTTGCAATTCTTGAGTATGTTGCATCATGTTTTACAAAAGAAACAACACTCTTAATTCTAAGCCACTGTTTCTTCATCTTTTCTGTTGTTAACACATGCAATGCAAGTCCAAAATAGCACTAAAGTACACAAGGTGTCAGAAGACATACTTAGAACACAAATAAGCATTAAACGTTAGAAAAAAAACCCAAACAACTAAAAGTGTTTCAACTTGTCTACAATTTAAATGTTGGGATATTTTGCTTGCAATCTTGCACTTGGACTTCAAGGGATGAATGAGTACTTTGTCAGCCAAAGAGTAACCTCTGTAGAAGGGAAGATAATCAACACAAAGTCACAACTTCTTTAACCGTGCAAGTAATATTACCAAAATCTAGCTACAAATCAGCCACCTATTTCTACATCTGTTCTCACCTTTCACTCTGGCTTTCAGCCAACTCAAAATGCACATTTTGGCAACCACACAACTTCATCTCATTTGGTGCTACAGTTCCTCAGTGGGAGTTTGAGAAATGCTTGATAAATCATACTCGACTACTAATCACTCCATCCACCTCTCCCCAACAACAGCTTTCTACAATTGAAAAAGAATGACTATTTCTTATCATCATAATCAGCTAATTTTCCCCTTCTGAGAAATTAGGCTTTTTTTTACTATAATGGCAATGGAATTGTGCAGTTTGAACACTCCATGATACCTGAATAGGTTATTCTGTCCAAAAAGCTGTTCTTGTCTCTTAGTGGATGTTGTTGTCTCATCACATCTCTATTGTCTCTAGCAGTCATACCCTGAAAACTGCATAACTTCTCTGTCTGTGGAACCTATCATCATCCTGCCTTGGAAGCTCTGGAACATGGTTTTAGACCAGTCTGGTCAGCATCAGCTGGGCAGGATTCTAGCAGTATTCATGTGTAGAACTGCAAATCATGTGAGAAGCTGAGGAAGAAAGAGCATGACAGGAAAAGTCAGGTAGTAGAAAAGCATATATAGCATGACAATAACATGACAAGAATTTTACCAAAATCAAAAATATATATATTTGCTTTTAGAGAATCTGTAGAATTAATCTCAAGTGATGAGATACCTCCCACTTTATGATCAGTGTAGGATTTATTTGGCTTAAGGTACATATCCTGAATAAGAATATTGTGAGTACAGAAAGTTCTCACCTATTAGTTTTGTATTGTTTGGGTTTTGTTTGGTTGGTTGGTTGTTTTTTTTCAGAAGACACATTTTTATACTTCAGTGTTTCCATTATGGATAATTTTAATTGGAGACCTGTATAGAGTTTTCTTTTCTTTGACAATGACAGAGAACTAGATTGCTATCAGTATTCAAAATAAAGGGTGTTTTTCTGTGAAACGTTAAATTCTTAATTTAGGGAATGTGGGTTTTATGTAGATAAAGTCACAAAGTCAGATGTACCTGAGTAAAACACTATCGAAATTCCTGCTGAAGATTTGTCACTTGTGTTTTAGCTTTTTGCTGAGGAGGGGGGTGGGGTAGGGGAAACACCACCAAAGCCCAAAAAAACCCACATTTCTTTATGAGTTCTATGAAATTCTCCAATTAACATTAATAATGAAAAATATTTTTATTTCTTAAGATTTTATTACCATTTCCAAAATGCTGCAAAAAGAAAACTCCAGAACCTTGTCTGTCTTTACATTTTCAGGACACACAATCTTCTTTTTATTGAAATTATTCTTCCAAAGTCTTAAGGTGTAAGGACCTGTTAACATACTTGACCATGAGTATTGAACCAGAGAGACTGTTCTGATTGTCTAGATTATTTTTTGTCTGTTTTTTATACTCTTTATTAATACAAAGAAATAAAAGGACATGTACTTATTCGTCTAGCAGAGAACACCATAGTGTGTCTTTTACATGTATCCCACTGTGACATTTGAAAGGAAAAAAGAATATTGCTATTTGATAGGTGCTCATTATTATTTCAGGCAGACTTGAGAGTTACTGGCATTATTAATTTATAGAGATTATGTCAGTATTTTGATTTGTCACCAGTGGCAGCTCCAGTGTTTTTTTCCTAGGGAGGATTTCTACTGAGGATTACTGGGCAGGTGCAGTGTACTTCATGTTCCTGTTTTGCGTGCTGTCTCTTCCTCTTCCTATTTTGTTGTGTCATGGTGCCAAACATGGTGCTAATGTGTACTCTCCATACTCAGTGCAGCAGGAAAATAAGCCTCAGAAAGGTTTTTCCAAGGTTTATAAAGTTCTGGTGGACACAGATGCTTAGCTCAGTGCTCCAATGTTTGACATTGTGTATTTGCTGTTCAATAAGAAACAGTCCTCAAATAAGATGACTGATGTTACGGATCAGTATGAATGCAGACTTCTGCTTTGACAGTATAGTCTAGTTTTGATAATGCTCTTTACAAGAGCAGGAAAACATAACTTGCATGGTTTCAGTTTTTGCTTCAGGCTAACAGTGTATATTCAGTTTTTGTCCCAGCTTCTTCATTGCTCTTTGCCAACTTGTGTGTCTGTGCTGTGTTTCTAACATTCATTCCTCACTGTGCTTCAGCGTGTCTGCACTGTTACTGTGCTTTTTTGTGTCATCACTATATGTCCTTGACTTATTTACCCAGTTCTCTATTAACTGGCTTATACTGTAGAACAGTATAATACAGCCACACTAGGATTGTTGAAGTCCTTGTGAAAATCCATCATACTATCTATCATTTTTCATTTGCATGTGTTAATCTCCAGCATTATTCTGGGAATCCTCTCTAGACATACGCTACTGCTTCAAAACATTTTCTTCTATTTATTTATTTATTCATGGCATTTTCTTGGTCTATATTTGTACTCTTGTTTTCTTTCGCACATTTCTGTGTTCAGGAATGTCAGCCAAACAATATATTTTTAATCAGGTATTGCACCATGTTTGCAAAAAAATTAATGGAATTGTACATTAATCCATCTGCAGAATAAGACCAGAGAACAGGATTTCATAAACTGTTCAGGAAGAAGCCACAGTATAATATGTATTCTGAGCAATGCAGCAAAAAAACATTGCTTATTTTATAAGCAATTTCAAATAGACTGTTGTAATAAATTTCAGACAACTTTTAAAAAGTAGGAATTAATTTTAGTAAATAAGTATTTCTGTGATAATTTGGGCTAGATTTTTGTGCCTGCAATTGTCATATGTTTGATTTCTTTTTGTGGACTTCACTTAACCTAGTAGATCCCTCTCAAAATGCTTCTAACCATAGATTTGAGGATGATAATAGATGATGTGGTTATGCAAAAATCTCCTATCATTCAGAGTATTTATTAGGTTGTTTTTTGCCCTAACTGTAGATCTAAGATATATTACATCATCCGTATCTGAATAAAATATTTTTTCCTCATGCACAAGAACATAGGAAAATTATCTTGGTTACAGACCAAATTTTATCCACCAGTATTAGAAAATAATTTGATAAAATAAAAACAAGATTAAAAAGTTATTATAAAAGCTATTTAATTTTAAAGATCTTTGTGCTTATTTTGATTACCTTTTTTTTTGGTTTTGAACATCAATTAGCACTCATATTTGTACTTTCAAATGTATGAAATTAATTATAGTGAATTATAGTATTTGGGATTAGTACTGAACTGAAAAAAATTTCTTTTGTTATCAAATACAAAATAGCACTGCAATTTTTATACTTCTGTAAAAAAACCTGTAGTGACTTTAGTGAGGATTATAAATAATTTAGCTCTTTTTACAGGAATCCTGCTGACCATGCTGCACACTAGACATATTTGTTCAGAGAGTGAAGCATTACCATTTTGAATATATGTTTTGAATTCTTTTTTTTCTCTTTTTCATATATGTTTCTAATACATAGTACTGGAAGCAGAAAATTGAACTAGCTGAATACTCTCTGACCTAAATCTGAAAATCATGATGGAATTACTTTAGTGTGTCGTTATAGCTGTAAGTCATAATTTCACAGAAAGACACTTTCCGTTGTGCAAGGAGAAGCTTCTAAGACAGAATTTGGCTCCTTATTTTAGGTTTTTAATATGCATTAAGGAATGGCAAAGAGAATATTTTTCTCATAATACATGTTTACTACTACTCTCTATTGTATAGTGCTTTAAGAGTGCAGCTCTTAATGAATCACCAGTACAGCCAGTACTGGTGTCTGTGATTCATAGTCACAGGTTGTTTCAGCGTATGCTTTTTCACAGTTTTAAATGTGACTTCTTAGGGAAATGCTTGTCATCAAAGTAAAATCAGAAACAAAATTGCTCAACTATATGTACATTTTAGCAATAATAGAGACTTACCATTGTATTACATACTTGATATTTTAAAAAGGAAGCAAATAATCCATAGGTAAATAATACTGTAATTGACTATGGGCTGCAAAGTACTTGTTTTAGATATACATATATATGTGTGTGTGTGTGTGTGTGTACACATAAAGAAGTACTTTATGTATCAGAAATCAGAAAACTATTTAATAGGTTTTTTTAAAGAAATTGCATTTTAATTATCCTAAGAATTCCCTCCAAAACCCATAAGATTCAGTACTGTAGCATGTTTACTAGTAACTTCATAACTTTTCTCTTTCCTTATTTAAAGGTTTTATGAAAATAGAATTTGCAGCATTAGAAATGACATAATAGAGAACTAAATGGTCTTAGTTGCTTTTTTTTACCAGTCCAGAGGGTTTTAGGTTAACTTTTGCATTAGAATTCTGTAACTTTTATGTACATAAGCTGTGAGGTTTTCACAGGTAACAAAATTAATTGGTCTTGGATTTTGATGTGGAATCAGAATACTTTTTTTCCATAGAAATTATGATATACAGAATGCTTTATATGATTGCTTTATGTCAAATATTTTAAGATCTAAGTTGTATGCACTTTTCCAGTATACAGTGAAGAAACAATTGTACAGAGTTAAAAGCTCAAATCACTTAGGTATCAGCTGCCGCTTGCGAGGATTTAATGTAAAACACAATAAATTTGAGTGTATATATTCATAGGATTGGACATTAAAGTATGTTTCGAGTTTAAATGTGATACAATGAAATAGTTAATGCTTTTCCCTCCCTTTTCCACCGTCCTCAATAATGAAAATAGGTAAATATCAGTATTTTTTATCAGCTTTTTATTCCTTATCATAGAAAGTTAAACAAAGAAGCAAAGTAAGTTTCTCAAAACTACAAAACAAGTAAAGAGCAGAACCAGATTAAAAGTAACTTCTTTTTCCATAGGTATAGTACTGCATGAAGGTTGAAGTGTCAAGCAGAGGAATTATTTTATTTTTATTTTTATTTTTTTCTGTAATATTTTTAGACTCTTGGAATTCAAATTTTGAGGGGGCAGGGTTGGGGATGGGGGGGACAGGGTGAGGATGGGGATGGGCATTATGGATAAGGATTTTTATGAAGTTGCTAAATAAAAAAATTATGTTTTAGAAAATCAGAAGCCAGCATTCATTTTTACCTCCCTTGCCTTTTTCCATGCAATGGTATGGAAATGAAATTCAGAAATTCCAGTTGCATTTATGGATCATGTATTTTAACACTTGTGAGCTTCTGGCAAGAAAAGGTGAATAATGAAAATAAATCTGGATTTAAGTTTTGATCATTGTTTGAAGGATTATTTCTATTCAGTTTCAGAGTTACATTTATAAAGACAAGAGAGATAATGCTACCTGTAATCTAAGATACTATGATTTTATGTCTTTGCATTCTCATTAACTGCAACATCATAACCAAATGAGTGAGATCATAAACAAGTTTTGAGTACGCAGTTCACTATTTCAGTCACATGTAGGTACATTCTGTGTTTTATCTTGACAATGTTCCTTTAAGCATGTACTTATTCCCTTGATTATAGTGCCTAGAATAATATTTTTCTATATTTTTGAAAAATTTATTTGCAAATTTAGAAGTTGCTTAGCTGTCAGTAATAATTGCACCATAGGTGAAAAGATGCTTTCAGTCATACTTATTAATGGTGTTTAATATATACAATATACATAAATCTACATATATATACATATATATAAATATAAAACCTTTTTTTTTTCCTGAATCAATGTAAACAGAGCCCAGATGGCCGTATAGAAGTCAAAGGGCAGCATGGAAAATCGTCACTGCATATTAAAGATGTGAAGTTGTCAGATTCAGGGAGATATGACTGTGAAGCTGCAAGTAGAATTGGTGGGCACCAAAAGAGCATGTACCTTGATATTGAATGTAAGTTCTAATATTTTGTTTTCTCCTTTAAATTTGTTTTAAACTAAAAAAAAAAGTACATTCTTAATGGAAGGTCAGTTTTTCCTGGTAATACATGTTTAAACTTGCATAATTTAAGAAATTGTGTCCTTCTGTAGTTAGTGATACTGAATTCTATGGAGGAATCTTGTCTTTTCTGAAGTTGACAAGATCTTTGTCAGTGATTTAAACAGGACAGTATTTAATCTGAAGTCATATTCCAGTGGTATTACCCACTATTAAGGCTAAGCTTAATAACTTCAAGTCTTTGGGCTATTGCAGACTGCTGTGGATGAAAAGTGGGAATAGGTAAGGGCTGATTTGAGCAACAGCTCGGTCTTGAGCTTAACCTTCTAAGATTCAACAAAGTCCTCTGTTTTTTTTCCTAGTTCTCTGATTTACTAATTCCCAACATGTCTCTAGCCCCTGTTATACCCATCCTGGAGCACACAAGTTTGTGACAATCTCTTTTAGAGATTGTCTTTATTCAAAGCTCTTGAATTTTATACAGGAAAAAATGAGGTGGTTTTTGCTTAGAGAAGAGTCTGGTGCTTTAGAAGCCAACCTGAGGATATAAATTTGAAGTATAAAAAAATTCACTGGAAAATTGTCTTGTAAAACTATTTTTCAAATTCATCAAGGAAAGATCTTGAAAAAATTACAACAAGCAAATAAATTCTTGTTTTTTATTCATCATTGTTCTATTTTGCTGGAGATTTTCTAGATATATTTATTCTACATTGCAACAGAGCTTGAGTGAGCCTATTTGAGATCGAGACTCTGAATGGAAAAAACCTTTCCAGTGGGAATATAGAAATTGGAATAGGATCTGTGGAATAAAAAGATAAGTAACAGTTTCAGACTGCTGGGTGATTTTCTGAGGAGTTCTGAAAGTGACTTCAGTATACAGTTGTGTGTTCCATCTTTTTGGAAAGACATGGGAAATAAATCTGAAAGAAAAATGAGAAATGGTCAGAGTTGTAATTGGATGTTAGGAATGGAGAGATCTGCCAAGCCAGCAGGCCTAAGAAATAAATACAGTATTTATTTATTAATAGCTTCAATATAGCTACTCTTCAATAGACATATGAAGGAATTTGAAACTGCAAAATAGTATTATTATTATTTTGGTAATATAGTAATTTAATATATTTGTTTCTTTAATAAGTGCATGGGTGCACTGATAATTATTCTATATGAATATAAGGGAAAAATATAGATAAATATATGTAAAATATAGATAAAAATGCAGGTTCAGTGAAGTTCCTGTAGCCCTTATGCTTTAAAATTAAATATTAATACCATTTGTACTAAGAAGAGAGAGAGATGATGCACTACATTTTATGAAACATGGGCAATTGAAATTTAAGGATTTATTAGCAGCACAGAATACATACTAAAGGGCATAACAAAATCTCTGGATTGATACAATACATTATTACAGTCTAAGACACCTTTCAAAATGGAAGTTTTAGAACAGGTGCTAAGAATTTAAAAGTAACGTATTTTTGATATAGCAGACTTATTTTTGATTATGTGTGGAATCAAATATAGTATATGAGAAAGTGAAATAGCTTATTGTTTTAAGTCCGAATTTATGCCTTGGTAAATACACTTTTTGATGCAACATAAAACTTTCTACTGTTCAGAAATCTGAGAACACGTAATTTTTAAAAGAACATAGAAATATTGTTCTGTCATCAGGGATATGACACATTGTACTGATCATTTTTAATGTATAACATATTTTTTTTGTTTGGTCTAGCATAAAATTATGACATTTCTAAAACTAGAGTTTTCAGTTTAAAATATTTTAACTGATAATGAGGTTTGACCCAAATATATTTTTTTTCAGTACAGGTGTTGCTTGAGTAACAAAAGTACAACTTTCTCTATATCCATTATGTCTCGAGTATTTTTATAATGCCAAACAAATACTTGGGATGATACAATATAGGCCTGTCTCCATTCATGTTCTAATTAACAAATCAGAGAACTTTTTGCTTGCCTTGGAAATAACTTTTCACTGAAATACGAACTGCAAGTATAGCTTATTTGTCTTGCCCAGGAAAGAAAACACTTTTCAAATGGTGAAAATTCCTTTTGTTCTTTAAAATAGTGTTCCCAGGAGGAAGTTACATCTTTCCAGCCTCATCTCCCATCAGTCTAGTCTCTGTCATAAACTTCTGTAATAAAACAGTCTCTTCAAAGAATCTGTCAGTACCTCATTACCAGCATTCCACCACAATGCGGTGTTGTATTAAGTGCTAACAGTCCTTTTCTCAACCACAAATACATTATTTCATGAAGCAGGTGTCATAGTTATCCTTCATTCCAGTTATTTCACTTTGTAAGTTTCAGGCTAGAGACTTTCAGCAAAAGGTACAAGTTCAAAAGCTAAGCAACTAATTTGTTTTCCTGTAGCAAAATAGGAAAAAGGGGGAAATTGTTATGAGATTCTGTGAAGTTGTTATTGAATAATTGATTTTACTGTCATATTATTTTCCAAGTGATATTTTTTCAGCACGTTACCTGTAACTACAAATGTTGCTATCAGGGTTTTTTACATTTTTTTTTCCAAAAATCCATTTAGTCACTTTCCCTTCAAAATATTTTAATTTTCACTTCAGGTGTTTTGGTTTTGTTCTCTTCAAAACCAGTTTTGAGAAGAATTTTTTAAGGTATGGTTGTCTCCTTGTATACTAACTAGTGAGCCATTTTAGCAGAATTTTCATTATTTTTAATAATATACTAGTATAAACCTCACTTTTTATAAATAAATAAATAAATAAGCAAGATTTAATTGTTTCTATTGTTCCATAGTTCCTATATAGGACTAATCAATGCACCTATGCCATTCTGTAAGTTAAATACAAAGCTACAGTAGTTTTCTTTATATGTTTTAAGACATTAGACAGTTTTTGTGGTCAGGAGAGGAGCATGCTCCCACCACATACTTAAATGTCAGTGCAGTTAAACAGGCCTAATGGAGACACAGAGTGCTCTGGTGTCTCTGTCTCATCCTTTTACTTACTGACCCCTACCAGAGACTTAAACTGACAGTAGGATTGCACAAAGTTTCTATACTTCATCCTTGTTCTCTGTTGGGGTTGCTCTTGATGATAAGAGCATTTCTCCAGGACAGGAAGAGATTATCAGGTTTGATGGCAATTGGGCACAGTTAACCTTGCCTCTTATCTGAAGTAAGTGGTAGTCAGACATGAACTGTAGGGAACCCAGAGGCATTTATAAGGATTTCTTCCTACAAAATCATCTTTGTGATCAGCTATGTTTAGTTTTCCTTATAGTAAGTATGAAAAATAAATCAAAATTACATGAAAAAGAAAGATACTATTATAAATGTTATTTACAAACGGATTTCATTAGCTGCAAAATTTGATTATAAATATGAAGCCTAGTGTGTATATAATAATAATAATAATAATAATAGATGTAACTGATTGAAAAGTTCCTGTGTGATGATATATTGGGTATAAAGATGTCTCTATATGATAGGTGTTGGGTATTAAGATTGTCTATCATGATTATCTATATATTTCTTTTTTTAATAAAAACAATGATAGAAATAGATAAAAAATAGATAAAGCAGAAGGTAATCTAAGATGAGGTTTTCAAAAGTGCCTGAGGAACTTAAATGTACAAATGTCAGTGAATTATAACTTAATTTTTACATATAATACTATCAAGTGCCTTTCAAAGTTACAGTTTTCCTGTGCAGATGTTTACATTTCTATATGGTATTTTCTGTATTTTTAGCTGAGACATAATTATTGTAAAAATTATATGCTAGGGTTAGAAAAGAATCTTACAGAGCATAATAAAGACCTGGCTAAAAGAAGAAAAATTCTGATGAGAGGACACATTATTTCTCACATTATTTCTTGGGTTCAAAAATTATTCACTGCAATGCTTTAGAGAATGAAGAACCATAATTTTGACGTGTTTGATATGCTGGATCATCTTTCTTCACGGTATTATTCTTAATTAGGATGCACTGATGGCATTACTAAGTTGGAAAGGATTTAAACAAGCCAATAATGATCAGCAGTCTATGATCCTTAAAAGTGGCTCTTTACTTGCACTTACAGTTTTCCCTTCATTGTGTTCAAACTGTCATTAAGGTAGAAGTGTCCACAGCACTTAATTGTGTACTCCTCGGTGCACATGTTGTGCAAGATGACAGTGTCTCTGATTGCTCTGTATCAGCAAGTGCAAATTCCTTGGAGAATACTCCTGTTGCCAGAGAAAATATATTAATCCATGTTCTTTGGAAAAGTTTTTCTATGTACTACCTGGGAAGCATCCTAACTTAGTCTTTCGTAGATGCAATTACCAGTTTTCACATCAATTTATTTCAGTTAAAATTCTCCAATTTCAATATTGATACTGCAGTTATTAGATGTTCTGGATGGTCCAAAAATGCCAACTTCCTCACTGTACACATATTAATGGTTTTGGATATAATCAACTATTGCAAACATATTACATTCAGTAATGTTGTACATTTTTATGAGATCAGCCATGTGAGTGGTTGACAAGAATGATTTCTTAGAAGCCATTTCTAAAAAACCTATTTAAATAATCTAAAATGTCTCCCAAAAATGAGTTTTTCTTACTAATATTTTTCATGCAAACCTGATTTTGTAGTTATATTCCTTATTAGTTAAGTACCAACATTCAGTGATACAAAAAAAAATAATTGTGTAGCATGTGCAATATAGTCTTTACCTGTAACAAAACCTGTGCAGTATTTATTATACTACTGTATTGCTTATCAGAAACAGTCTTTTCCTTTTCTTTTCCCCATCACAATTTGAGATCTTTGGTGAGCTGGATTCTGAAAAAAAGCTCTAGATTTTAGACAGTAATCATTGCAATTTACAACCTAATATATTTTGCATTAAGACATTTGATGATGAAATATGGGCTTTTTTAAAGGTCTATGAAAATTAAGGAGCACTAGAATTACTTATTAAAACATTTGGAAAGGAAAGATCAGCTCTTGTATCTGGTAAATAAATTCACCGGAAAGCATACTTTACTTATTTGGATGAAACCACTTGCTTTCCTACAAAAATAAGGGCTGAATAGTTACTAAAAAAAAGCTGCTGGCATTGAGCAATGTAGCAGCCTTGATCTGTGCTTAAAAAATTCTACTGACAACAGTTCTTTTCAGTCAAAGCTTCTATGCATGCATGCAGCAGCAGCATAATGTCAACAAAAAGTTATGCTTTTTGACAAAGGCAAACACAGAAAGAAGTTTAAAATGTGCACTTTAGAAACAAGGTAGTTTTAAACCATTCCTGAAGCTAATTTTTATTACTTAGTTAAATGTGCTCAGTTCTGATCTCTGATAGACCTATTAGCAATTTTCTAGCCTAAAGTTAAACTGTTTGTGAGAAGACTAGAATAGAATTTCCAGAAATACGTCTAAAAATATTTAGGAGCTATTTATCAAAATAAAAATATATACATACTTTTTAAAATATTAAAAGAAATTCCATTACACCAGTTGTAATTGATAATTCTGTTTTGGAATTAAAGTGCTAGAGAGTTTCCTTTACTTTCAATAATATAAAGAATATTTTCTTAATAATATTAAATATAATAATGGTGGGATTAAAATTTTAAAAAATGCAAATAAATATTTGATAGACAAAAAATATGTTTTACTCAAGGCGTAGGTAGAAGAGCAGAGAAAGAGCTACTCCCCATTTTCTAGACACCATTAAACTGTTCCTGCTATCCAGAGAAACAGTGAGTAGAACAGATAATTCTTGTCACTACTGACATTGTAATCAGAAAAATCCTAGTTTTCAAATCAGCAATTTCCTCTGTGCAAGACTCAGTGTTTGTCTATATATGTTTAACATAACCATTTATAGCCAGGTTTGTAAGAAGGATATGCCATCTTTATCCCTGTCTGTAGCTTGATGATTTCATAAGGAACTGGTATAAAGATTATTCTAAGTAGTGTACGGATACAGTATTTTTTTCTGAAGTAGGTAGAATATGTTGCAATATTTTAGGTATTGTTTTATTATTTTTTTCTTAAAAGTTTATTCTCACAATGAAACATCTCTCTCTAGGAAGATTTCATGAAGTATAACATAGTTCCAATGAGAAATGAATGAAGCTTTTACACATCTATGAAAATTTTGAGAATGAATGTAATTTCTCCATAGCAAAAGAAGACACTATAAAACTAACAAATGCATAGATGATATGTATAATTCTTGTAGATCACCTCCGTTTGTTATACGAGAGTCTGGATGAAGAGTTTCTTATCCTCAGGAAGAAATGTTCTTTGCCATTTCTGAGATAATGTCTTTCAAGGGCTGGATATTACCTAATGCTGTGTAGAAATAGCAGGTATTCTCTTCTTGAGAATTTCAGCTGAAACAGTTTCGGGAGAGGAAAAATCTACAAAAATGAAGGCTTAAGAAACTCAGAATTGAATTCTGATATATTCATGGTCTGTGATAAATTTATACAGCAATCAACTGAAATTTCTATGTGAACATGAATGCTTGGATAGGAGTATACAGCTTGTTTTACTTAAACAGTTAATATATTTGTGTATTGCTTTTTCCAGATGCTCCAACATTTGTGTCAAATCAAACCGTGTATTACTCCTGGGAAGGCAATCCTATCAATATAAGCTGTGAAGTGCTAGCAAATCCATCTGCCTCAGTTCAGTGGAGAAGAGGAAAATTAGTTTTACCAGTAAAAAATACAACACATCTGAAGACCTACAGTACAGGAAGAAAGCTGATTCTAGAGGTAAGGCTTAAAATGGAAATCAAGATGGTGACATTAATTAATTTCTTCCTCATTTTGGCACCATTGCAAGTACTATAGAGTGCATTTAAGGATAACTTACAATTTAATAATTAAAGTTCTTTTTTTAAAAAAAAAGATTTATGAACTGATTTATCTCTACCCTTCATGTGAGCAGTGAGAAAATAAACTTCATTTGCACGGTTCATGCTCAGTTTTCCATTTTTACAAATATGTAACTTGAATTTCTTGTAAGTAAACAATTACATAAATAAATATTAATCCATAAGGTTAATACGAAAAATTAAAGTGACTACCTGGTAGGTGCTTGATACATATAAAACATTTGTGTAGCTTCAGTCAAGAACAAAGCAGGAGGATAAAGTGATAATAAATTGCAATTGGCTTCAATAACAACTGTTTCCTTATGGAGGCATTGGAAAAATAAAAACTAAGCTCCCTTCTGTTATCTGAAAGGCAAATGTAAGAACAAAACCAGAGAAAGGCAGAAGACAGAGAGTGGACCTTAATTATCCATTTACTTTATTAAATTGACTCAACAGTGAACAACTCAGCAATAGTGTATAGCAAATCATGGTCCTTAATTAATCATTTCACAGCAAAGTGTATCCAGTATCTCCATCTCTGATCTCACCTGTCACAGGGACGACATACTGTCTTCCTCCACAGGTGTGGAAGAAGTTAGTTTTCTCAATTTCTATCTAGTATCAGACTTATGTTTGAGCATCAGTTTCACAGTTACCATAGGTTGAAAAGCTATAGAGCTAATCAGAGTGAAGGACCTACTTCAGATCCAAGCAAGAGGTGTACAATGCATTGAAAAAACTATGTTTTTTGACAGAAGTCCAAACAAGTAACTTCACTTCTTGTAGTAGAGGATGTACATTTAAAGAGATACAGTCTTAATATTGTTTGAAGGTCATCTTTAGGTTTTTTTTTATTTTAAATAAAGCTTAACAACACAAAATATGCAGTCTGTGGTCTTTAAGTGCTCTTCCATACTACTGTCACCTGAACAGACAAGCTCCAATAAGGCATTAGCTCCCTGGGGTATCTGTTATCTGTTCTGTCTTAAATCCTTATTCACCTGAATTTACAGTTGAACCACATACCTTGCATCTCTTTTTTTGTCTCTCGGAATGTCTGGTATATTGTGAATCCTGCAAACAATAAAAAGTAAAATATGACTCTTGCATCATCTATAGGAATTGACAGTCTTCAGACCTTTCATTGTTTATTTCAGTCAAAATATCAATTTGTGCAAGTAGAATCTGTACAAAAAAATGTAATATTTTTTATATTTTTTCTTGTTTAAAAGTGAAATTGTAAAGATGAACAATGTAACCATTTTCCATTATTTGATCTCTTAATTTGAATCTGAGAAGGGGAAGTTTTGCACGAAAAAAGGTGGTTTTAGATCTGTATTTGGAGAATATACTAGATAGGCTGATGTAAGAACGTATCTGCATATTGTTTAAGGAGAACTTGTTTATATTTCTGATTTTTTAAAGAACCTTTATATTTGACTAGAAACTAATATTTACAAACTGTATTCAATTTAAAGATTGCTCCCACATCTGACAGTGATTTTGGACGGTATAATTGTACAGCCACAAACAGAATAGGAACAAGGTATCAGGAGTACACACTTGGTCAAGCTGGTAAGTTAGAAAGTTGTTTCATTTTCTTTATTTTTCTATTTAAATCAAAATTAAGTTCAGACACACTTTTCTCTATTTTATTCCAGTGGAATGTTTGCACTTTTTTCCTTTGCCCTTACTACATCCTGCATTTATAACAGTGTATTTTCACTACTTCGGTGGAGAGACATGATTTACAGACAGTAAAAATAAGAAAGAATTAGGAAAGTCTTTATTTCTTTTTCTCCCTGATATTTTCTTGATAAACCAAGGATGATAAAAGATAGAAATACTTCAGCAAAAGTTTCTATCTTCATTTGCACTTAAAGTTATTTAAAAGCAGAATTTGATCCAGAGTGCTAGACTGAATTAATTTAAGCTCTAGGATGTTCTACAACCAGTTGTTACAGAATTTCATGACATTATGATGTCATTATATATTGAGAATTCCCATGCCACTTTATTTAATTAAATGTATTTTAAGCATCCTGTGTGCACAGAAAATCAGTGAAGATGGGGAATAATGACATCTAAACCAAATGAAGACATGGGAAAGACAATAATTGAGCTTCACAGAAATTACATCCAGTAATCTGCCTTATGGAATCAAATCATGCTCAAAATATGGTAAGGTTGTTCAATAACTGACAAGGAGTACAGCATCAAATTTAACAGTATATTAATCTGGATTTTGGGTGCTGGCACTTTGATGCTGGTTAGTTGATGTTGTTTCTTTTTCTCCAAATATTTGTGTTTTCACACGGGCAAAATAAAATCAAAGAAGTAGGACTTAATTTTCCTAGGAGAATAATGTAATCAAAAAGTCCTAATACTTGCCATACACAACTTTAGCAGCATCAACGAAAAGATTTTTGCTAAAAAAACCAAACAGCAACATATTTTCAATAAGCATATATGTGAAATATATATATATGTCAATACTGCAACAGCGTTTTGCTTTATGTGCATATATCTTATTTTCATTTATTATTTATTTATTTGCTAGCTGTGGTCCTGTTTCCTAATTAATTCATTTTTCCATAACCCCCAATGATTTGGTAAGACAAATCTATTGCAGTTTTCCCCCAAGCAAGGACATCAAGACTGAACCTAACCTGTACATTTAATATTGAATTTTTTCTCCATTCTCAGGATGTACAAGCATGAACTATTTCATGGAGATCTTTGACTTCAAAGATCTACTTCCCAGCCCCATCTCTCTTCCTTCCATTCTTCTGGTACTACTTCTACTCAGCATTTAGACGTAGTTACTTTCAGTCAATATGTATGCTACATATACAGAGATGGGAAAAGCTGCAAAACTGCACTAGGAACATGTTGACAGGAGATAGGAGACGAGCTAACTGGAAGATGAATCTCTGACCCCACTACCTACACTCACAGCATCACTTCCTTTTGACTATTTACACTAAGACTACTAAAGTTTCAGAAGGAAAATTATTTTCTTCCATAAAACTATCCAAAAAAATAGCTTGGAAAAAAAATCCCCAGTGATAAATGGTGGTGATTTATTGAACAGGTTGGGTAATAATAGTAATAGACTTGAAAGAGTATTTACATATCAGTGGATATAAATATGTACTCATGATTTTTTGTGTACTTCTCTATCAGCTTCAATAATGTTTCTGGTATCAAACCAATACTACTTAATTTAGGTCAATGTACCACAAAGTTCATTTGTGCTAACCAGCTTTGTGTGCTGAGTACAAAATGTATCAAGTGCGATTTTGCGCTTATTATTTGGAGAAAAAATTTATTTTATCTTTTAAGAAATTCTTTATTCATACATGAATGCAGTCACATACCGAACACAGGAATAAACACTGTGGAAAGTAGATGAAGTTGTCTACATGTCTGACACTGGTTGATTTTTTTAATGACTTACTTTAATTTAAAGGCTGAACTTTTGGAAAACTATCCCTTGTTTTGACAGCAGTATAATGACAACAAAGATAGTGGTGGAAGTTCTAAGAAAGTATACCAGAATCTGTTCTATCATGAAGTGATCTTTAGATCTTTAGTGATCTTTTTCTGCTATATAGTCCTTCAACTTATATCCATAACATTACATGAAAAAATAATCACTGTCCATAGTTAAGCTACTCTAAGATTCATTTGGTTGGTTGGTTTTAAAGGGAAAAAGTACAAGAAGCATCCACAGTTCTATCCTTATCAGCGCAGACTTTGGAGGACACAGCTTTGCAAATTATTCTTCACTCCTGCTAAATACTGAGCCAAAATCCTTGCAATTCTAACGTGAAAATCATAGCAATGCTCCAAATAATTTCAGCTGACAGGGAACAGCTCAAATGCTGGAATGTTTAGCTAGATCAGGACCAGAGGGCTGTTTACCTTGCATGATCAAATTCATATTCACTAAAGAACTACAGAATTTGATTCTATTCATTACGCTGCTAATGATCTTCTTTGGAGAAAAGTTATAGATTTGCCTAGTCTGAAAGAGATAGTAGGTATTTTATTCTATCTTAATGGAATTGCTACTCTTTGTTTCTGATTTTGACTAGGAATGTGTCTCAGATCTTCAGGTGATTCATTCTTTTATAAGAACTGACAGTTCAACTCTGAAAACTGCATAAAAGTTACCTATACGTGTGGAATGCTTGGATTGTGGGATGCATATTTAAGATAGTATTGTGGAAGTATTTCACACTTAAATGAGTTTTAAACGTACTGTGTTGTGCTAGTTATGCAAAATATTTTACTGGGTTTTCACAGGAGCTTCATTTTATGTTTATTATCAAATGCAAGCATATCTTCATTTGGCAGAAATTATACTTGAATCTGTATTAGAGAACATAAGGTTCTTCCTGAAGGGTATCTTGTTCCCTGTGCCATGTTTATTATAGTTAATCGTACTCAGACATAAACACCCAAGGAAACGGGGTCTCTTTTAACATTTTGAAAGTCAAGAATGGAATGGCTATGTTTCATACTTTTTGTTTTATACTATTGACCAAATAATTGTTTTGCTCCAAACTGAAGCAACAGTGATTTGCTCTTTTTATAAGAGCCTACAAAAACTAACATAACAATAGCCTAAGTGGAGTTAAATATTCATTCAACCTTAAAATATTTTTTTTGTTTCATTTTGAACTCTTCTAATAGCAAACAAGGAATAAAAGTGCTTAGAAGCTATTTCTAATATTTCAGGTAGCCAAAGCAGCTTTTAGTGTGCAATTAAACAGATTCACATTCAGTACTGCAGAACTATATTCATCTTCCCAAGTGATTGGTGTCCACATCGCTCGAACAGTGCCATGCTGCTTTACTTTGGCTATCCTGGATTGCTTTTCTGGCATTGTTATATTGTATTTTTTCCAACCCTCTCAGAACTTATATAAATAATCTTGTGATCACAGAAAAAAAATCTGTAGAGTTCTTTGAACATATTTTCTTTTTTTCTAAAAAAAACAAAAAACAAAAAACAAACAGCTCTTTTTGTCAACTTAGAAAAAGATTCCAAACCCAGGTCGGTGTTCTACTGGTTGCATAACATACTGGTTACCTTTGGTCACATTCTGTCTGACCATGAATCTTGAATTCCTTTCTTCAGAGTAATACAGTTTCACTAAGAAGGGTGAAAATTTCATGCAACATCCCATATCCTGATGAAATGAAAGTTGACTAAAGAAAGGATTTGAGGGTTTAAATCCCTCAAGCTGAGATTTGCATTCTACTCAAGTCTTTAACTTCATGGATTCACATAATTGTGTCTTTAAGTAAAAGATAGTAAATTTGTTCGTCCATGTAAATAAATCTGTGCTGGCCTTAACCCAATGAAAAACAACCATTGGAGGTTACAGGAGACCTATATTCAGAAATGCTAACTGTAAGAAATCACAGAGGTATGGTATTAGCATTAAGATACTCAACTCTGACAACTGTTAGAGAAATTTCTGACTCGTTTTCACCCACCAATACTGAGTGAAGCTCAGATTGATTCTCTTGCCTGACAGCCCTTGAATAAAGACTACATTTTATGTAAATGGTTCAGTACCTACTTATCAAATTCTAGGCTTTGGCTCAAATTCTTGCATGTCCTTATGAAAATATCTTCCATACCATAGAGACAAAATCAATGTCAAGTCTGTAAGCAGGTCAAGTCTGTAAGCAGATAATTGTCAGAGGTCTCAGAAGAGAAACTTAATGACGTTTTGCATTCCTGGTATTCTGTCCACAGAACTAAAAATATTCCTAGTTTTTTCAATACTTTTTTTTGTAATTATAACATTTTAAAACATAGGACAATTAGAAAAGTTAATCTTTTGTCTTCTAGGTATTAGTTTGGTGATATGTTGTAAAAGTAACATAATGTTTCTGCTTTTAAAGATGTACTGACCCCAAGTTTATTTTCTTGCTTTTGTTTCATATCTAGCATCTCAACACCTATAGACACCTACTTTATTTTCGTAGTTCTTTTCTACTTTGAAAGATACACACTTGGTTTTGATTTCAGAGAAAATGTTTCTTTCAACTTATTCCACTAATTATTTCTGAAACTGAAAAAGAGGATAGAATCCTCTCATTAGTATTCCTATCTAGTAGCTTAGAATTCAGTCTTTCGAAAAAAAGGATTCATGTTTTCAGCTGCAACAGCCAAATTATTTCTACATTTTGTCATAATCTCATTTGAAAGAATTCAGACTCTGAATGATCTATTTAGCCATAGCTGTTCCTCTTGTTAAATTTTATTTAAAGTTTGTTATTCTCTTTTATGTAATTATACAGTAAACAAACTAATCTCTTGCATTTACCTATTAACTATTGAAAATATCATATTATAAAAGAAAGGCAGAAATAGAAAAATGTTTTTCATAACTTTAGCATACAAGAAAATAAATGTGGCTTTCTTACATCTCTGTTTCAGAAAGCTTAAGTTGTTTATGTAATGGAAACATTATTACATCATACTCAATATTTATTTTTTCTTCCTTAAAGATACCAAGGAGACCTTTTAGGATAGATTGTCAACTGTTTAGGTCTGTCTAGTTGCTGCTGATTATTAAATAGTTATTTGTACTTTTTTAGATGTGCCATCAAATCCTTATGGAGTACGAGTTTTAGAGTTGTCACAAACCACTGCCAAAGTTTCATTCAATAAGCCAGATTCACATGGAGGTGTACCCATTCATCATTATCAAGTGGATGTAAAAGAGGTAGCCTCAGAAACCTGGAAAATAGTTCGCTCCCATGGAGTTCAAAGTAAGTATACAAAAAATGAATGGAAGTATTTTAACTGAAATGTCAAGGGAAAAGAATGCAAGTATATGTTAACTGTTTCTTTGTTTCTCCACTAGTCGTAGTCCAGTAGCTGTATCTTCAGTTAATACTAATGTAGACCTATACCAATTAGAAATACAGCTGTAATCTTGTAAAAGTCAACTGTTACTTTTTCGTTTTAAAAAAGTTTGGTAAACAAATTTACAATTATTTTGCATTTTTCACTGTCCAGTCAAGTAGGTATGAAGAATATTTTTGAAGGTATAAGTTTCAAAGAGATGCAATCACACAGATGCTTAATTTAACCTTAAAGTCAGAATAAGAAAATAAATCCTCAGTGTTAACTTGTAGAACAGTGTATTTACCTTACTGCCAATAAACCTTTGTTTCCTATTATTTCTGTTAACGTGAAGTTTATGAAAAGATTAATTGATTACATTGGGAAAGATGTATAACTTGACAGACCCTTGTCATTAAAGTTGACTGGAGCTGCCTTCTTCAGAAATTCACACTGTGATTTTGAAATATTCTTTCAGCATTACATGTTTTTAAATAGTATACAACTCATTTTGGAGATTTATGTATAACATGAATTGATCTTCTTGGAATTATTTTAGTATAATATCTGTTTGAATTGTGTGGTAATTTATTATAGAAACAGAGTAGAATGGCAGGTACAAATACCTGCAGTCCTTATGAAGGCAATACCACTGTGAAGTTGATTGTGGTTATTTGTGATCTCTGCTGCCATCCCTACTAAAACTGAATATACAAATTCTTTGAGAAAAAGTCTGTATCAGTTCCTACATGCTGTCATGTTACTTCCCCATGTCTTCCTTTTGTGCATTTTGCCTTACTTTTTTCATTTTATTCTCTTTTCTTGATTGGAAGTTTTCAAGGGGTTTACCTTCTTTCAAGCACGCATTTTCCACTTCATTCCATTGTCCACCAGCTTTGTTTTGTTGAAAAAACAAAATAAATCACACTGATTGTGGACATCTTCAAGGTACCTCTTAATAGCATATATTATCAAAGACTACTCCAAGTGATGAGAAAAACTAGTAAAACAACTTGAAAAGTCATCTTATTCTACAAATAGATGTACTTAGTATGTAGGCAAATATCAGGAAGATAAACTTTACTTAGAGGACAGTGGACAATATTAAAAATTGATGCTAGATCCATAATTAATTCATGCTGTTTTCTGAAATCTCTATTTGTATACCCCTGAATAGAAAGATTGAGATTGCACATCTTGTATTTCTCTGAATTTATCTCTGAACTACTTTAGAAATCAGAAACTACTTTAGAATTTCAAGTATTTGCTAAGCAGGGCGCATCTTGGTTTTGTAAATCCTGTTGGTGCTACGCTATGTAATTTTGAAAGGGAAATCAAAAGGGACATGGTTGCATTTATTATAAGTTCTTGCAAATGTTCTATAATGAGTTAAAAATTCTTGTTCTGTTTGTGAGGTACTACAGAGCCAAACTGGAAAAACAAGATGTGTTACCAAAACACAGATTGAACAGCCAAAGCAGAAAAAGTCTTTGCAGATAGAGAAGTCAAAAAACAATATTAGTGTCCTTTTTAAAAATTAAAATATTGCTAAATGTAACTGGAATCTTTCTGAAAAAAACAGCCTTTGCTTGTTTCCTAAGCATTCAGAGGGTTTCAACAAGTTTTCTAAAAGATCTGTTTAAACTTTTCTCCATATATGTTTTAGCCTACTTATAGCATCATGGTAGGATAACATTGAGATATCCTCTTCTAAATCCCTGTTTGAAGTTCCTGAAAGAATTTTTAAAGATGCTTTTCTTAGTGTGAAGGCTTTCCTTTTTTTCTTTATGCTTTTTGAGACATTTAGAATACTTTTAAGTCTTTTGAATGATAAAAAAATTCCATGCTTTTGAGACAGTTTCTCATTGTGCTTAGGTAACTAAGGACCACTTTCCTACCATACCTCAACAGCATCTCAGCTAAGTGAGGAGGATGTTTAGACTACACAAAGTCAGTATTCTGTATCATGATTTGTAATTGGGTTATCATAATTTCTATACTCGGTCAATATTCCTTAATGGAAACAAAATCACTTTTTTCATCTGTTCACATTTTAGGGACAGGCTTATGGTTAAGATTCAGATATAAATGCTGTTTACACAGGGTTAGTTAACTGCTTCCACATCTCAAGTAATGATGCATACATAATGCATTAGTCATGTTTTTTTTCCAGCAGCCAGTGATAAACCATGCTGAAATTTTGCAAGATGTTTTTTTAGCAGACTGATTTAACTCAGGTGTAATAAAACAGCACTGCAGCCCTCTCTTGACACAATGTAGGTAATGTGTACATTCCAGATAATCTTTTAAGGGAAAGAGGCAGAAAAACCTGCAGACAGGAGAAAGTTGTGCCTGGAAGACTGTTAACCTTCCAATACAGAGACTGGTCTCTCGAGAAGGAATAGTGTAGTTGTCTTTATATAGTCACAGAGAACAGCCATAAACTCATAAAATTAATGAAAACCATTATTTTAAATGAAACAAACATCATGGAAATTAGTTTGTAAATAAAGCATTAATAAATTATTAATAGGTATTTCAAAAAGTTGTTGAAAGGAGTTGCTACTAATGCTAACAAGTCATTAATTTTCTTATGACTCAATAACTAGGTATAAAACCTTCTACCAGTAGGATTATCGATCATCCAGTAAACACAAGTAACTTTAATCAGAAAAATTAAGTAGTATGACATGGATTCTGTGAAAATCTATTCAAACAGCCTGCAATTATCTTCATCTAGGATGAATGCTCCTGGTTTCTTCAAAGAATCCTTCAGAAGCTGGTTTCTGTGTCAAAACAGTACTAGTTTGAGCTGTTTGCAGGTCAAATTAAGCAGAAAATCCCAGAGTCTTGGAGCTGTATCCAAGAATATCTGTTTCCCTCTACCCTCCTCTTTGTCTTTTATTAATGAAGAAGATTTCATTTTAAAGTCTGTGCTGATTGCAACTATTGAAGGAGACCACAGAAAGCGAAGCAATCATTCTGATACATCAACTTCAGACTATTTAGGGATTTAAGAGTCATAATGAACACTATCATAGTTCACCAAGAAATCAGTGAGCAAGTGGTAGCCAGATTTTTCTGCACTTGTTAGGTGCTCTACTGAATATGAAATTGTTTTATTGCAGGCTAGCTGCAAATCTCTGTATAGCTTCACTTTACAGTCACGGCACAGTGGAACTTCTGAGGAGAGATGAGTGGGACAGTCAGGGCTAACAGTGCCCTCAGGGCCCAGACATTTATGACCCTGTCAGTAGTACAAAGAAGCCCACTAATTTTGAAGTAACAGAAGTGCAAATAATATTAGCAAAGTTCATTCTCCAAGGAGAGTTCGCATGCTTTCAGCCAGTCAGCTGGTAAATCCCTGAGTGTGGGATATTGCCCAACAATCAAGAAGGGAATAAGAACTAGTGAAGAGCTTTTAACATGCTTTCCTCTGTAGACACAAAGAAACCAGTGAGAGGGTATAAGATGCCTATACTGGGAAAAATTGGCTTCCCACAATATTCTGCACAATTTTATTTTTCAGTTTCTGAATAATCAGCAAAGGCTTCATAAAAAAAGCCTGCATTATCTTTCCTTTCAAGCATTATTGAGTTTTCCAAGGGAGAAGCAGGATGGATTCAGAAACTGTGAGATTCAGTTCCTCAGGTCTCTTTAGTTCCTCAAAAAGCACCACTGGTATGACTCTATTAGAGAAGCCATCAAGGTCTTGTTTTATCTTAATAGCATTATAAACACTAATAATCCTGGTTCAAAGGCAGCAAATAATACATTCATAATGAAGGAGACTTAGCTTATCTACAAACCCAAATCATTGTGGAGATGTGCTTGAAACTTGAAAAAAAATATGCTCTTTGAAAACTTTTGGATGTCTTCAAGAGGAATGCAAAAACCTTTATTCTGCAATCGGTCTAACTCTGCATAAGATGGGTATGGCCACTAAAACTCTAGCAATTTTTCCTGTTTTCACATTTACAGATAGATAGATAGACAGACAAACATATCAATGGATCTTCCTTTTCAAAGCATTAAATAATTATAGAACAATGAAATAGCAAGGAAAACCAGTGTATGCATTTCTAGTGCCACTCAATTTGCTGGTGATAGAGCAACATGAAGAATACAGTAAAAACTCAGTCTCACATTAAGATTATTGTGGAAATTCACCTATGGGATATGTGGATTTATAATTCAGCATTTGTAGGATATTAATATAAAATATTTTCTATAATGGAAAATTATATAGGCTAAAGTTATACATACATTTTCAAAAACATGGGGTAGAAAAAAATATAGAAAATGCACATGTTATGAAAGCTGATTTTCTTAATATATTTATATGTTTTGAATTTTAATGGTCAAGAATGCTTTCTATTTTGACATTTGAGAGTCTTCTTTGGATGGCAGAAAGCAGGAGTTTTATGAAATAATGTGCCAAATATAATAATTCAATAATGAATGCATTACTCATAAATATATTTCATACAGTAATATCAAAACACACCAGAGATGTTTTATCAACATACACATACTTTTTTATTGACTATTTTACTGAAAGAGACAATAATTTTCAAAGTCTTGTGGTAACGTAATCAGGCTATGTACAAAAGCAGTTAAATATTTCTTTAAATATAAGTGTTTTACCACTTTGCTTTATAATACAAAATGAAAGGGTGAAAAATATTACAACCTATGAAATGTTGAAATCTTTATTCTTTGTGCAAGAAAAGGAAATCTGTTGATAGATAGACTACAAATGGTATTATGTTACATATCTAAAAAATAAGCATTAATGTATAGAAATAATCAAAGGCATTTTTCTTAGGCAAAAAATACTAAAGTTTTTACAGAATCTTAATCTTACGCAAATTGAACACTAATTAATTTAATATTTTGGTTTTAGCTATTGCAGAGTTCTTAAACTTCAAGCACTACTGGTAGTATTTACTTTCAACATAACGTTTTGTTTTTTCTCTGGTTCTTGATAAACTGGAGATCAAATCTGAAATAAATAATTCTTTGTAATTTCACATTCAAATCTGAACATGTCCTGTTCTTTTTTTTTTAATCTAAGTGCATTATATTGCACATACTTCATAAAATCATAAAATAGTTTAGAAAAGGACTTTGTGATCATTGGTTCCAAACCCCCCAGTCTGCAGCAGGACCAGCTTCAAAGTTTTGTTAGGGCTTTGTCCTGAGTTTTGAACCTCTCTTTGAATGGAAATTCTGTATTTAGCAATTTGTTTGTGAAATGACAGATTTTTTTAAAAAGGTCCTGTCTGTACTGTTTTTTCACATGCATTTAACTGGGGTTTTTTGGGGGCACATTATAGTAGAGAAAGGATTTTCTGTTATCCAAGATATGTTTTTAAAGTGCTGTGGATGTGTGTTACGCCTGATATTGATGCTCTTTTCCTACATACCTCCTTAAAGTTAGAGGAAGTTATGTACATGCCAGTGTTGATGAGGCAATTAAAATTTGAAGTTGTCTATCTCCGTGTTACACTTCTACTTTTGAATTGGCTGTACCAGTGTTAAAGCATGCATGTACATAGGCAAATCCTATTATAATCCTTCTAGTCAGAAAATATTCAGTAAACTTAAAATAAGCTCATTCCATTTTNGGTTTTGGTTTTTTTTCTTTTTTTACTGAACTTCATTTCCTGTCTTTAAGCAAGACTTTTTGATAGACATCTCATGAACAGACATTCTTTTAGAAGACTTTAGAAGTTTATAGTGTGTGGTTTTCTGCTGAGATTTAAGAAATACCAATAAGAAAAAGATATTATTCTTATGAAGCAATTTAGCAATTCATGTATCTTATTATTGTCATGGGCAGGAAATCTAATAGATCAGTTAGAATTCTTGTGTACTATATCTTCAGTTGCAGGTTTTGTACTTCCTGCTTCTTTTGTACTGAAGCATGAAATTATTGATCCCATTGATTCCTAAAACACTTTCCCAGTTAAGAATACTTCACCATTAAACTGGGAAAACTTTCAAATGGATTCTTGAGAGATATGAACCCCATATAATTCAATAATTTTCTTAATTAGTTTAACAATTAAGTAGAGTATATCTGTATAATTTGTAGATCAAACAGAAATAAGCTGCAAATATTTTGGTAGGCTTAGTCAGCATTTAAAATTATTTTAATAGTTTAAAATCTTCAAGGCAGAATTCATTAATGTTTAGTGCAAACTGCTAAAACAGAGGAAAAATGTGTTCATTATTCTGTTCCAGTGGTAAAATACGTTTTTAGTAAGTATTTGAGACATAGAATTCCTTGGCATGTATGTCAGATTTGGCTCCCTATGGCATCAATTGTGAACACGTTCAGTTCCAAATGATACTCACTATTCCTGAGGAGTGTCTCTGCATTTCTGGAATATCATGTATGCAAAATTTAGAAGTACCTGAAGTCTCAGAGATTTTTGTACATGTTTGTTAGATGATACCATAAGTCATTCTGAAAACATTTCTGGGTGGTGAATTCAGCATTAGAATCTGGTTCTCCATTTAGCAGACTGTTAGACATGCAGTTTAATACCAGTGAAAACATGGATTAAAAAAACCTGAAAAACCAAACCCAAAAAATTTGCTATCACTTTATACCCACACTATGGAGAATCTTAAAATTCTGATTGTCACATTGTCAAATTTATTTAAATTAGTGATTTAATTAAGAAATTGTCTGTTATCAATATGCATTAATTGATAATATTGTAAAAAAAAGGTTTGTAGATCATTCCTGATATCAGTTAATATACTTATGATGCTATTGCTAAGCCTAAGCTATGGAGTTTCTTTTTCAAAAGAAACTGGATAGTTAGCTTCATTCAAAAATGTTTTTCTCAAATTAAACGAGCTTTGAAATTACAAGAATGTGGGAGTTGCATATCTATATGTTATTAAGCTATGGTGAAGTAAGATACAATACAAATAACACGAATAAAAAGTCCTTAATTTTAATAAATCAAAATTCTTGAGTTAAAATGGCATGATACAATTTGCAACGTCAGACAAATAGAAAATAAAAAGTGAAAGAATGGATGCAATTTATAACCAATATACATTACTATGAAATGGTAGGGGAAAGACCGCTTTTTATCCAAATTAATTTGTGTGCATATCTGCATGTAAGAAAGTTATTCAGTATATCTTCATGTAAGAAAATTGGTCAACCCTCTGATTCTGTCTGTGTACTATTCTTGGCCTCCATCCAGCTTAATCTTTGCTGTAAAAGTTTCGTGTGGATGGAAAGGTTGGACTGTAAATAAATGTCTCAAACTGAATTACATGAACAGATTAGAGAGACTGGAAAGTGAGAAGAAGTGTAAAGGGAAAGTTAAGTTTAAATATTTCAGGTTTTTATATAGACACCAGGTGAATGAAATGTATTTTTCACTTTCAAAGGTGAATAAAATGTGATGAGAAGTGAAGAAAATCCAGGTAATTTACCTCACAGCATGAGTTCATAACTGGAAGCAACTGAGTGTTATGCAGATATAACCACTGCCAACATCTGAGGTTACTCTTCAGTATCTTGTAATTCTGTGTTTGCAATTGCATCTAGTCAAACAGTCAAAGCTCATTGTGAAATGTATACATTTAAAAAAAAAAAAAAAAACAAAACAAAGACTTGAAAATCTGTAAAAACACAAGCAAATTACTTTGATTGCAAGAAGTATATGGTAAATAATAAGCACTTAAATGGAGAATCAGTTATTCAAAATATATTCCACTTAATGTTCCTCTGCTGTGAAAACTTTTGGCTACTCTTTATTTAGACCTTTTAAGGCTTTTTATGATGGCACACTCTCAAGTAAATTTGCAGCAAATATGCTTATCTGATACAAAGGTCTTGCTGATCTGGCTTGTAAAGGTAAATCTTGTTAAGTGAAGTGTAAGTGCAATGCAATATTGAATATGAATAACTGACAAATAAGATGCATGGTGCAGCTGCAAATTTTGCCTTTCAAATCTGTATTGTATTCATCTGCATTTATTTTAAAATGCCAATCTTACAGAAAGGTAAAGTACATTTATGGAATATTTATGCATAAGTAAACTTCTGTTGCATTTTGTAATACAAAAAAAAAAAAGTGTTCCTGGAGAACAATTCTTTAAGTATTTTTAGGTCATTGAATGACAAAGTAATTATAGAATCATAGAATTATCGAGGTTGAAAGAGACCTTCAAGATCATCCAGTCCAACCGCAAATAAATGGAGTTTTTCTTCTGCCACATACAACGAGCAATGAAGAGATAGCATAGACCTATCTATATTATATTTCTTTATATCATTAAATGAATCTACTTTTTATCACTTTTCTTCCCTCTAGTCTTTTCTTTCTCCATTGACAAGAAATAAAGTATAGTATTCAGGAGTAGGATGGGGATGAGGAAGAAAAAGTTATTAATGAAAATTATCTTTGCATGTAGGAAGCAAAAGAACAGTTGTCAAAATCATCATTGATGTCACCCTTGAGGTCTTTGCTTTTATACAGTAGTGACTGTCATAAAAGACATTTGTTTTAGTCCCTTTATTGTCACTGTGAGGATGTCCTCTTTGATGGTAGCAGTCACCAGGAGCTGGTTTATTCTTACTTCAAATGGTGGTGGTTAGGTTTTTGCCAGGTCCTGCGCTTGGTAACAGAGCAAGTAGATTCTATTTTTCTCACACTTTGCATGCTCCAGAGTTGAAAATTGTATGGGTTAGAAGAGTGAAAGACAGAACTCCTGTGTCATAACCTGCTTCCTAGGTAGCTCCAAGACTGCAGCAACATGCCTTTGTCATGGGACAATGAGAGCTTCCAGTTTAAAAAAATCAATGATAATATACCATTCAAGAAAAGTGCATAGGAGAGTATTTTTGTTGGCATTCAGACTAAATGGATTGTTTGGAACATAAAACTGAGCAAGTAAAATAAGTAGTTTAGAAAAAATCATGCATTAATTTCTAATAATGAATTCAGTGGTATTTTATAGTCCATAGTTCTCTGTACATAGGTAAAACTGAGAAAAGATGTATATTTTGTATGTGTTGTTCTGTTTATTACTATTAGCATGCAGATTCATAATAAAATTGAAAAGTGTTGGAATTTTAAATAGCAGTTTCAGCTGAGATGTAAGGATTGTTAACATATACTAATTAACCTATAAAAAAATCTCTATACCTCTGAGCACAGTATTAGAAATTTTCACTCCTTTGCCCTCTTCAAATATTCCTTTGGCTTATCACTAAGCATTCCTGAATTCTTTACATCTGTCTTGTACCTTTGTAAAAGTATTGATATATTTGGAGTAATGAGTAAAGTAAAATTGATTTTCTTAGGTATTTTGGGTCTGTCTGGTTAAGAAAGGCCATCTCGTATTTGTATCTCTATCATGGTGCAGTTTTGTAACACCATAAGAAAACTAGTGAATACATGATGCATAAGAAAACTAGTGGATTACATGAAATATCTTAAATTTATTGCAAAGTCTTATACAAAAAGATCACTGTACCTCTGCAGAACTTGGCTGACAATAGGAAGAAGGTGCAGTTGTTAAAAGCAAACTGCTGTCATTGTTTTCTTAGACTTCAAAGGCATTATCTATGAGGGGTTTTTTGTGCTTTTTTTGTGATAAAAGGAGAATATATTTGTTAGCTTAGATCTGAGTTATACCCTGCTCTAGTAAAAGCAGTCACTAGGAGCCTTACCGGCTTCAAATGGCAGTTGAATCACACAGAGAAACTTGCCTGCTCAGCCTTTTGAAAAAAAAGATCTGAGCTTACTATGTGGAGTCAGTCAAGCAGAAACCACTTCCAACTGAAGCTGTGCACCTGGGCATGGTTCTGCCTTCAGTTGGCAAGCCACATTTGCCAGTGACTCTGGTGATGCAGCAGTGTGGACAGCCTTTACTCAGGTGGGAAGACTCACAGACCCATCAAATGTCAACGTATTGCAAGGATGTATGGCAAGGTCTCCCGTATCTGCCTTTCTCAAAGAGAAATCCTCAAGACTATATGGACTTGCTACACCATCAGCCAGTGTATACACATTCGACCTAACATATTCCAGATGCACCATGAAAACTACTGTGGAATTTGTGCTTAGAAGATACAAGGTTTGTCTGCTATGAATTCAAGTGAGACATACCTCACCTTTTTCTTAAGAACTCTCAGTAACAAAACTCACAGATTGAGTTTTGAATGTGTGAGATGATTTTCAACTCCAGCTTTGTGTTGCAATTTCATATGGGATATTAGCTCACAACAGGATATCCATTGTAGGAACAGCAGAAACATGGGCAGAAAAAACTGAAATAAAAGTAATTCTTTCTGCTCTACAAGGGAGTGTAAGCAATTCTAGATTATGAGATATATGAGATAGGCTGGGATAGGATACATTTTGATTTATACAACTGACGAATGAGAGAAAGTGCTGTAACTGTAGCAAGCATAGAAGAAAGGAAGGTATGCATTCTTAGCTAACCCCCAGTCACCCCCCTCAAAATATACTTCTTCAATAATCTAGGGTGGATTCCAGACCTTGATACAAGATAGGGAATACATAGTGGCATTAGGTAAAGTCTAAGAACGAGCATGTTCTTTGTAGTCTCCTAATAAATTGAATGCCTGTTCCCCTTAGAAGACCCTGTTTTACTTTGTGGGTTGTCCCAGTAAGCATTCTTTTTAGCCTTGATGGATTCAAAAAGAGAAAAAAAATGGCATAATTTAAACACAACAATTATTCCTTTAGTACATATTGAAGTATTGTATATTCACTCAATAAAGTATTACTCACATAGAAGACTTAAAATTCTAATGTCTTAATATGTTCATATTGCCAATGGAAGTCCAGGTGTATTGAGTGTCATAGAAATTTTTGTTACAGGGGAATTTTAAAAATAGTATCTACAGAAAATAAATTTGATTTATGGAAAAGTTTAAGTTCATCAGATTTTGTATTTAGCAGTGTAATTTGTACTATTAAAATTTCAGCAATTATAGTCACATAAATATTTAACAATGAACCCTGCTGCTGCTGTACTGAAAACGTTAGTCATATGTTAGAAAACATTTTGAATAATACCTTCGTTTTGCATGACTGGGGGAGTATCTGGCAACAGTCCAACTCCCCATTGATTTTACTGTATTGTTTTATTGTTTCATAAAAAGTTTTAAGTGTAGCCCTTTTAAGTGGCTGACTGTTTCTTCAAGCAGTAGAATTAAAATCCTTGCATTAAGAAGTGCACAGTAGCACAGTTTTATAGCAGAGGAGAAAATGAGGTTCCACGAACCAAGGTAGTGTTCCCTTTTAATTTATAGAATCATAGATTGTTTGGAAGCAACATCTGGAGCTTATCTGGTCAAGGACTGGTGCCAATTCTAGATCAGGTCAGGCACGGCTTTATCTCAGACCCCAAGGATCGGGATTCCTCACCCTCTTGTCTTGGCATAATTTGTTTCAGTGCTTCATTTCTCTCCAAGTATGTAAGTGTTATATCTGGTCTGAACATGCCAATCTGCAGCTTGTGATTGTTGCCCTTGTTATGCCATGTGCTACTGTTGAGAAGAGACTCACACCATTGTTTCTGTCTCTACTGCGAAGGGATGGTAGGTGACTGTTCAATCACCCCTTGGCATTCTCTTCATCAGACTAAATGCCTTGGCATTTAGTGTATTCCTCATGCGCTCTCAGCTCCTCTTGGTAGTTCTCTGCTGGACCCTATCTGGTTTCTTTTTGTTCCCAGACATACAAAACTGGGTTTGGCCTTACCAGCATTAACTTCAGTGGGACAATAAGTATCCCTCAATCTGCTGGCTCCAAATACAGCCCAAGTAGACAGTCTGCCATGCTGGTGCCATTGAGCTATGCAACCTTGTCTGGATTCATTGACCTGCATGCATCTGTTCCTACATGAGCCTTTCAGCCTGACCAGAAAGACCCTTCCACCCTTACCCCAAAGACCTAGTTATCTTTGATCTAGTCAAGATTTCTATTGGGCACCTTCTTGGTGCCTGCATGGGTGAACATAAATGAATAGGGTTAGCTAGATAAAACTCGGCAGTCTCTGCTGCTGCAGCTATTTTTCCTTCAGTTGGATCAGAGAAAATTAGGCTTGTGTGTTTTAAACTACAAGAGTGCAATCTGTTCTTCTAAGGACCGAGCCGAAGTTCACTAGTGTCCATAATTTTGATTGACTTAATGCTTCTAAATTTTAGAATAACAGAATAACAATTTTTAATAACAATATCTTCTCCTTATTTACCCCAGCTTGTACACACTTCAGACTAAGGCTGTGGAAATGTCTTCAAACCTTTCCAAGAAAAAAAGACCAAAGATAAGAACAGGAAGAACAGAGCTTGATTATGGTAGACAGACTTAACTAAATAACAAAAACAGATTTATTCTACAGGAAGCTGTAATTGCAAGGAATAGAAAGCAAAGAGAAAATTCTCTTGGGATTTACACTGTACTGCAGTACAGTAAACCAGGAGAATTGGCTGTATACATTCCTGTCCTTTAGATTAGGATATGACATACTATTATCCAAGTCATCTGCAACTTCAGTGAACTAAAGAAAATAGCAGCTAAGAGAACTTTAGTTAACAAACAGGTGATCTACAGATACCTGAAGGAACTATTTCAAATTTGCAAGAAATATTTTGATAGTAATTCAAAAGGATTTTGTCTTACACTGAAAGCAATGGGGAAGTACAAAGAATTTTAAACAGCTACATGATAAAAGTAAAATTTTAATTGTTTTGTTTAAGTTAGAATGTGCATTTGAAAGATAAATTCCATTTTAATGATAAGAACCAAAATCTACCACAGCTAGATCCTAGTAGCACAGGATTGTTGATAGGATAAGAGACTAATCATTACAGTCACAGAATTTCTTAATACAATATTCTTTTATTGTCAAGTTGATGTAACACAAAAATGTGAAGAAGGTATCATAATATGGGCTGTTTTATCAGTGAGAGCACAAATATATTTTGTAAGGCTATAGCCTAAAAATGTTATATACAATTGATAATTTTTCTTTTTTCCTAATACTAGTTTTTTGTAAATTAACTATTTGATATGCAGTTCATGCAAGTATGTTTTTGTTCTGATAAGGTTATGGGAACAGTTTACTGATGCAATGATCCATATCAGTAAATTGCTTTTGTTCCAAAAATATTTCTACTAGGACTTTCTAAGTTTTCCTATGCTGTGTGCTATGCTGTGATTTAGTTTACATACAGGTTGAATTAAGGTGCTTTTTAAATAAATAAACTGGAAAATGAACTTCTAAAGAAAACAATCATTGTTACATCCTAAGTATGCTAAATAACAAAACCCAGCTTCTGGATTCAGGCTGATTCAATATATTATAAACTATATTGTCAATTCACAAATCTGCTCTTTTCTAGGAGCTTTCAATTACACTCTTGGAGAAAAGTAGCTTAACAGTGTAATTGTGTTTCAGGGGCTGTACACAAAATATTATAGCAATTGTTGCCAGGTGTATTTTTATATCAACTGCTGAAAAGTATTTTATAAGGAAATTATGATCTCCTCCAAGGGTACCATGTGACTTGCGGCTTCCCTGTCTATTTTTTTTATAAGTGGAAAATAATATGGTCTGGGCTGTTGTGCGTCTTGTTTATTGAGCTCAGCAATAGCAATACAGTTAACAAGAGAATCTTCTGGTTTTTTCCTCTTTAGAGTAGGTCTTCAAAGTCTGCTCCTCAATGTAACCAGTCACTATGTGAATAATCCCATCAAAACCATTAGTCTACAAAAGTAAATTCTTCAGATAAAGCATGCAGGTACTGTGATTAGGAAGACAATATAAAAACAGAAGCAGATAAATAGGGCAGGTAGAAAAAGACCAACAAATTTTAAAATGTGAAAGAAAGGAATTTCACTTTCAGTATATTTTGGACTTAAATCTATGTCAATGAAAATACCAATGGCATACTTCACATGTATGGTATGCAGTGGACCAACCTTTTCACATACATATACTGAAACTCCTATATTTCTTTCAGAATAGTATTTGAAATTTTACTGCTAATAACTTCAGTGATCATTGGAAACTGTAATCAAAATAGCCATTGTGGCCGGGGCTATGGACTCTCCTGTAAGAATAACTTCATTTTATATGGAAAGATGAATAAGCTGATTTTATACTTAAATGACATATATAACTTTAAGAAATTAATGAGTTTATTAAGTATTTTCTTCCGTTCTTGACATATTTAAAAAAAATTAAAACACTTAGCAAGCAGTTAAAGTTTCACTACTTACTTCATTACTTTTAAGACTTGCACTTTTGTTACATATTTTGGGACAGTATCTTAATTATTCTAAATACTCTCTTACAACTGGAGTATTTCAAGTATTCCGATCAAGAATAGTGCTTTTCTTTGTTTTCCAGGAGGACACAGTTACAATTTTTTTTCCTATGTTTAAAATATATTCATATCATACCATCACTGATAAGTGGTTCCAGTTTTTGAGGACATATTATGCTATCAGATTTAGCTGAGTTAATTCCATAAATTTATTTGTAAGGGTCATTGTATCTAGACACATAGTGCTGTGCAGGGCGTTCCAAAGTAGACACTGATTCTTTAAATACTGCATATATAGGTAATTTTGTTCTTTTAGATAGGCCCTTGGAGTCACTCAAGTGTTTATAGAATCGGATCTTTAGGTTTTATGTACACATTCACATTTTAATTATAGACTCATAGTCATGCTTTTATGTTTTTTAAATTTTTAAAACATTTAAAGTACCACTAATTTTTAGTACGCCCTAAGGTTTATTTTCAGTGAAGTTATTCAGCCTTGGAAAGTACTCATGGCTGAAAGGCAAGTCAAACAGTGCTACTGCTTGGTTTAGGTTTTAAATTTCATCTTACCATAACTGAATATACATGTTATATATCATAATCCTTTTCTTCTCCAAATTTGTTTCTTATTCTCATGATGGTACTTCATTTTTTCGTTACATGGTTATACTTCATAGTTTTATATTTTTACATGTCATGAAAAGGATAAAGCTAAATTTGCTGGAAGACACATGATTCTACTGTCTTGTTTACAAGAAAGCAGTTATCATGTTTCAATGACAAATTCATGCAAAGTGCTGGTAATAGAGTATGAAATGTAAAAGTTACTGTTTTGCCAAAATTCATTAAATCCCTTTAGCTCCAAATGTGATGGGACATATGACTGTCTGCACAGAAACTAAAGAAATATAAATTCTAATAAATCTGGGCTTAAAAAAATAATGAAGTACACTGACAAAAATAATTATATTTTCATTAAACATATAACTTGAAAAGCGAGCCTAAAGAAACTGTTAGCATAATCTATAATGGAAAAAAACCTAGGCTCCCTAGAGACTGAGAGAGAGACTAATGCCTCTTTCTTAAGACATTACAGTTCTATGTCCTCTTGTAAGATATTACAGCCTCTGCAAAGAAGATCGGTCAGTGAAGCAAGGTGGTGGGGTTGCT
>VZRW01004043.1:395325-444917 GCA_013398125.1 Aegotheles bennettii | reverse complement strand
ATTCTGTGATTCTGTGACTTCTCAGCTGTCTGTTGCATTAGCCATGACATATCTTATCCTGGGAAGATATTCACCTCAAGGATTTTCTTTCTGAAGATGTTCCTCATAAATCTGTTTAGTAGATGAAATGATTGTAGTTAGTAGTTACATCAATGATCAAGAGGAAAGCAGGACAGTATTAAGGCTTATTGGCCATTCTGAAGGTTGTCTTCTCTGCTTTCATATAAAAATTAGGGTCAAAAAGTTATCAAAAATGAAAAAACTATACAAGCACGGACCACCCAAACAAGAGATTACACTCAAATTTAGGCCAGGTAATTTATGCCATTGTCCTCACTGAGATTATGCAAGGCATTTTAAATTCTAATAATTTGTGGTGAGGGGAGGAGGGATATTTTTTTTTATAATATGGGCAGAAAAAAACTACAATGCTGGATCACGAAGTATGCACCCTATTTCACAGCAGAGCAAGCGAGTACAAAGTGGTGAGTTTCTGCCTCATGTCAAATGGCGCTTCAGTGCAGTATCAATCCCTTACAGCATTAGAAGTTTTCCTGGTTACAGATGTGTGTTTTTCACAGCAGGCTGGGAAATAGGCATGTTCCAATCATCTCCAGTAGAAACCTTGTCTGAAGTAGGTAACCCTACATATTAAGTACTCAAAGGACTGCATTTGTTTAGCACTGCAACAAGCTGTGTTTGATATGCTACATCTCTGTCAACTTGATTAAAGCATCTTTTTACTCCTGAAAGTCTATTGGCCCTTCAAACAGTAATTCTGGACAATCAGGTTTCTAGTGAGAGTTACATAATCAAGGATAGTCTTGGCCAGGTGACATTTTAAGCAAAACAGCCTGAGGATTGCATAAGAAATAGTCCCAGCAAACAGCTCACAATAAGCTCTAGATTGCAAGATATTCACAGAAGCTTAGTCAACAGTTTCAAGGTAATAAATGAATTCAAGGAAAAAAGTATACAACTGTTATCTTTGGACAAGTTAAACAGGAGGGGAAAGGGTATTCATCAGTGATTATGTATCTAGCCTTTCTATAATGACTTCAGCACATTTTTATTTTCTTATACACATCTAGAAAAGAGACAGTCAATTTATTGTGCATTCCTTGGGCCAGCTTACATTAAGCAGCTTATTCTCTCCGAATTCAGCAGAGCTATTATGATTTTACACCAACTGTCTTGACCTTTGTTATTATTCAAAGATTTGATTCAGATTTTACATGGTGATTTTTTTTTATTTCATGTTTGCTGTTAAAGAACAACCTACAGTAAGCACAAAAGTCTAAAGGTGAGTTAAGGAGTTCAAGCTTTAACTTATTTGCACATCAAACTTACTTCTCCAAGAAAAAAGAGCATTTGTCCCTGCACCTTTCACTCTTGATGACAGCAAGGTAACTATGAAGGACAAAGTGAAATGAAAAAGAAAATAAATAGGATTGCTACTATTGACTGAATGGAAACGGGCATCTTTATTTCAGTGGCAGCAACCTAACATCTTTTCAGTTTCAATCCTGTCAGTGAAACATGTTGGAAGGTTGCTGGAAACCCTGGATAGTTGAACCATCCATTAAAGCAGCACAATTTCAAACGGCATTTTCCCTTCTCATGTTCCAAATACAATGCAATTTCTAAAACATTGGCTTGCTGTTCAGCCAACTTATGAAACATGTTTGTTAAGGAAAACCTCACAGTACCCAAATGGAAAGGAAAGTTACCACTAGCCACTCAAAACCCAACTGAATATATTCATTTCTTTGAACAGTCTCTACTGGAAAAGGTATTTCTCTGCTAGCTTATTTGCCAAAAATTTTATTCTTGCTTGAAAATGCTTCCTACTGTTATATTAGTTTCACAATACTTCTGTGATTTCTCTCAATTCATACACCCCTATATATCACTGGTTAAACTAAACAATAGTTGATTTACCCAATGGAAGATGCTTCAGTATTAATTTGAGAACAACTGAAATAATTTTACCTCTTTAACTCTGTATTTATATAAACTATATCCCTATAACCAACTACCTAAAACCACATGAATAAGGTTACTGTGTCTGAGTAATTCTACTTAAACCCCAGCTTACACTGAATAACTGCATGCCTCCCAGAGTGAAATATATCCAATTGCTACATAAGGAAAGAAAATGTAAAAATCCACTAAACTTCATTTATTTTGCTCCAAAATGGTGCTTGTGTTCCCATGACCGTCCAAACAGCATCTATGTTTGGATGTAACCATCATCCCCCATAGAAACTAGCAACCTTCCACTTACCTCAAGAAGAAACTGTTCCTTTTTGTTAAGCCTGAACTGGCTACTCCTTTTTCTTCAGCCCCACTTTCTTTTTAGATGGTAGTAAAAGATGCATTTGGACCACAGAATAGTTTAAAGGACCTGTCTGATATCATTATCCTGTGAGATACTTGCTACGGCTGGAGACCCGGTGATCTTACAGATAAGCTCAATAGTCTAATCTGTTATGGCAAGTCTATACTTTTTCCTAACACAAACTGCACTCGTGTTTGCAACATCACTAAATTCGGCCAGTACAGTAGACCAGAATGGACCACATTGATTGTGATAAAAATAAAAGGACAGTTCATCTGTTATACAGCTCACTTTGGAAAACAATACAACATTAAGCAACATAAGGACTGGCAGCCATTTAGTATCTCTGTGGCTCTTTTTGATGGGCAAAAGTGACCCATGAGTCTAGGTACAATTGGTGTATTTCAGAGAAAAAGCATTTGTTTTGCAAAAGTACTGATACTGCCTCCAGAAACAGTGTGATCTGACAGATATTATATGTAAATATTCAAATACAGAAGGCAGCATAACTTCACATTTCAACTGATAGCAGAATTTTAACAGAACGTATACAATTGTTGCTTTGACTTATCCTTTAAGACAACTACTGCAACAAGGTCCTGGCCTTGGGTCACATGGAGTCACACTGTAGTCCTTCAGTCCTGTAACAATAAGCAGCACTGACAAATAATGAAGAGTAAAAAAAGTAATTTTCAGAAAAATTAAATACAATATAAGCTTTTCGTGTTGAGGCAGCAAATAACAGCAATCCAGATGGGGTATGCTCATGTTGGGAAGGAAAGCTTACTAGCCAAGATGATCATTATGAAAAATCACAGATGATGAGTTTCCCACCTCTCTAAAGTTTCTCTGCTCTTGTTTTAAAGCTTATGTTGAAATTAAAGTTCTTAAGAAACTTCAGATGAGATGGTCATCCTCAAATAACATCCTTTATATGAAAAGGCTATAATTACACTGCAATAATCACCACAGAATGCTCAAGAGGCACATCCACTTTGTTAGTATCTGATTTTGGTTTTATCTTCAGTAACTGCCAGCAGAATGCCTAGCATAAATGTAGTTACCCGCATCGCACAGTAGATATGCTCTAAGAAGGTTCTGACAGTATAGGCATAACTGCAAAACTTTTGTAATACAAGCTAAGCCTACATTTTGCAGCTGTCAAGTTTGACCTCCTGTCTTGTATCCAACAAAGAATAATCTTAGAAATGAGAGAAAAAAGTGAACAGAAGAATTTATTTCTCTTCCTCTTCTCCTTTGCCCTGTTACTCTTAAATCATAGCTCTGGAGTGCTGAAAACAAAGTGCAAAAGTTTCTAATTTGAACTGCAAAGCAGAGCTGCCACAGAATGTACCTTCACTCTCCTCACTACGGCTGTCTGCTTTCAAATGAATACACTAACAAGTCTGAAATAAGTGTCTCCCACTTACTTTTAGGGAAGTTAGTCTGTGTCTTAATTAATTTCAATTACTTTTTTTATTAGCTGCACAGATGCCTTCATGCTCCCTCCATATAGGCACATGTACACAAAATACTAACAGTGAGAAAACAAACCAGCACCAATGACTCTTTCTCCTCTCTCTCTCTCCCTTTCCCCTTCAAAGTCATCAAAACATTTATAAACAATCCAAGAAAACAAATCCAAGTTTGGTGATTCTGACCACACAGCTTAAGAAAAAAACAAAACAGAACAAAACAAAAAACTCAAAACCTTATGAGATCCCAAGATGCTGTATTTTCCTCGACATCCCCTCTACTGATTCTCCTCCAAACGCAGGCATGCAGCCACTAAAGCTCTCCCGAGTCACTCATGTATATGAAGAGGACTACAGGACAATTCATAATATCCTCAGCCCTAGTGGTTAATATTCTCAAGTGCCTCTTCTACCATAATGCGTTTTTAAAGTTAATGACTGCATAGGTCTTAAAATACAGAACCTACTCAACTCAGAGGTCAATAGATGCTTTTGTAGCCACATTTTTACCAAATCACATGGTACATATTTATTTTGTTCAGTCTGCCCTGAATTGACACCCACCCCTCAAATCTGTCATTACAAGAAAATGTGAAGATCAAGGAGTGAACCATGCTGCTGTAAAATGACCTTCAATTTACTATTACAGGCAGAGAGAATGAGTGTGCACAGGCAGACATGTTTTTCAGGGGGAAGAGAGGTTGTTTTATCCCCTAGGTCAAGTTCATATTAAGCAATGCACCATTCATTGGATAATCAAAAACTGAACATTTTCAGACACAGTACCATTAAATAATAAGATTGTAATGGCAAACCTCCACTAGGTTATATATCTGACTTATTCAAAATCACCTTCTTTACATGAATGCCAGCTGTTTTCTCACCCAATCTGACAAGACTCTAAAGAAGATTTTACCCTCCCTTCAAGAGGGGTTTTACTGGCAGCATCAATTTCACTCATGAAAAAACAAGTCATTTGCTGCATGTTTTTGTCTTTGCTTTATGAGAAATTATTACCCAAATGCAGGTGCTTGGGAGGAATGGCTTGATTTCCCTTAGATGACGACTATTAAAAGGTTACTAGTCACACAAAACAGATTGATACACATAAAATAGATTTTGTATTAGCTGTTAAGATCATATGAGGCCACTTATCTAGGTAGCTTGTCAGTTTGCTTGCATTTTCCATTTGAAGTAGCACAAAGAGGTAGCACTGTGAGTGACATCTAGGCCCTATGTCTGTAGTAATTTTTCCAGTGTCTGTAGTAATTTTTCCAGCGTCTGTCAGCGTAAAAGCTTTCACAAAGCTTTGTGAAAGTGTTTTCTTTTACAGAGCATCAGAGGAAATCTAGTGATATTTGGAGAAAGACCAGCAAACCTGTGAGGATTATTGCTATTGTATTTCTTGCATACATTATATAAACAAGGCTGACATCTTCTGGCAAGCTGCAGTTTGAGTTCTTTCATGTTGCTGATCAGGTTTCAGGCTAAAAGCAAGCTCCTCCTGAGAAACCAGTGTATCAGTATTTGAGTACAGAGGCACTGATTACTATAGATGAGATGCCTACCAATGACCCAAAAGCAACAGGTGCTGGAATATGAGTAGTGAATGTACAACAGTTAAAATTTAAAGTGATCAACAATATTAAGTGAAGTTGAAACTGTTCTGAACATCTGCTTGTCCTCTTCTAACAGTCGCTTAAGTTTAAACAACCCCTGAAATAACAGCGGCTAGAAGTTAATTTCATAAAGCAGAACTGAGGATCAGCTTACTGGCAAGAAGACTGACACAAAACCAAACCTTATCAAATATTGAAGTTTAGCCTGAAATTCGTATCGCAGGATTGGGATGTTTAAGAAGCATGAGTAGACAATTTCTGTACTTAGCAGCCAGATTCACAGAATGGTTGATGTGGCTCTGGCGAATGCAAACCCCTGCTCAGACTTGAACACCAAAAAGCAGACTACTTACATGTTTAAGAGCAGCTCAGTTCCCTGTAAATCAACATAATATCCTAATCCCACCAAGACGACTGAATATTTCCTATCTGATACATTCAAATTTCATTTTTCAAAATATTCAATTATATATTTCTGTGCAGTTTAGACCTTGGAAGTTTCAAATGATAAATTTTCTACTTGAAGTTACTGATGTATTCATAATATATTTTTAAACTTCTTTACAGAACATTGCTGTCAGTGTTTAACTCATTAAATACTATTTTTCCAGAGAACCTTTTTGCCTGCAGAATTTAATAAAGGTCCTCCAAAAGCAAATACTTAGGAAGCTGCATCACATATATTGGTAGACAGCACTTAAACTACAATTTGAATTCCAGTTTCACTGAAATACTCTTATTAGACAGAGCAGCATTTTCTGAGCAAGATTCCCAATGGTAAGGACAACAGTTTCCTCGCTTTAACTAATTGATCTGATTGCAATAGAAGTTGAATTTTAATTATATTAGGTAGCAACAACTTAAAACTATTATTTATCAAATTCAAAGCCAGGAAAGGTTCACAGCTTCAGGAGAAAGCATTCGTGAACATATTTTTTTTACTTCTGTTTGTAATGACAGAATGCTGGTCTTGCATAAACTGTGGTGCAGAAAAGCAAATCCTTGTTTACATGAGTGATTATGCCATTTACATCTGGAAAAATTTCCTCTAAGAAAAATATTGCAAGCTCAGTGATGTAAATAACACACTGGCAAAAAGCAGTACAAACAATGGTGGTAAAATCTTTCTGAAACATATTACTACATCAGACTTTCAACTGCCCAGAGTTCAACTGCCAACAGTATCAATGTGAAGGGATAAAATAGTTTCATTCTGGTTTTTGACACATACACAGCAATGAAATTATTTGGGGAAAAAAAAGGAATTTACAATGAAAAAAGTCTCAGAATAAAATGTAAGTAATTTTACCCAAAAGGCTGTTCACCTTAAACAGTTGTGTTTGAAAAGCCAATCTGAATCAAGATCTCCACATGCAACAGCATTTTGCTTTGATTTAACCTCTCTTGGCATTCTAAATTATCATCGTCCAATCCTTTGGATATCTCTGGTCACAGAACTGAGGACTAACTTTTGATCCAACACTGTGCAAGTATTGTTTGTTGGTTTTATTTTGGCTTGGGGCTTCCTCCCTTCCTCCCCTGCAACCTTAGGTTACAAAGAAACCCTACAAGGATTTATTATTGAATACCAAACAATTTGTAACTTTTCTCTCAAAGAGTTTATGTAGGAGGGGCCTCAGTGGATGCAGGCAGCTTTTTAGGCACTCAAAATTGGAAGCTATTATTAATTAAACAAAAGCCATGTCTTCCAGGACACTCAATAGGACTACAAGAATCAGACTACAGAGAATAAAAATTAATCTTTTTACAATGGCATTTTTTGCAAGCAGCATAAGCATTTAATAGCAGCTCCAATATTTTTCGAAAAATACACTAGTTCAGAACTGCATGGAAGGTTTTTAAGGAGATTGATAATTGGATGCTGAGTATTAAATCATGAATGATTCAGACATAATCCAGCTCAGTAGTGACCTTTAGTTGTTACTATTAGAAAGCCTAAGAAAATAAGCTGATGATCTCATTCTAGTCTTTAGCAAAAAGGTATCAATTCCACAAAACCACAGACACATTTAGAATTAATTGTCACTCTTGTTGTCAATCACCACAATGAGTTCATGGATTATGTGATGCTTCAGTCTGCTCAAAGACATTGTCTAGACTCCTCAGTGTAGAAAAATGTACCTTTTTAAAACAGCTACAACATACAAACCATCCTCAGATACAAAGACAGCAACGCCAGATACTTCAGTATTTCTCTTAAAGTTAGGCAGAGGCCGAGTCTCTTTACCACGTGAACACGCTAATGCAACTCTTTTACAAGTTGTGCTGTGTGGTCAATTTCTGGGCTTTTTTTCTTTAAGAGACCGAGGGAAATCAAAGGAAGTAATTTGACAGACTTATACCACCACTCATTTCCAGCCATAGAAAAACCCATTGCAGTAAAAATCAGAAACCATAGCTCCAGGGTTCAAGTACCTTTGGTACCTTGAAACTCATTTTATCAGTAGGATGCTAAGCCATTATTTTGGAATACAGTGAATTTGCACCCATCTTGTTTCTGCTCTCAGAAACAGAAAAAAACAAAAACAAAACAAAGACACCTACAGTATCATCATCTACTCAAGAGCTGCAGAGGATAGAGCTACCCAAGAGGATTTTTATTTGCTCTCTTTTTTTTAGTTTTTAGTTCTGTGACATTTAACATTTTCTGATTTGCTGCTGGACCTGGGATGGAGATGAAGTGTTCTTAATGAAGACAGAAAACAAGGCTATGAAGACTTAAAAATATAAATCCATAATTAAAAGTGAGCATAGGCTGCTCAGAAGATTTAATATCCCTGTAGAATATAAGGCTTCTTACATTATGGACCACTGCAATGGAAATACAAACAGGACTTGATCCAGAGCACAGAAGTGGAAGAACAGCAAAGAGAGCACACCTTGTGGAAGAATCTAATTTGCTGCTTGAAGACAATCTGTAGTTGAAATTACTGGAAAGAGCCTAGGAAGGCACAGAAGACACCAAAAGTCTCTGATCAAAGACCATTGTGTCCCAGTGTAAATAATGATTAAGATGCATAATAACTGTTTACACATTTTTTCAGTGACTAAACACTACTCTTCCTAAATATTTGTTACCTTTCAAGCTCAAACACTGCTCTCCTCTGTTTACCATACTGCTGTCAAGCTTGTCTTAGGATGGACAGTGAAACAGCCTTCTCTGCCCTGTCATCTCAAAATAATCAGTCATTTCAAAATAGATGCTGCAAAAAAACTTGTTCTAAAACTGCTTATTAAACACTAGCTTGATCAGTAAACAAGAGACTTCATTCTCCAGATTAAATGCACAGATCAATGTGCCCTTAAAATTACCATATGTAGAGAAGTTCCACACACTTTTAATGTAATTTTGTACATATTACCAAAATATTAAAGATCCACTTCAAATATAATTTATGTGAATATTTTTAAGTGTAAAGTCATTCTTCATATTACCAGAAAAAAACATCTCACATAAATCGACCCATGCAACTACAAATTTTCCATAGCGTAATCTACAAAAAAAATTAAGGTTTATAAATATTCTGGGTTTATTTTAAGTCTAAGCAACCACTGACTACAAAACCAATCCTAAATTACTCTAAGCAATTAATCATAGTCTACCTTTCATTCAGAATTAGAATTTATTTTGTTAATATGAATTTAAAAATTATTAAATAATACTCATGCAATTAGTCACAAGGTTCTTTTGTTCCTGACCTTTGTGCCTCAATCAAAAGCAGCTGAGCCCTTATGAATGCTCTGCTGTTTCAGTTCTGACTCTAGAAGCCACAGAAACTGCCTATGCTAATTTACCTTCAAACCACATACACCACCAAAGAAAGCAGCTTACAAGTTTAGGTTAACTCATTAGTACCATCTGTAAAAATAGTTTGCATGTCTGTTTTTAATGATCAGAAGGAAAACACCACTCAACTTCAAAGACATCATATAATTATCTGCATTTCTGGATTCTATCTATAACTAATTATTTGTTTGGTAGTCTAAAGCAATTACTTTTTGTTACTGGAGCTGTTATTCAAGTCGTGGAAAATCAGTTTCTTTGTACTAAATTTTTCACCCCTTTGACAGGAGGTTTATGTTATTTTTTGTAAAAGTACACCAAGGTGGCTAGTTTGGGGACCTTTGTTACTCCTGTGTACTTAATAGCAATTTTCATACATTCCCACCTCAAGAGGTATGATACAATAAAATGTGATTTGAAAGGTTAGAGAACAGCTGTTCTAACTATTCATTTCTCATGCTACTCAATTTTTTGACTTTGGTCTTTACTTTCACCTGTAACTTTCTTTGCTAATTCCAGTGAGGGGGAATAACTGTTCCCACTTTAAAATTTCCTTACTATTGATAGTGTTCTTCATTACTAATAAATAAAACACACAAGATGTAGTATTTTCCCTCTTCCCATCACTCATGATATCCAGTAATCCCCTAAACATCTTTCTTGTGTCTATCCAGAAGGCTCTTCAATTCACTACCTATTGCAGACCATGAGGATGTTTTCCACTGCTCCTAAATTCAGGATGCCTTTGTGTGTTCCAAACACTTCCAACATTTAATGCTTTATGAAGCACTTCTGTTGTTTGCTTTCAAGGTCCAGGTTCTATATTTGTATTTAGTTTCAATTTCCTTAGTATGGAGAGTTTTCCCAATTGCAACACATCCCTACATGCACATTTATTAAAGTGGAATTCATTAAGTTTAAAACAAAAAGAAACCAAACCATAAAACATTTTGTCACAGGTCTCAAGCAGAATTTTTCAGTGTTTGGTTATTTCCTTTCACAAAAGTGGCAGAACGTAGGACTAAGACTCTCAAACGGTAGGAGAGCAAAATAATCTTTAATTCCCCCACACCTATAGACTGTACCAACACGAATCACTGTTGAGATCCCCAATCATTTCAGTAGGTTCAGGAACAAAACTCAAACCCTTTTTAAAATTATTTCCTTATTTTGCAAGTTTGTATGCATGTGTAAAGGGGAGTCAAATTTGTGTTCCTAGTACAGGACTAGAGATTTCTTTAAAAATTTAACTGTCGATGAAAAATACAGGAAAACTTAAGACAGTGTCTATTAAACACCCTTTTATCCTTCAGTTAATATGGATTTATAAACATTTGTACTACTATGTGTATGTAATTTATTAAGGATGGCTCATATTTACAAGCCCTTGTAAAAAAAACACAAAAAACCCAAAGACACACACAACAAGACCAAAAAATACTCCAACAGATTTCTAATTGTTTTTGGTAGGCACAGTTCAGTCCACCACTGAAATCAGCCAACTAGGAAGAGGCCATACATGCTCTGGCATCACCAGAGTTCAAGTGAATTTGTGGAGCAATAAACACAAATCTAATGGACCAGCATTAAACTTCAGCTGCTTCGGAATGGATACACGCTACAGTTTGCCCTTCTTGCTGGCACTGCCCCAAAGGGGGCAAGAGGCTGGAATTAACTAACTCTTTAAACATCCAAATTAAATTCTCAGTAAAAAATACAAGTCAAACCCTTTTGCTAGAAACCACTCAGTCCAAGAAACTTCAAGCATATCATGTAACTTTCCACAGTTTGCTTGCAATAGGTGTACTTTTTAAAGTCCATTTCTACATTCACGCATAATTTATACCCACATCAACTCATTTAACCTCTCTTGAAAATATAGATAGGTGAACACACTATAACAAAGCTGCTGTAGAAACTATGGGATTGTGTGCATTTATACACACATTTTCCCAACAAGTTGCCCAATAGTACCTTTTTACAGACAGGAACCCAAGGTATTCATATAATTTGTATCCTATATATACACAGTAGGTATTAATATTTATCCCTGTATAAAAAGAGTCTGAAGAAAAGTAAAGAGGAAGAAAGGACAAAGTAAAGAGGCCTATAACCTTTGTATAATTTTTAAGAAAGCGATAGGAGATGCTTGAACTACATAGCTCCTCGTCAAAAACTGATTCAAAACTTTCTATTGTTGCTCTCTAAAGCAGATGTTTGCAAAACAGTGAAGCACATTTATGGCATGCGTGCTACCTGCCCCAGTTTAATTTTGGTTTCATTGACTTGTAGAGCTATGCAATTTAAAATCATTAATGTAATAACACCCACAAGACCAATGGACTTACAACACGCCCATGTCATTTTGTAAAGCTCTAAATGGTAAAGTGGTTATTTTTCAGTTTTACCTTCTCTATGCTTTACCATACATGACACTCCTGTTTTGTGTTGTTATCAGTCATCTCTGCCCTTCTTCCAAAACATTATTCCTGCACCACTTGAATCTGCTTAAAGCAGTCTTGCTAGTCAGCAACTTGCTTAACATTGTTTGCAGATTTATCTTTTCCTGTCTTTGCTCTAAATAAAACTGTTGGGGTAGGACGATGGCATGTAATGAACCAGTCACTTGATACCCTTGTGATTAAACACACAGCCACATACCAAAGTTCATCTCGAGGAGTAGGAAGAACATCAACTGTTTCCAAGTCGGACACGGGAAGGGACACCGGGAAGCAAGCCAGCTTTACTTCTGAATAACGTGGACAGTGTATTATCAGGAAGAGCATGGACCAATGGAGTGTTGCTAGTTGGACCAATGGGAGTGTTGCTAGCATGCATGACTGCCCCACATAAGGGGGACGCTAACCAACCAGCGTGCATGTTTTAGGCGTGTGGTCTGAATGTATATAAGGGATAAAAAGTAAATAAACCAGGTCTTTGCATGCTTCATGTTGAAAATAGCAAGGTCCATTATTACCCACCCCACAAAAACAAGATTCATAGAATGACACCTTTATAACAGCACAAGGTCTGCATCATTTTTAATGATCAAGAGCAACAACTCACAACTGCAGCATCTTCTACCTTGTCCATCATTCCACTTTGCTCTCAGCAAGAGCCCCCCTGTTGCTATAGCCTGCTCCTACACCCTTCAGGGAAGGTTACAGGACAGTTATAACAACAGCTGTTCCAAGCTAAAGAATTAGAAATAAGAAGTTTGAGTTCTGTGTCATATAACTTAGTCTTCCTGCCAACAATTTATTGTAATCCAGAACTGTTGTATATCCAAAACATCCACCATCACCTGCATACCACTGACTGTGTTCAGCTTTTCTTTTTAAATGCATACAATCACTGGTTTAATTACAGGTCCTCAGCAGGACTTGAAGAAACTCAGGCACACTTTCTCCAGCAATCACTTGAACAGGAGTAACCTGGATTCTCAGTCACACATTACAAAGATCATATATATCATCTCAGCCAGCACTGTGCCTTGAAGGCTACTGCAGTAAGAGTGCAGTTCAGCATCAAAATAATCTCACTCAAGATGTTAGACATTTGGAAAAAAATCTGTTTACATCAATAGTGAGATAATCCTCAGTTAGCAACACCAGAAAAATCTGCACTTGCATCCTGAAAATAAGGAATGAGATTGTATAACAGTTCTCTTGCTGTGCCATGCCCCTCCCCCCCCAATACTTATCTTCTAGAAATATAAGAGTAACATTTCAAATTGTACCCATACTTTTCTTCAGACTAAACTACTTTATACTCTGTATAACAGGTAAAATTCTGAAGGATTTTAATGACATAACTCACTGTAGAAACAGTACTAAGGCAATACTGGGGCTAAAAGAGACTAAAAGCACCCTAAAATAGAGTATGCCACTACACAGATGCATCTAATATTTTGTATCCACTCAAGTCTTCCCTAAAATGTTATCAGATCTGTTTCAAGCACTACAGTATGAGATTATGTAAATATGAATAATCCACTACATTAGTAATTAAGATGTGACTGAATTTCAATCACAATTGAATCTGACATTTTTCAATCCTTAATTTTCTCACTAATATTTCCACAGGGAAATTTAATTTAAGCTGGAATCTACTACAACTTTCCCAAAGGCAACAGAAAATAGGTCCCGATCAACCAGCTGCAGTAAAGAAATATACTGGAGATAGTTTAAGCAACCAACAGATTTCCTTTGGGATTTCTATACAAGTGTTCCTTTTTGGATCATTCAAGAAGTATGGTAATTCTAGACCTCTGGAAAAAGATACCAATTAAAATGCCTACCATGTCTCCTTACAGTTACCAGGTTTCTACAGTTACCAGGTTTCTCACCTTCTGTGGCCATTTTCTTAATTGCAGCACAAAGAAGAGTTGGCATCCTTAATTTACAAGCAGCAAGCAAACTTTGAAGATGTTACTTACCATTGGCAATATTGGCTGTTCAGTTCGCCCTCTTCATATCTACTTCCTCCTTCAACACTTTTCCCTGCACAGGAAAAAAATTACTTAAGTGCTCTTGAGAGAAGAAAACAAATCACAAACACTTAAAGGAAGGATATTTGAGCAACTTAAACTGTTCTTTGCAAGTTTCATAAATTCTAGTTTATGCAATTCAGTATATTCATCACTCCACAGGAAAACACTAGATTTATCCCTCCACAGTTGAAGTCCAGGTCCTTTAAAGGCAGAGGGGTTCCACTACCTCTGCCAGCATCTTAAGGAGGGACAGACTCTGAAGCATTATTTTTAAGGTAACAGACAATTACATGCATGAAATGCCTTGTTTTGCTTTTGCATTTTGTAGTCAAGATTCCCATTCTTCTCTGTAATGATAAATTCAAAGTACCAATTTTATACAAAAAGGATATATAACTAGAGACTGCAGCTTCAGCCTCACAGACACCGAAAGTTTTATCTCACAAAAGAAAATGAGAGCCCAATAAGGCATCAGCATGTCCTTCCTCCTGAATCCAGATCCATTTACACAGATTGGGTGCACACAGCTACGTTAAGAGGACAAGGTGGAGCAATTCTGTCAATGGAGCAAAGGGAAGAATTGCAACTGAGAGGCTTTATTCCATAGGCAATTCTCCTCTGGTTCACAAAAAGTCTGTTTGCCACCTTAATTTGCTAAGACCATCTGGGAACCTATACTCAGACATCTCCACTTTGTCCCAACAGTACAGCAGCACATGGACCTCCAGTAAAAAAGCCCTGATCTCTTTGCTACCAACTCTCTATTATGTTTATTTAAACAGCACAGTATTAAACACTCACCAACACAAGCACAGTTTCAAAACAGTTATGTAAAGCTCTCCTACTCTCACAGTTATATGAAGCTCTCCCACTCATAGCATTAAAGAAACAGAAAACATTATCTCAGTGAGACTTCAAAACAGATAAAGATCTTGCAGTAGACCATTGAATCTCATATTTTGTTAGTGACAACTCCAGTATTTTCTAAATGAGGTTGGGGAACCTGGAAGTATCCCTTCAAAGTAGCAACATATTGTTGGCCAACTGATCAATAATTTTCTGCTCCAAAGGAAGGCAGAACTAACACTGATCCAGTTACATTTAGAAGTCACTAGAAACCAGCTGCATGCAGCTGGATCCTCTTACAGGCTCTAAAGAGTCTTTGGCTCCCAATTCCTGGTTCTTCTGACTAATTCAAGATATTCCCAGATCTAATCTCATGCCCCATGATCCATAAATGAGCATTTCTCAAAGCTTGCTGCATTTGCTTAACTATAATAGAACTTCCCTAAGGAATCTTCCTTTGTGTCAGCTCTGTTCTTCATTTCTACAGTTCCACAGCAGGTTTCTGTTCAAGACTCCGTACAGATGACTCAAAAAAAAAAATTCAAGAAGTATTTCAAAAATTAGGCTTTCTTCTGGAGTGGTGCCCAACCACATAATTCATAGAATGTAGAACATTTTCATAATTTTAAATAAAAAAAAAACCCAGCCCCTAATGAGAGAACCTTAAGACTTTCATAAAGCATTTACCAGTTTAATGGATAAAATGACCAAGGTTTCTCTCAAAGGAACAAAAACAAGTGTGGGTGGAGATAATAACCACAGTGCCCAGTGTCACATTGTATTTCTTGAAGAGTGAGTAATGGGGATATTTTGCTAGGTATTTATCAAAGTAAAGCTTGTAGCGGCCTGCAAGGATAAAGGGTCATATATATCAAATGCCAGCTGGTCAGTAACTCATCCTGACTTCTAAAAACTGAACTCAGGGACACAGGGCAAAAGGAGGATTTGAGAGCTGTAGTTATGCTGTCTAATTTCTAAGTGTGAAGCTGTTATTTTGATGGCTATAAATAACAATGCACATTCTTTAGTGTGTGCATTAATATATGCTTAAGTTAGTTACACCCAGTGGTTTGAAGCGACTCTGTAAAATAAAATTGTTTTTCAAAGACAGTGGGCAACCAACAGTTAAAGGCCATAAATTGAAGGGCAGTAACAGAAAAAGCACTGGCTAATCCTAACAGTTCAGCCAATGCACTCTTGTGTGCAGTCAAGTCAACAGAAGCTGAACAAACAAATTAAAAGCCAAATTCAGCAGAACCTACAAAATAAATATGTATTCAAAATAAAATGACAGTTGATATGCACATTATTCAGAAAGTTTCAGAAGAAAATAACCGCATGTTGAAGGGGAAGGAAGAGAGTCTATAGAGTTGACTCAAGACTTTTTTTTCCTACTCTTAAAACAAGTGAAAACATCTCAAAATAAAACATTTTCTTTAAGACTCCTACACTGCACAAAATATTAACTATTCTAAAACTGCACAATGACAAATTTGATAACAAAAATAACTTGGGACGGACAACATGGTGATATGTATTAGCACAGTTCAACTGAACTCCATAGAGACAACTGTTTCAGAATTTGGTTCATATTTGACTATCCATACATATTTACTTAAAGTCCCAAGTTAAAAAAAAAAACATTGAAAGGTAAAAGAATTTGCACTAAAGTTTTATGAGGAACTAAGACTTTAATAAAGCTATTTTATTGTACCAGCTAGAAAGGCATTTGGCTGCTATGTTCTATGCAGATATATAAAAGCATATGTATGCCTAGAAGCATGCACATGTATATTTACATTTACACCATGAATATTTAAATATACATTTACAGCTATATATTTGTGTATAGAGAACCCCCACAGCTATGTTTGATTTGTATCAATGTACATTAACAGGGTCAAATGATATTCAGCCCACTCTGGGCTTTACTGCTATTTAAGAGAAATGTTCTGCAAAAAGGTTGACCTTTTCCTCTAGAAGCAAGACAGTTTCCCAGATGTCATCTTCACTTGACCATATTGTTTGTATCTCTTGTAATAACAGATATCCACATATAGAAGAATAGGTAAGTAAGATCAAGACATATCCACAGGCTTCAAATTAACATCATACATAAATATCTTACAGCTTGCCAGTAAAGTGCTGTAGTCATGCTGAACAGTATTAAAAAGAGATTCCTACCAGACAGGCTCAAGCAGTACTGTTACACACACATTTCAGTTTGCTATAGGAAGCCACAAAAATTCATTCATTGATTCACCAATAGGAAAAGATAAAGCACTCTTTCATGAAAGAAATTCTCACACAACACCAGGAGCCTCCTGAAAATTGTTCGCTACAGTCAAGTTCCATGAATACACCATTGATCAGAGCAGATAAGAGTTTCACATCAATCTCAGTTCTCCATCTTAATATATTCTTTGTTGTGACAGGTAATTATACAGAACAGGATGGCCAGATGAGCTTCAGTCTTGCAAGAGAGATAGCTTAAACATAATTGATACAATTAAACATTTTCTAAACTTTTCCTAAACAAAAAAGAGTCAATTTCCCTCACAAAATTAGTAGCTTGACAGTATTTAGAGGATTTATTGGACCTGGGCGACAGGGCTGAGGGGAGATTGCTTGCTTGTTGTTAAGTTTTGTGGAGCTCCTCATCTGGATCAGCAGCCATTGAAAACTGACACCAGTGTGAGTTGTCTCATCTGAACAGCTCTCATCTTCCCTTTTTTGGCTTCTCTTGAGACAGGCAGTAGTATTTCTTAACTGCTAAAGAAAAAAATGCAGCCTGCCATTTCTAAAAATAGATTCCTAAAAACGAAAAAAATTATTCAATACTTCAAAGAATAACACTCTTTCTACCTTTAATAATGCTTAACACATTTTCACCTTTTCAAAGTTTACAAATAAAACTTACAAATTAGTGCTACAGCTGGACATGTTCGACCCAAGTCAAAAAAATTTCAAAACAGACTTTTTGCAGTAAATGTAATGTGAGGATGTAATCTTCAACAAACAGATGACAAAAGCATGAACATTGGCGAAAACAGTTAACTGAAAGTAAGTTGTCAAACTACCTTTTTCTTCTCTGAGGATATGCACTGTATTATCAGTATCTTTCTTGTTCTCATATTCAGAGCAGAGGAGACAGGACTAGAACAGGTCTACTATTTATCTCTGACAGGCATATTGTCATGTTTTAGTCTTGCTCTTAATTCCTCGGATCCCTTGGGCTAAGCAAGAACTGGACAACCTCACAGACTTCCTAAGGGTCATTGTTTCTGGTGGTTGAAGTGGGACCAACAGTTAACACACACTGAGTCAGGCTGCAGACAAAGGCACATGCAGTGTAGCAGAGTGTGCATTTATCCTGATGAGACACTTTGCCACCAATGCTCTTAGCACACAGATAAAGGTGAAGCTGCAGTACACCTTTCCACTATGGTACACCCACACTCATTCAATGCAGAGTGTTGCTGGTGGGCACAGATATGCTGCACTGATTAGCAGTGCAGTGGCTGTGGGAAGCTTCATTATATTTCCACTATTTCTATGTATTATCTCTTCATTAAAGAATTAAAGTATTCTCTTCATTAAAGTATGATTTGCAGGGACAAAGACTATCTAATTGAACCTATTCTTTCTATTGCAAAGAGGGAAACAAGAGAAAAATAGCTTGAAGCTATACCAGTTCCAAGCTTTCATTAACTATCAAGCATGCACTGATGGCAAGACAGACAAGATGATAATCTTGAAAACAGCACGTTCAGTAGCAAAAGAGCCCTCTCTTCATTTAGCTGGCTTAATATAGAGTTAAAACAGATTTTAAAATAGAGATCACATATATATAGTAATTTTAAAAGGAGTATCCAAATGCAGATTCCTTTTTTTTTATGAGACTAAATTTAATGCACTCTTACCATAGACAGAAAGTGTTGTGAAATGAGAAGCGCTAACATTTTCAAACAAATTGAATGACATTATAGAACATGATTCTTTTTGTTACTTGTGAAAAGAACATGCTCTTGGTGCAATTGATTTCACACATAAAAGGCAGTGATTTGAAAGACCAATACTGCTATTTTTGGCCAGTTAGTTGAAACCAATTTCTAAAGCTGATAGCAGCTCTGACAATTAATTACGAGCTAAAGATCAAGCATGTCAAATCCTCGTGAAATCCCTAGATATGAATCAGAATGACTCCCCAATGCCTTAGTACAGTTCAGAGAAACTATTCCCTCTTTTTTTGGCTCACCTTTCTGTATTTCTGAGCTACAAATATGAGCATGAATATTTTACAGAATAAAATAACAGAGCCAGATTTATCTTATCCTGAGTTTATATACAACAGACTTAAATGGGTGTTCAGTTATGTAATCATATGTATTACAGTCAGGTGACTAGTGGGGAAAGATATTCACAAACAAGCCTGTAAAATACATTGCAATGTAAATTGCAATTATATCTGTCCATGTCTGTAAACTTCATTTTCCACAGCCATGCAAGGCATTTAATAAAGGTGTCTTATGAATTTGTGTAGCAGCAGTATGGGTGTACAAATATGCTAAGGATAGCAAATCAGAAATATTATGCCCATACCCGAGTTCAGGCTGAAACAAGTCAGAGTAAGAGCTGAAACAGGTTTTGCTGTGAGCTAATAACCAAAAAGACATAACCCAGACATGACTGTCCCAAAGGAGGATGACCATATTAAATGTGCAGGCTCTACTCTTCCAATAGGCCAAGCTAATCAATGCATCTGACCATCTGCTGCAGAATTTGCATAAGTAATCCATTGAAATTTTTGGGTGTAATGGATTAATTTTGCCAAAATATTAACCTTAATAGGTTGGCACAGTAATGACTTGAAGTTTTTTACAATACCATAAAGTACTGATTCTTCTGGAAAAACAAAGTGGATTTTGATGCACCATTAGGGCTTCCTGGAAAGAGACCGTAAGCAACACTAGGCAATTTTGAATTGGCCATCTCCATGTTTTTAAGCCTGAAGAGAAGGTTTGAAATGTGTTTGCATTCTGATTAAATTCAGGAATCACTGCAATAAGAGATGACAGAACAGCTTTTAAGTAGACAAACTAAGTCAGTATTTACTTATTTTCTTCTCTCCCTCCCTCTCCCCTCTGGAGTCAGGCATCTGTAAAAAAAATACGTTTGAAAGTTTCCACTTAGTTCTACAAAGGCCTATTAACTTTTAAACATTATGATAGTGTTTAACAATATGGTAATTAAAATCAGAGAAAATACAAGACAAAAATAGACAAATCTAGGTTCTGAAAGGACATGCTAACCAAGTCAAATCAAGCTTTTAAAAAAACATTCAAGAAATGAGTCACTGACCCCTGAAACAAATACAATGGGAGGGGCGATTTATTAATTTCTGGCTTTGCATTTCCCTCTCCCTTGTCTATTTTAAAGCCTTGATTTCTTTGTTACTGATAGGACACTGGCATTTTACAGCCAGGCAACTGGCTTCAGCAACAAGCAGCTCCAGCTTACAGGCATTTAGTAGTAAGGTAAATTCTCTTTTCTATGCTCTAGCAACCAGCACACCTTGTGAAGAGACAATGTTCACAGCCACAATGCAGGCCACAGCTATATGCTGCATTATAAGATTGAGAGTAGTCTTTTTGATTTTTTTACTACTGGCTAGGAGAAGCTACCCCACTCATAGCAAGTTAATCAGCATGTTTCTACTCATTAGGAGAAACAGGAAACAGCATAAGGTGGCTTGCTTATCTTTGATATCTTTTGGAAGTTGCACGGGAAGCAACTGAGAGAAAAAGCTGGTGCACCAATGGCTTTAAGCAAGCATATTGTTGCATCAGTGCCACATTCCAGCCTGACAACAGAAGACTTCTTAAGCCACTGTGACACATTAAACTTACAGAGCATTAATTCATTCCTAGAACTAAATTATATTATTCTGAGGTAGTGACTTCATAGCTTTCATAATAATTTACACCAAACTACACTTCACTTTAAAACATAAAAGGAATAGGCCTAACCACTGAGCCACGCAATCCTCCAAACACTTGCTACACAAGAGTAAAAAATGCATCTGCAGTGCACACACACAAAAACCTCACACAAAACAAACCAGCACTCAAGCAGCTCTGGCTTGCTCCTATCCTCTTAAAGACATGTTGCAGACAGGAGACTGCCTGTTGACCTGGGTCTGAAATATCCACAGTTTACAAATTAATGTTTATGTGGAAGAGACTGGTAGTTATAGGAGCTACTTCCAAGAACAGAGAAAAGTGATCTTTCATGCCTTGTTGATTCAGAACCCTGTAGTCCCATGTGAAGTCTGCCACAGTCAGTTTTTATTTTCCTCTAACCAACCTAGAGTTACTTACTATTTAATCAGAGCTTAATACAAGCATCTGTGCCAAAAAGGGGAGCTGTTTCTGGAACAATCTTTGGCAGCTTTATACAAAACAAAGCCAGCCCTGAAGCAGGAGACACTTTCCAAGGCATGAAGCTAGTTTTATTTCCCAAGGTGTAATTTCCACAGCTAAGCAAGTGTTTCCAGCAGAAAATACAAAGAGATAAAAGTTGGCAACTACTAAGAATGTCAGTCAGCTTTGTATGGAAACCCACAACCTATTGAAAAATAGTCTAACAGATACTAAGCAGTGAGAATAAATAACTTATTTTCACATCCCGTAAGGTATTTACAATGGATGGCATAGTCTACATTAGTTTGTAACACTCCTACTGGAAAAGGCAACTGTAGACTGAAGGAGTAAGTAGCTTCAAACCATAAAGGTTCCAAAAAGGAACACATACTCAAGACTTATCACTTGCCATGCAGTGAAGAACATAACTGGCAGTTTAAGCCATTTTAAAATTATTTCATTTAAAAGATTGCCACATAAAACTATTGCCACCATGCCAAGTAAATTCATCACACCTGGTAAGCACTGCACTTGGGAGACAGCAATAACAGATGGATTAAATGACACAAGCTAAATAGCTTACATCCAAGTATCACACTATGCTCTACTTCAACATTTTTAACATTGTTAAACAACTAAAAAATACTTGATACAAATTACAAATACTACAGATGGGGGACAGAAGGGGAGGGAATCAAAACCCAACCACTTATTTCTCTGAACACACAGAAGTTTCTCAAATTAGAACTTTCTCTTCTGACTTCTGCAATTTTCCCTATGTTGAAATCAAAATTAAAAACACAGACAAGGGATGAAATGCAAAAATAAACAGAAGATGCTGAAAGCCACATCTTTTGCTTATGCAATTTGAAGGTACACAACTGACAAGTTGCATATGATGGTTTGGCCCAGGCCTTGAAAAAGTCAACTTGTATTGTTGTATATTGCAAGTTGCGTACTGCAAGTGTTGCAAGGTGTATTTCAAGTTTACTGCTAGTAAAACTGCTGTAATTGGTGCCCTTCCCCACCATGATATGGGATTGATTTCTTGACAGTGTCCTCTTAAATAGTCCTATTTTCAGATAAATTCCTATATAGTCATATTTTTCAAGTTGTACATATATAGAGAGACTTACTTGTTGCAGACTTAGTTTATAAAAAAACAAACTTTTAAGAAGGTTGAAAGCTAATACAGCCTACTTTTAATCAATTCTTTACAGGGAAATATCAGAAGAAAAGTATGCTCAGTCTATAAATAGTAACTGTATCTTGTTTTCATCTTGAACAGAGCAGTTGGTACTTTTCCCAAAAGATAAAGAAAATCTAAGCATAATCAACTGCTTAAAACTCTTTATTAATTGCAGACCAATGTCTTAATTAGGAGAAGTTTAGGTGACTAAAATATTTTTGAAATACAAAAACTTCAAGCTAATTTTGCTGTTGTTTGCTATTCTCCATCAAGATGATATTTATCTTCTGTTCTAAATAGCCGCAAAGTGCCTGATACTTGAGCTGATGCTGAAGGAGTACCTATTGATCAGTGTAGAGGATCAAGGTTACTGCAATCGAATTTCAGCATCCCACAGCAAATTTCAGCTTATCATGTCATTTCTAATTGATAGTCCATCTCAGCAAGACATACATTCTCCTCTTGTTTCTGTTGTCTGAATATACTATACAAATGTGAAAAGCCTACGAAAGTTCAAGAAGAGGTTAGAGTGTGTCATAGAAGAAAGTTCCACTGAGATGTACTCTCTCCATACAAACAAACTGTCTCGTGAAGTCCCTGAACTATAGACATTGGCCAGTGTCGAGTACTTGGGAGCTATCATACTTTGAATTTATACTTTAAGTATCCAGTAGGGATCACCATCAAAGGTAGAACACTGTTTTAGGTGAAGCCTGGATCTGAGCCACTAGGACGCTGATTTTTATTAGTTATATTAACATGTACTAATCAATTTATGTCCATATAAATATCTACATACAGGTTTATAGTATTTATTCAGATATACCAGGTTTCAATAGTTTTTTATTCAGATAGAAGCCAGTGCACTTAAGAGGAACAAAAACTAACCCCTCCAATACAATGCAACACACTTCTAGTTTACCATCAGGTAAAAGCCAATCCAACTCAGTTTCTTATCCAAGAGATAAACGAAATTGAAGGCTAGTTGACAAACACCAAATTCCAAGCTTTTGTAAGATGTGACATTTCATCTCTGCAGAACATACAGTATTTCTGCAAAGTCAAGAAAGAGCAGAAAGAAATAGAAAACAGCTAAGTGGTTCTCACCTTCTTATCCACCTGTACCTTGCTAGGGAGCACACCTGAACTCTTCTAAACACAGGACCCACCACCTATCCTCCTTTAAAACTTTTTGGGTTTTAGTCCCATAAACATAAAAATATCTTCTGTGAGATAACTAATTTACTTAAACAATCAGTTGTAGATATTACTTTATTTATCCACATGGTAAAATTCTTGAAGGGGAAATTAGGCAAAAATATATACTGCTGGACATATCCCAAGTGACTGACTCCCTGTACTCCTTTAATAGAGAACAAATGTGGAGTTCAGAGGACTCACAGCATTTCTAATTAAAGTCCTTCTACACTTGGAAGAGAGGCTTTTTCGAATACTATATCAGCTTTAGTTCTATATAGATTAAATCCCATTTCAAGAAAACGTTCATTCCTATAGTTCTAGAGTAAGAAAGACCTTTTCTCTAAGGAAAAAAATGTTCTTGACCATAAGAAAAAAACCTGAATATGAACTATTTTTAAGTCAAAAAACAAAACCTCATCATTAGCAGAGAAAGATAAGCCACAGAGCTTTTTTTCACCAGTTTTACTTCTCCCACTATCACAAAACACAAAAAGCATCCTTCAACCAAGCACTTGCCATATAGTAACCCACAGAAACAAAGAGAAAGAAATACACAATTGTATCATTTATATTTGTTTTGGTACAAGTAATACAAGCAATATCATAGGCTTTCCCCAACTTTGAATAAATGTGCACAACACAGAAGTCTCTAGCACATGTTTATTTGCTAAGGGCTTAGACTTTAAGCAGGAAAATAAATCAAAACAAAAATGAAAACAACACTGGGCAATAGTATAAGAATTTAACATTTACAAAGTAGCATAGGTAGTATGCTGTAAACCTACCCAAGAAAAAGACAGCAAGACTAACTTCATACCTGTATAGTAAGACAAATGCAAAAGCATTAAAAACATACAACATTGACTTATTACAACACACCAAGGCAAAAAAAAAAAGTATCGCCATTTTGAGTCTTTTACAATCCATGTGTAGATTTTTTCACCATTTTACAAATAACTTCTTCCTAAAAAAATAAAATAGTTCCCAGACCCCTACTTCTTTCTAGCCTGTCCTTAGTAAAACAGCTACAATAGTTTGCTTTACTAAAACACAAAAATCATAGTTTTACACAGCCACAAACCCAAAAAGCTCTCATATCCTTACCTTGTACTTATACTCAGACCTCCCTTACTAAGAAGTGTAGAAGTGGCATACTGAAGCCTATCTGAAGCTTTCTGCTGTTGTACGTCTACTTCTACTCCCAGTTACAGGTGTTTCCTCATGATAATAGAAACGATTTGATTGGTTATTGGCTGTGCCTCGTTTGTTTCAACATGAGGTTTTCTGCAGTAGCGTCTTAGTATTTCTTCAAATTTTAGCCCTGTATAGGCTAAAATGAAATGGAGAATGAGGAGCAAGGCAGGGCAATCATCATCTGAACAAGAACTAAAAGAACCTCATGGCCCACCAGAAGTCTGAAAAAGTTTCCTTCACAACAGTCACAATGACACAGATGAAAGAAGTTTCCAGAAAATCTGACAGAAATAATTTGTATCATTACATCCATCTGTTTGCCACTAAATTAATTAACAAACAAGCATTAGAAAACTTTTTTTTTATGCTTTGCAAAGACTAATCATGGACAGAAGAGACAAGCATATCTTGAAACAGAAAAAAATAATCTTATAACATCCAGGTATGTGGTAGACAGAAAACTTTCAGGGATCCCTAAGGTAGAAGCAACAATTACTAAACTTCTAGAATCAGCTTCCAAAAACATCTGGGGAAAGTAACATAGGTGTTACTCACAGAAGCCAGGACTCAGGAGAGTCTCTTCCAGGCAGAATATGGGACAGCTGCAGCCAATTTACAATACCTAAAGATAACAGTCTCGTAAGGAGGCTGATACAGCTTGAAGATTAGTCTCTAGTTCTTACTGGATTGCTAAAAATAAATGTACATTTATTTGCATCTTTTATATATAATACTTGCTTGAATAACCACCCCCAAAAATATTTTAAAGACAGTTTGTCATCTCATATAACTAAGAACTTGTCACTAAAAAAATTCCTTTTCAAAAGTAAAATATTCCCTGTTGTTTTAGGAAAAACAGGCTCCTCTATAAGTATCAACAACACTCTTTAGCTGTTCTATCACCTTAAAGCTAGTTTAGTCGGAGTCATATCTTTGTCTGCCAAAAACTGTTTTAAATGATTAATGTAACTTCCTCAGAATTAGCTAACACTGCTTTGTAGGCAAAGAGATCCTCCTGACTACACATTCTTTCCAATCTTGCAACATCCAGCAGCAAACTTCAGCCTTTTCTTTGAGATAAAGATCAAGGAGTTTTCTAGGAAATCTTACTGTGAGAATAAGAGAATACAGAGATCCAGAACCACTTGTGTTGCATGTATTTTTTACTAATGATGCTTCAAAAGTATTGTGTGAATTGTGACAATCTCATGGCATGACAATACCTTACCACAGGGACAAGTACTATGAAACACTATAATGTAAACATATGTAATGCATATGAAACTCTTATTTTAGATGTACACAAAAGATTTTTTGTGGATCAGTATTCAACAAATCCTTACAGCTATTTTCTCTACAAGCTCACTATTTCTCAGTAGAGGTAATAAATATCCAGAGGGAAAAATACAATATATTACAGACCTTGAAAGGAATGGTAGTGTGATTCACTGTTCTGCCTCGAAGGATGGATGGTGATGACCTGGCAAATATCATGGATTTGTGGGTCATGGCCATTTACAACAGCTTCTACTTCTTTGCCAAGAAACAGGGAGTTGCAATAAACTAGTTTGATACTTCAAAGAATGTCTCACCCTCCAATAAAGGCTTATGAAACACTAACTCAAAATACCAGGAGCAGGAAGGCCATGCAGACACAAGCTACTGCAGCTTTTAGATGCCTTTGACATGATTCATTGAGTGTGGCCAGACTCCACAATCTCTTTCCATAGAGATTCTCTTTAGGTACAAACCCAGACATTATGATGAAGGAGCTAATGCTCCACTGTATTTAGAATAAATCAGGGAACTTCACTCTGTTAATGGTTCATGTGCTTCCTTCACTTGAAAGAGCTCCCAGAAGACCTTGACAGAGAATTTGCTTGAACCTCCAGGTGGTCAAACTACATAAATCTTCAAATATTTTCCTTTCTAGCATGTTTTCTTATTTTCCTACGCTTACGATATCTGCCTATACTGCAGTACTAGCTATCTGGTCTGAACAATGTTGCTATTCCCTCTTCCCTTTTCTTACCTCACAGAGCTCATTCCTATATCTCTTTATGTTCTGCTCCAAAGTGTGTTCAAATCAAGGCTCCTCATTTTTTCTTCTTTCCCTCAATTGTGTTTAATTATTATGCTGCTTTTTTCTTTGAAGTGAAGGGAAAGGGTCCTATTCATTTCAATGAATCACAGAATCACAGAATGCTGATTTAGCCCAGCCTTTTATTTGAAGTGTTCCACCTCACTGTATCTTCAAAAGTATTTTTCCATAGGGACGGGAATGCATCCAAATAAAGACTAATAAAAGTGCAATTACTATGGTATTATTAATTGAAGAAATAGGATCACATTTTTTAGTGTCAGTGAACTTCAATACACTAATCAAAATAACAAATATTATGGAAGTGTCTTGGTTCTAGCATAAAACCATTTACTTTAAACAAATCTGAATAACTTCCCCAAATATTGGGTAAATAATCCCATATACTTTGAAATTCAAAAATGTTTCCAATGTTCCAAAACAAAGCTGAGTGAATTTTACCAAGTGAAATGAGTGTGAAGATTTATTTATTTGAGCCTTTTAAGCATGCAAAGCATTATAGTTAATTTTCATCTTGGTGTTTAAAAATAATGCCATGGAAAACAGAATTTCTTCTGCCCCATCTGTCAGTACTCAAGTAGTTCATGTGACTTGCCTTATGGGGAGTTATTCTTTACATTCTGCAAGTCTGAAAATGCTACTCACTTTGACAAACCTGCTCCTGCTTGCAACCTGATGATGTGCCCTCAATCCAGCTCATGACATTGCTAAGATATATGCATAGAATGAGAACAGAGGTAGAACACTAATATATGTTTCTTAGCTCAAAGAGATGCAATCAGATCGTTTCAATATTAGCTGATGTATTCTTGACAATATTATGAGGCAATTAAAGTCTAAATGTATTGGCTGATAGAGGTGAATTATTGTAAGTTCCAGGAGGCAATTATCTGAACAAGGAGATGCTGATTAATTACCTAGCAATAATTCATTATTAAGACACTTTGGTCTACTTGTGCTCCAGAAAGTCACAGGGAGCAGTAGACAATACATCGCATAAATACTATTCAGACTAAATAATGTTTTCCACTATTGCCATCGAGTAACATACATATACAGAGACAATAACATTTTCTTAGAAAAATCAGATTCTTAGAAGCAAATTATCAAATCAAGTGGGCTGAGTATCTCTATGCCATGTGATGGATTTATCACATAAGCACCAGGACCCCCACACTAGAAGGCTCAGTATTTCCCAGATCTACCTGCTTTCTATATAGAATAGTCACCCTACACCTGAGGGTACAAACAAGGAATCAGACTGCATAGCCTCAGGCTTATATCTCCTGATGGTGAACTGGACATGAAAATACATAATGGCTGAATCCAGCTTTAGAGATAAAGATGTGTATGTTAGTACTGATGTTAATTGACTACATATCATTTAAAGCTGGTATTTGCCTGTGTACCCTATGATCACATAAAAAATATTTCTCAGGTGTGTGCCAACACAACGTGTCCATTTCACAGCATTTCTTGCTTTCTGTTTTCTCTATCTAGATCATACAAATGCCATCTTTCTTTGCTACCATCAAATTGTTGCCCCTTACATGGACTAGTCCCTAAAGAGTTTAAGTATTAGAGAAATGGGTTACTGCATAGGGCAAAATTTGAATTACGGCTTAAGTATTTTACAAAGAGAATTTATCATAGTGGAACTACTCAGGAAATCAGGATGTTGTTAAATTTCACTGATGTCTCTCACTTAACAAAATAGCACCTCTTGTTTTAGCAGTGATTCTGATACAAAATATCTACATAACCCTTTCTTTCCTCTTGGTATCAGAGGGTTTTCCTCAAAATCCTTTTGTGTTAAAAATAACTTGGCTGATTATGTCTAACAGACCCAACGTATTAGTTAGAGAATACCTGAACAGTAATCTTCCAAAAAGATTAAGACTCTGCTCCCAAAAAACTTGGATAGCAATTTCAGGTTACTCTGAACCTCTCCCCATCTGTGACTTGTGAACTTTTCCTTTAATCTACTTTTTAGTCCAGTTCATGTATATTACTGCAATCTTATATTTTCCCCTTATTTTAATTTGATGTCCAAATAGAAGAACAATCACAGCACTGAACACCTGAACATTTCCATAAAGTAACCTTCTGGGAAAGTCTTTTAGTCAAAATCTTTGTTTGGATAAACTTGCTTTAATAATAAGTTTAGTTTGCTTGGCACCAGCTCGAATGTCACTGAACCTACCTTAAAAGTTATCTTCAGAATACTTGAATATATAAACTTAGTCCCATATTAGCATGCTTGTTTTTTTGAATTTAAATTTGGGGCTTATTAAAAAATATAAAGTAAATAAAGAATAGGGCCTATACTTGCTTACTTCGTATCAGGTAAAATTTCTGCATTCTATGAACACTTCCTCATTAGTCTTTCTCTGGTCCCTAGACTTAATTTATTCACTTTAAAAACATAACAAGACTGAATACAAGCCTGTAGATGTGCTGAATGTAATTAAACCAGCAGTCAATTAATTAAAAGCAGAATTTACAGTCAATACTCTAAAAGATTAAAAGCATACTTTTTTTATACCCAAAAGCAGGAAAAAAGCTTAAAGAAAAAAACAACAGTTGTCCCCTGACAATACAAGAAAATTCTCTTTATGGTATGTATGCGTTGCATTTTTTAGGCATGTTTGACTTCAGAAACTGTGTTTTTGATACAACCAGCTATTTTAACCTTAGCAGAAAAAAGTGAAAAACTAAAAAACACTCTTATACTCACTTACAGAATCAGAACAATGACACCTGGCAACAAAGAGAAGTAAATAATCAGCTCCTAAACCCATTACAATATCTGTATCTTACAGCATTGATTTTCAGACAATGCACTTCACTGAGGAGGAGAGGAAGAGAAGACCAAAATACTAGCCAGACCCAGCAGTGTTATTTCCAATGTATCTCAAACCCAAAATCTTTTATACTTCCTTACAAAAAGGAAACATGAATTAGATTGATACTTGACAACTGTCTCCTGTTTTTCCCTTCACTGAAAAATCTTCATTCCTTTTTTTCATGAAACAAATGACAGATAAGATACGAAGTTCCATGTATTCTTTCTACTATCATTTCAACAAACTCACTACAGTTCTCAGTTCAAATATTTTACTAGAGAAAAATTAGTGACTGTTTAATTTCTGTGTAATCCAGCACTCAGATTCCATCTCCTTGCTGGAGTAACAGCCCTGAGGATCCCAGAATGATCCCAGTTGATGTGGATCTCAGTACAAGATCAGCAGAGGAAATTTTGAAAATTATACTCAAATGAGCACTGGAAAGTTTTGAGAGCATCTCAGTGGATTAAGAGCTAGGATTTAATTAAAATCCAATTTCATACAGTGCTACAACACCTTTTGTGTACAGTTCAAATAGCAAACCCAGTTATTTAACTAACTGCAGTCTGGCTATCTTCTGGAGCACAGGAGAGGGAAAAAACAGTGCCGGTTTCAATGAGATCTACATAGGAAAATACTTGATATTTTGGTTCAGTTACGCTGCATACTTATTCCTTGAGCTTGGCAAGTAGCATGGCTAAACAGCCAAGCAGTACAGGTCTTCCACATCATATATTTGAGTCCACATCCCTAATTCTGTCTACACCATTTGGATCTGAACCATAATTTCTCTCAGCTCATTAAAAGAATAGCAATAGTCTCTTCTCTTGCTTAGTTACAAATCAAATGCCATATGTATACAAGTATCTGAAAAACATTTTTGTGTCAGAGGTATTTTAATATTTCCAGTATACTTGAAGCTGGTAAGGACACACACTCTTTTGTCCTGTTTTGTTTTCCAGTTCTCTGACGATAGATAGGAAGAAATTATGTACAGAAGGCATCCTGAACCCTACACCTACTCCCTAATCTGGATAGTGACTTTAAGAAGTCACCCATCAAGATACAAACCAAGTCTTAGTTTGAGAATGAAGAGTTTTGCCTACTCTGCTCCCTCCCAATGCACACACACCTGTTAGGAGATCTGAGAAGTTCAGATGGGTAGCAGGCTGCCATTTCTGTTGTAACCCAATTTATTCAGTGAGACTTTAGGAATAAATGTCACAGTTTCATCTTATTTAGTCATGTGAGCCTCCTAATTTCCATATCTAAGAAAAAATACAAGACAGGAGGTGAAGAAGAGAATATTGGGTACGTCACTTCATCAGCTGTGGCAGGTACTCTGTACTGGCCAGGAAAATAAAACTGGCAACGACTGAGGAATTGTAATATGTTCAAAACTTCCAGGGACATCTGAGGTAAGGAAGTTGTAATTACTGTTACCTGATGCTCTGACCTCACCACTAACTCTGGGCAAACACCCATCCTGGTGTAAATCATGCCACAGAGACTTTAATGACTGCAGAAGGCCAAGACCTTTACCTCTTGCCTAAAATACAGCACAATCAGAAGCACTCTGACTTTCGGCCCTCTGTGGAGGCACTGGTTCAGTGCTGACTCATAAGGGAAAGTACCACCTACTGAGTCACTGACACCTTTGCCAGTGGCATTCTGTGTCCCTTACTGACCTTGTTGCAAGTCAGAGCAAGCCTGATCCTCCTTCATCTACAAGCTGCAATGCCAAATGGTGTCCATATCATCAGCAAGGAATTAGACCAAATTACATTCTTATTCCCTTTAACCCTTAGCACACTTGAAATTAGTCACAAATGATGTAGATGATGCCTCAATTTTGAGAGATACTAGAAATTAGGGACTTCAGCTTCTAAATAAAGCAGCAAGAAAATTTTTATCTACATACAAAGCCCATAATACAAAATTATTATCTTTAAAAAACAAATAAAAGTGCAGTTTTACAATGCTCTCATCTCCTCACAATGTCGCTTTTGTGGAGAAATACTTCGTACTGTGTGTCGTGAGTTAAACAAGAAAATGAGAAAGAAAAATTGCCTAAAAGCCAAAGTTCTTACACACTTGTATATATATAAATATAAAAACACATGTATAACTTTTCTTTGTGTTTAACCATGACCCATTTATTTATTCAATGAATGCTCATCAGTTCAAGCACAAAACTAATTGGCAGGTTTTCTTTTATTATCTTAAACAGTCTGAGATGGTGGTTATTCTGGGTAACCATCAAATGCAAAGTGTAGGAAGTTCTCTATGAAATCTAAAAGTTACTACAAAATTGGCAATCTAAATTTTGAATGAGCTTTGCATTCAAAAATGTAGCAATAGTAGCTACTATGGGAATAGTACACGACATGGTTGATAAAACCTTATTGGAAAACAACTATAACTGAATTTTATCACGCTCATCCAGGAGATGTTCAAGATACCTTCTTATATATAGCAAATAATACTTTTAATTAAGCACCCTAAGAAAATAAGCAATCAACTTCACACATTGAGTTTCTGGATCATTTGCTTGCATATATGGAAAAGCTCCTTAAATATACCCTAAGAAAATAGAAGACTTATTAGTAAAAATGTGGAAGAAATGTATGACCTATCTGCAAATCTTTTCCTCACAGCTACAGTCATTCATGTGCTCCACTGCCAGTTTTATTTTAACTACTGGTTTGATGCACCAACTAACCAGTTTGTTGTAAATGCATTTTCTTGCTTGTCATGTCTAGTAAGTACCTTGTCAGTTGAATAACTCGCTCATCTGTGTGAAATTCCCTCCAGGATTTTAATCCTCTAGAAGGACTATTGCTCAAGAATGAAGTCTGTGACAATCCCATTCTATGATACATCCAATAAAATTATATTTCTGAAGCCTCTATTACTTTTGTAATTTACCAGTGTAAACATTACTGTATATGGTTGAGTCCCTGGAGAAGCTAAAAGTACTTCTTAATCATTATTTAAGTATGAAGAAGCACAATATATTTTCATCCCTAAGTTTTTTGAAAGTAAAAGGTTACATATTAATAAGTTGCCTCTTCCAAAATTTACTTACTGTACCTTGGAGACAATTAGAGAAAAATACCATATTTGCCTGAACATTTCCACCGTCTTATTAGAGCTACAAAGCCATGAAACTACAAAGTGGAAATCATTGATACACAGACCTGTACAAGAAGAGCTCTTGTTAAATGCTTCCTCTCTGCCCCAGCTGCTTTGAAATTACAGTTAGGTTTCCACCAAAATAGTAGTATTCCACTCAAGTATCAATTTTTAAACATAAAATGCATAATTGGTCTGTTCATGTAATAAGCAAGTAAAAAGTCACCCAAAACATTATTATCAGTATATTTTTTAAGTTATTATGTAGCATTGAAAGGATTACCCCACAATTGTTATCTACACAAGTTTATACATTTGAGTAATACAATACAAGCCAGATTCAACATTCACCAAAATTACTAAGATAATTCTTGAACTATGATTATAAACCAGAGCTGCATCATGACTTCTTAAATGACAGAGAAACATTCATGACATTGGGGTGTTAAACATTTCCTGGAAGAGCTTGAGGAAAGGTAGATTATATAGAATTTTGTTAACAAGCCAACACAGTTTATACTTGCCCTTTGTATGTTATAAGGCAGAGCTTCTTTATTTTAAGTAGTGAATGCAAATAGCATCTGCTTGATAGCTCAATTTCTTAAGAGGTATTATTCAAGCATGTTCTTGCTATTTTTAATCTATTTGGTGTCTTATACTCAAGACACAAGTCTACATCTCGTAGCTGTGTTAAGAATGCATTCATAGGTATCTTTTGCACATAAGTAATCTAGACACACACTACAAAACCTATTTCAAATATAATTAGAAAGAAAAATATATAGATTTGAAGTATATTATGTACTTAATACACACTACTGTTTTAAATAGTAATTAATTTAGAAACTTGAGTGGTTTTGAAGTAAGAACCCACTTAAACTTAAAAGTAATCTACACTAAAAGGTAAGAAGATTAGTAGACTTATTGTTTAATAATGCTGTAAGATTGTATGATGTTTTATGATGATCATATGATGTTTATGTATGTGATCATCATGATGCTTATGATGTTATGACAATCTACACGATATTAACTGTAATTCAATCAATATTTCTCCTTCAAATCCATAATTTCATGTTGGAGTACAGCATCTTTCTCCTAACCAACCAGTTTTTACCTAGTGAGTGTCACAAGAAATTTCTCACTAGTTACACTTTCTAAATACTAGCCACCACAAGAGTGCTGAAAAGGGTTTCAGAGCTAACCTTAGGCCTTAGCAATTATCCAGAGACAAAGCCTACAGTCTACTGATCTTAAATAGGTAAATTCAGAGAGCTTAACAGAAGTGCTTCCTGCTTGTGTGACTGAATGCTGGGAATTGTTTTTCTCCAATATTTAAATGAGGAATGGAACCAAGCCTGGTACCAAACAAGCACAAAGAAAATCAAGTTAAGTTTACTTTATACAATTGAAGTCAAGGAAAGGAAGGTGACTTCATTCACTAGAAGAACTCAAATCAGAATCTTCTTAGCATCTTTACATCTAACAAGCAAATGACTAAAGAAGAACCCCCACAAGCAACGTGTAAGGCTGTGCAGGTTACTTAGCAAACCATGGAATGAGTTGACTAATTCCAGGAAGCAGACTTTAATATTTATAAATATATTTTATGATCTAGGTCAGTTTTGCAGTTGGTGATCTCTCCTCTCTAACTCTGAATATTCAGTTCATAAACAGATGTCTCTCCACTGTCTGGCATTTTGTGTGAAGTTTCCACACTCTTACTTTCAGTATTTAAACAATTGATTATGTGACTCCTTGTTCAAATAGTCTTCTCTATATTAAGTCCCCATAAGAGAAAACTGCACATTCATCAGTGAATGATCAAATTCCAAGTCCTCAATGAATCCAAAGTCTACAGTAAAAAAGCTTTTTCTAACTAATGTTATAATTTGTCTGCTGTCACTGCCCCTGTCATGGAATATTTTTTTTTAAATTTCAGCTTCCTGTTAATTAATTTTTTTCTAATGTCTTCCATTGTTCTCCTAAGTTTTGTTTATTTCAGTTATCCCAGAGTTATCTCAGGTATTTTAGCACAGCAAGACATCAAGACTGAAGTTTAATTAAGTCATTATTTGAAAATTAGCTAAAAAAGACCACAACATCCTTTCTTCTGTAACCAGCAGCACAGAAATGAAAGTGCATGTGCTTTCCTTCCTCCTAACCTTTACAGTAACTTTGGTCTTGTCATCAAAATCAAGTTATTCCTTTTCCTCTTCCCTTGCCACTTTCCCCAGAAAGAACAAAAAAAGTACATCATCCAAGTCAACTTTGTAATGAGAGCCGCAGTGACAGAAGATGGCTACCGGGGCCTTAAAAATGCATAGCTCAAAATCTTAACCCTATGCTAATCCTTCAAGAGGACAGGTACAATCTTTCACATGCAAAACAGTAACCTGAACTGCATTAAAAAATCTTTAATCTCTCTTCCTGAGAGCACAGCACCCAGTATTTTGCTCTGAGCCTGTTTGTTCAATCAGTCAAACATCAAGACTTTCTCTTCTAGAACAGAAATGCAAAATAGGAAAATAGACGGAGGGCTGTGAGAGTGATAAAACGACAGGGTCCCCATTTCCCATTTATGACATTCTTATTCTCTGATTGTGCCTCAGCACATTTCTGTTTCATCCTTCCTTCAAAAAGTGTGGGGTTTTTACTAATATGTGTCATTAAAATTGCGGGGTTTGGGTTTTTTTGTTTTGTTTTGTTGTGTTTTTTTGTTTGTGTTTTGTTTTGCTTTGTTTTAAATGTGCTATATTTTACCATTAATGGATTTTAAAGGCACATTCTCTTCCAGCTTGCCCTTCAAATCTATTTTGCAGCTTCAGCTTGATTTTAACAAACAAGTTAAGTCCAAAAGAAAAAAAAAATACACTCAAAACTTCCAAAACTAAATGTGACCTTTATAGATCACATCCTGTTTTACCAGCTGCTTCATCAACATCTGTGCACCTGAGAGTATGGAAGTCTAAGACACTCTGAAGGACACACCTACTGCTACTTTTTACTCCAATATAGTAAAAAATCCATTGAGAGGCTAGAGAAAAAAAAAACATGGGAGAAGCAGTCTATAAAAGTTTGAGACGTGGTATGATGCAGCACATTAATATCTTTAATGGAAAACAAAATTAAATTTTAGGCTAATAAAAGCCACATTTTATTCCCTCTGTAACACCTCCCCATGACTTGACCATCTGTACATTGATATACGAGTAAAAATACATGAATGTATGTGCCAAGGGACTGAGAGATTTGTAGTAGCTGACTACATCAGCACCATGTTGAGTACACCCCTTGGACATCCTTCAGCTGTGCTCAAGCGGCCAAAACTTAATATTTCTCCCTTCAGCTGTTTCAGAATCATGCTGACTTAACCAAACAAAGAGCAAGAGCATTTTCACAAAACATTTGTTTGATCTAAGACAAAACATGAGAAGAAATCAGGATAGTTTGAGGGGAAGAGAATGTAGAATATTTCCTCAGTAGAGATACTACACATCCGCTCAACTCAAACTATGCACATTTGTTAAACATTTTTCTTTCACCTCACCAATTTTTTCATTGATTAAGCTATATGTGCTTGTAAGAAAATAATTTGAAGATCACTGCTGTATAAGAAGGGCTAGAAAAACCACGTGCTTCATACCTAATATTTAAAATTCTAGAGTTTGTGTAATTTCAAATTCCATTTTTAATATAACGTTTCACATCTGGGCTCTCCAGCCTTGGAAGTGTGCAATAAGATATCAAATATACTTCGCATCAGCATGTGTAAAGGGAAATTTGGATAACATTCTACCTAACACTATATATATATAGTTGGGCTTGGAGAAACCTGGTCTAGTGGGAGGTATCCCTGCTCATGGTAGGGATGTTGGAACTGGATGATCTTTAAGGTCCTTTACAACCCTAATCATTCTATGAATCTATGATTCTATGATATATTTCCTGATACAGTTCTAGAATTTCAGACTCATTCAGAGATACAGCCCAGGCAGGGCTACAGCCAAGCAGAGAAGATTCTTGATATTCATCTGATTTTGAAGGAGGAAGAGAGTGGCCCTTTTACATCTTTACACAGTAGTCCTGTTATTACTGGGCCTGAGTTACCCTACATTGAATAAAATTTCTGACTTTGGGGCTGAAATTAGTACTGCAAAATCCTGAAAACTAGGGACACAGTGTGTCCCTAAGAGTAGCGAAACATGAAAAGCTAGTACACTTTGCACCAAATTAAAGGTTTCAAGGACAAAGATCTAAGAACAGAAGAGTTAATCTATGCTAAATCAAATAAATAAAGCGTATCCACAACCCAGGGGTTGGAAATTATTCATTAAAATAAGAAGTCCCCAGCCCCTGATACTGCTTTGGCTTTCTTCCCTTTTGATCTTTATGTGAAACAATTTATAACATCAAAATGTTGTTATATTTCAGAACTTTTTTTTTATTGTAATGCCAGCATTCATAATAATTATAATTTGCTTTTGAAACAATCTTTAATAAGAAAAGCATACTAAAATTATCATTATAAATCCACTGGAGGATTATTATTGCACTGGAATATCAAAGAATTTAGAATGTATTGAGGATTTATTGTCATATGAAACACTGAAGTGTTAATGATATTAATCTGAAAATGGGTGTTCTTCCTTCGATTACATGCTATATATCAATCTGACAGTCTTAATACTTTCCGCTTAGACTGATAAATGAAATCAATTTTAAGTTACGTTACTCAGTATGCCTGCTAGTTAATTTAGAAATGAAATTATGTCCTTATAAATTTTATATGATAAACTATAGATGTGTAAGCACAGTACAAATGTTTCATTATTTTGCAGTATGCATTGTATTATGAAATGGATTAAGAAACACATGCAACGTCCCCTCCCAACATGAGAAAAATATGCGAGTTCTTCTTCTCAGCTGATGTTCCTCCTTCTAAGAAATATTTCAGTCCAAAGTGATCAAGACATTTAATATTTGAATGAGCTCACTGATTTCAGTAGCAGTGGTCTCCACGCGCTTACAGCCAGGCATATGTAGACCATATACTCCTCACTGACTGAGCACGCAGGGCTTGCAAGTTCATGATTATTCTGAAAAACTTTAAAACACACACCTAAGTGTGCTTTTCAGCATGGATGTAAAAAGATCTGTACACTGTTGCTCCATGTTGTCTCTATTACCAGATGATGCAATATGAAACAATAAAACTCTTGTGCTCACATGGCTAACTCTTAAGACAGCAGCATTCTGTGTCATTTAGACTTTGATGACCCTCAAAACTGAATTGTTTACCTGCAGCATCATCTCATGCTTTTTAGCACTCAAGACTTAAACACAGCAAGAACAATCATACCTGTTTTCAAAGCTGAGGAGTCCTTGCTAATTTTTCATTTATTCTTACTAAACAAAAACCTAGCAAACTGAGTTTTGTATTGCAAATGGTTAAGCAAAAGGAGAGCACAAATTTCCCTAAGAACTATATGCAAATAAAATCACTTAATCCATTCCAAATTACTTCATGCATACCAAATCTTGCAAGGCAGGCATGGAAACACTCATGCCTAGGCACAAAGCATTTGTACTGAGAAATGCAATCTTTCATTTGCACATCAATATAGGTTAATAAAAATCTTTCAACAGCTTCCTCAGTACTTTTCAGTTTTCAAATATACATTTAAATAAATATCCACCAAGAACCCACACATACACAGCAATAATGAAAAACTCACTCTCTGAAGGAGACAATTTGATTCATAGTCCACAAGATAATGCAGACAAAACTAAAAGCAATAACTAGAAATAGGTATTATTTTCTCTTTTCGTTAAAAGCTGATCACAATCCCTCTCTGAAAGCAGCATGATCTAACAGGTTCCAGTAATCCATGTAAGATATAGCGGAATTTGTGACTCAGATTCATACAGTGGGTTCACGACCTGCTTGGACATGGTATGGGGGAGCAGAACTGAGCAAGCATAGGAGGTTTCTGTAGCATTGGTTAAGTTATGCACTGAACACGTGCTTAAAGTGTAAGTTTTTGAAGGCAAATACATATTTTCACTACAAGACCACGTTATTTACGTTTCTAGCACATTTTTCTACATATGCTGTCATGCCATGCAATTTGTAACAAAACAACAAAAAAAAAAAAGCAAGAATCAGGTGACTTCACAGAACTCTTGGTGATTTACAAGGTTAGTTAATTTACCATATCAGCATCTATGCAGGTGAGTGAACTCTGGTGCACTTTGCTTTCACTAATGGAATAGAATAACATGCTGACAGAATTGATTGAGAATACTTTTTTTCTCCTCTTTCATGAAGATATTTAATGTGACTTTTACACGACCCAACTGAGAAAGGCAGTATGAAGCCTTGTACTATAGATATAGTTCAGAAAGCATACAAAAAAGAGAGTGACTAATGCTTTGATCCTAGATCTCTCAGGTCTTATTCCTAAAATACCCAGTCAACAAATAGTATTTGATAGCATGCTTCAAAACTATATCAAAGTAAAATATATTCTTTTATTTTATTTTTTAAATCAGCTACCAAACAAAAAACCCATCTAGATTCATTCCAACTAGCTATAATGCTAAAGACAGTGCACAGTACTCAGTGAGAAGAAATGTCTATATTGTGTTACTGGAAATGCTGCTTATTTTCTGAAATGAGACTGCAGCTTTACTGAAATATTTCTAGGGTCAGGCAAACAATTCCCCTTATTTTTCCACATATAAGAATTCAGACCAATACTGAGCTTCATTCATGTATATACCTCAGTTAAAAGATATTTTTCTTCATTTAAATTTAAAAGAATCATCTTCATTTCTATGAACCTCAGATCTATTTCAGATGTTGTTTATGACACTGAAATTCTCATGACTAAGTCACTCCTGTCCTACAGCAGTGTTTCGTCAGCAAATATTAAGCTCTTCCCTTTAAAAAAAGATACCCAAGAGGACCTGATGAAGCTATATTTTAAAACGTGCCCAAATGTAGACAAAACTGGGTTCCCTTAAAGGCACAGCAGGATGGCATAGTCAATATCACATTAGATTATGAGAAAAAACATCTTTTGTTGGTGTTGTGTTTGTTTGGTTTTTTTGATTGCATGTTCATCCATCAGCCTGCTGGATGCCAACACACAAGTTACTTCACCTTTCTGTACTATAAGTACCTATTTGTAGAATAGGGATAGGTATGCTGCCTTCTGGTGTAAAGTACTGGCAGATCAGCTGATAGGGTCTCAGATATGGGTCTCACCTCAGAAGAAGTGTTTCCATGCTAAGGCTTGCTCAGAGGGAGATATTTGGTTGTTATACAATTCTTTAACTTTCCTACTTCTCTAGCTACTGAACTGGAACTTAGCCAACATAAAGGTAGAACACCTGAGGACACAATGTATATAGTCAGAGTGCCATATATGTCCCTGCATACTTAGTGGCAGAGAAAGATTCCACAGAGTATTTCAAGAATTATTTAAAATGTGGTCACGTGTGTATCTGCAAATTCAGTTTTCTTCTTCCATTACGGGAATTCCTATACTGACAAAATAAAACAGACAGTAACTGTAGTATAATCTTGCACAAGCTCTGAAGTTCTCTTCCACTTACAGAAAAGGTGTCTACTGCCATCTTCAGGAGTGCCTGTTTGTGTTAACCTACAACACTGTTCTTTACAGCATGGATAGAGTCACTACCGAAAACACAGGGAATCGAGCATCCTCCACTAAAGGTACAACAAAACCAAAGATAACGATGTTTGTTTTTCTCCTTGATAACTGGACCTAACTAAAGAGTTTTTGATATAAAATCAAATTTCATGGAATTACACCAAAGATTGAAAGAACTCAAAACAATTGTTTCATTTTTCATTTTAAAGTCAGTTATATGGACACAATTATTACTAACACAGTCAAAATACGGGAATGTCGGAAACCTCATAAGAAAGAGCACGGTCTCCAGTTCAGTACTTATTTTTTAAGCCAGCCTGAACTCTAATACAGTTGAGATTCACTTTTTTTTTTTAAGACAATAAAACTTCTACATGCAATAGCATCCTGCTCTGCAGAATTTTCTGACATTTAGTCCATAAACTTGTCTAAAAAGAAATTTTGAATATTTTACATATGCAGTATGAAATATTTCTGCCACACTAAAAAGAAAAAAATAAAATCATTACAGAGAGCAACTTATGCCATACAAGTTGGAAATAAAATATTATACAAGATTATACAGCGTATTTCCCAGTTAGCATTTATACCATACAAGGGTTACAGAGTGCAAAGGTGCAGGAAAGTGAAAAATGAATCTTTACTTAATTGCAAGCAGTGCATTTTGCAAGAAAAATCAACAAAATGTTTTAGCATTACTTTTGCCTTATCCTTTTAAAATGAATGAAAAAAGAGCTGCAAGTGACTAAGAAAATACATCAAAGTAGAAGGATGTCCCATTATATTTTTCATAACTAATAATAAGCTCAAGAATATGAGCTCCCCCAGGTCTCAGTGTGAGAACAGCAGAATTCTAATTTCTATGGGCAATTATTCATTTATACTGGCAGCTAAGTGTGTATACACTAACCATACTTATAATTATACATTACATTTTACACAATCCAATTAACAAATTATTCTCCAGAATTTGGAAACATTTTAATGATTTTTACTACTTTTTCTGAATGCATTAAGAATTTTGGTGTCTAATATGGATGTCACCAATATAGGGATGAATATCACAAGAGTGGGTTAATGTGGCACAAAAAAAAGTCAAGTAAAATTAGTTGAACAATAGCAACTAAAGACAATTGCCTGAGCAATTCCATACTGATGCACTCCAGATTTGTGGAGGGTCATTTAGGCAGAGCTAAAAGAGGCACATCTCCTGATCGGTTTCTTGCTATGTCAAGAACCACTGCAAAAAGAGGGCCAGGAACACAGATTCTTGTAAGAAAGAAACTGAGTCACTATACTGGTTATGGACCAGAGTTAGTGGTTGCACTTCTCATATAGGAGATAATTCTGGGAGCCTGACAATCTATAGGATGGAAAGCCTGGCTACTGGACGCACAAGAGATTCTCTGAGCTTTTCGCTAGGAGAAAAAAATCAATTCGTGTGACCTTCTTTACGTCACAGGCTATTGTAATTTATTCCTATCTTGAATCCAAACAACTTGCATATAATTTCCCAAATGATATCCAGATTTAACTGGAAAACCATTTACTGCATCTCTACTATAAATGTTATGTTTTTTCCTAGCTGCAAATTAGTCACAAATACAGACTCTAATTTACCCCCAATTTCCAGCCTTTCCAAAACAGAAGTCCATTTTCACTCAGGATTTCCACATTATGTTTATACATACGATGTAAAAATAAGTATATAATAATTCAGTTCCCTTTATTTTTACACACTAAAATTAAAAAAATAGACTCCAACTTTGTCACCATCAGAGATGTGCTCTCCAGAGGGGCACATTTCCTCCATTTCTAGAATAACTGTGACTGTTCATTCCCTCCCTTTGATACTCTGCCCCTTTTTTCAAAATTCTTTTACAGTGATTTGACTGTTTAATAGAGATTTCACCAATATTAATATGAAATGCCCTCCCTGCTACAACTAAGTTCTCCCCTGCTTATACATTTAACATCACTTGGGTCCTCTTTGCCAAAGTGTCACACCAAATATTCATGCTCAACTTTTAAGTACTGCTCAGAAAGTAGCTTGTAATCAAAGAAAGTCCCTTTTCATAATCACTTTTCTTGTTTCCACAAAAAAACATTCCACTGGGCAGTAAGAAAATATTTTGTAATAGCACAGCTCACTAAATGGTCCAATTATTCTGTGCAACTGCTTCATCTTTCTCATTTACCAAGTCATTTGTTTTTGTCATCCATAATATTTATCATAAAAATGTTATCATTATTTCCATTTCAACACTGAAAATATTCAGAGAGGTCCTATGCTGGTCTTGGCAGACGATATTTCCCCACAGACACCTACTTCTGTGATCTCTTCTTAGTCAGTTCTTAATGCGTTTAATATGAGATAAAGTACCAGAGTAGTCTCAGCTTTGTAAATTAGGAAATAATGTGGTATTTAGACTTTATGAAAATTTATGAAACATTTTAACCTTTAAATGATATCAGAATTGCTTTCCCTAAGTCTATGGTGTTCATTAAAATGCAACATCAAATGTTGTTACTATCTCTAATATTTATTAGCTTATAAAGGCTAGTCCTATAAAGAGCTTATAAACCCAATACCAGCAATACCAGATCACCATAATTTTGAAAGCTTTTCATTTTGCTGTCTCAAAGGACACTTAAACCAGATTTCTCAAAACAGCTATGGTATCAGGAGCTGACAAACAGTCTGTAATATGTGAACCTTAGACAAAAGCATCCATTTACTTCTTAAAATTGATTCATATTTTTAACTCCTTTAAAAATACCTCCTTAATTTATTCTTTCATGTTCTAGGGAATGCTATCTTCTAATAGAATTTTGAATTTATAATATAAAATTCTGTAAAGAGACTGTAATATTCTAGGATGCCTCTACAGGGACAGTGCAAACTCTGAGAATCCTAATCCAAATTAGTACACATAGAGAACACTTAGAATATCACAGCCTTGGTTAGTAAAATGTACAAAAATTAGACATAAAGGTTACAGCATACTTCCCAGAGCACAACCCTTGGAAAGGCAATAGCCATCCAACACATAATCTCTGTGATGCAGGATACAATGGGTTTATTCCAGATATGGAGTTGATGTTACCCTAGGGCAAATTCAGAGAAAAAAGTGCTGCTGTCTCTGGAGACACCTGCCCTCTCCTTCACATCCCTGTCTTGGTGCTGGTCATGTTTCAGGTACCATATATGTGGTTCAAAGAGTATGGCACATGAAAACAGGGAATAATGTACAGGTTTACATCCCTTTGGATCTTCCCCACCAAGCCTGCCTCTGAATCTTGCAGTCTTTGTAATTACTTTGTTAAATTCTCACTTCTTTTATTACATAAAAAAGAAGCTATTAATTGTAATTTATTTTCTGTCCCTCATTCCTGGTAGGAAAAATACCTTTTTTAAAGCTAAAATTTACTTAAAGGACTCATATATACATGGTAACCATATGACTTTTCAGGAACTTGACTTGCAACTTGTAAACCTTTGTAGTTACTCTGTAAATAACAGCAGAATTGGACTGTACAAGCTACACATTTTTCTAGGCAATTTACTCTGTACGTAGGGTAATTCTGACACCTTATGGCTGTTCCTGTGTATGACCTACAGTAAATCCTGAATAAGCGTGGCCCCAGTGTCAGCAGAAGCAAAGTGACCAGCTTAAATGCTATTTGGATTCCTGTAAGTTAACTTACACTCTCACATACTTTGCAGAGCCCCCTGATGCCCAAGTAAAACTACCTCAGTGTCCTGCTGACGATTGAAGTGTCACAATCCTTTCTGCTCCCCTTCTTGATTCATCTATAGCTGTCTTCATTCACTGTTCCTGTAACACCAGATTCACTGGCAGCAATGACAAACAGTGCCTTGTGTTAATTAGCACCTGTCATCACAGCCATGCCAAGTCAAGTCAGCAGGTATGGCAAGCACATAAGAACTAACCACATCTCTGCACAAGGCATAAGAAACAACTCTCACTGGTACTTTAAATAATCATTGAGCATACTTTGTGTATTCTAAAGTCAATTCCTAGCACGTGACCAACGGATATAGGATAGCTCACATTTAGCAGTTTTTCACCACAGAATTAAAACAGTGCTTCAGCCTATACTCACAACTCCAACGTCCTTTTCCATATCAACTTTTGCCTGATCTCACAGCGCTCATTGTGCAGGGCTCTGCTCTTGAGCAAAATGACCAAAACTCCTCGGAAAACTTCTGAGACTTTTTTCCTCTCCCCTCAAGTAGTTGCAAAATTACCTGGGGAAAAGGAAAGTAATGAGCAAAGTCATGGTCCATTGTCAAACAAACAGAGCCACGTACCTGTGCAGCCCCTCCCAGGAACGCCGGCATACTCCCAGTCTTGCTTTCAAAAAGTTCTAATTATATTTGTGTAGAAATAAATGCAAAATAAAGCATTTCACCTAACAACACATGAATAAAGCCTTTTACATGGTAAAGGGCAACGTATTAACTTCACAGCTTTCCAGAATGCCACATCATCCTTACCCTCCTATTTCATGGGGACAAAGGACTAAAAGCAGATTGATTGTGAATGCAACTATCTGCTCTGTGGATAAAAAATAAGCACTGACAAAAAAACAGACATTCTAAGGAAAACCTAGAGTCTAGAAAAAAGATACTTTTTAAATGTCACAGAGCATTGTTAATTTAAACAGGTGCTTTGGGTTCTAAGACTTAGCTAAAAGGCACAAGTTGATCGGTCAGGTAAGGGGGCATACCAACAGACAAAAGTTAGGAAAAACAAATACTGTCACCAGATTTAGAGGTGGGGCCATACTGTGACACTTGGAACACTTCGTGGATTTATAAGAGCTCATACTGAGAAATGGACAGTACAAAGTAACTCCAAGAGAGGCAAGTTTGTTTAGAAAACTCTATAAATTATATAGGTAACTCTAGGTACTAAGGAAGAAACTTAGCTGGGAGTTCATAATCAGCACAAATTAGCCTAACCATATATTACTAGCAGAGGAGTTCTTTCTCCCACATATCTTCCCATGAATTAGCTCCAGCAATTTTGTGGTTGAGAAATGGCTGTTCATAGACATAAAAATAATAACTTGTGTAGCAAGATGTACTCTTTCCAAAAGTATTTTCTTAATAATGCAATTAATATTGACACCATGAGATTATAGCTTCCTACAATGAATCCTGATTAACTAGGGAGTAACTTCTTCCTGCAGTGATCTTGGTTCAGACTTTACTGCATACATGACAAATAATCACAAAGCCTTCCAATAGAGAAATTCATCAAAGAAAACCAGAGCTCATTTGATGTAAAGAAGGTACATCGAAGATAGTATTTTTTGGAAAATATAATAATAATTATTTAAGCATACTTAAATCCAGTGCATTTTACAGACTTCTCATTTCTAGTGTAGGCTAATGAACAGAACCAGATGATTGCAAACAATGACAGACATAACACTAAATATCTGTATTAATATAACTGCTATGTCTTAGCTATTTGTTATTAATTATAGTGCATCCTCGCCTGGAATGCACTCTTGACCAAGTCAAGCTGTCTATACCCCACAACATCTTTTTACAGAATTTCATTCCAACTGAAAAAACACTTCTAATTAATTTACACCTGCATGAAAGCTAAAAAATTATTTGAGAAAAAAGTCATTCAAGTACTTGAAATATCATTTATAAACTGCATTATACCATGAAAGCAATTTATCTCTATAACACTATTTGTGATAGACACACACTTTGGTTATCTGCTATTGCAGTATCGTGGTCTAACGATGAAGAAAGGAGGGAATTCCAATATGTATGGCACATTGTAATGGTCCAAGACTTCAGCATAATGCAGAAAGAAACAAGATGTTCTTTTAAGTCCTGACTCCAATTTATAAGAATTTTGCTGTGGGGAAAATGAAAAAAGGCCCTGTTCTTGACAAATAATAGGACTTAAGAAGAGGCCTGCAAAGAGACACCTGTAGATCTCAACTAGCCCTCAGGCATCTAATTCTCCCTCACTCTTTTGTGTAAATGAATGTCTCTGATCAGCTGTGTAATTCTACACAAAAGGTGTTATTCTAACACAATAAACATAAGTACAGATTAAAATTATTTGTCCTAAAAGGTTAGGTGATTGGTACCTTTGTCCTGGGTTGTTTGTTTTTACAGTGACTGTAAGTCAGCTGTCTCAGAGCAGCCAGTGGAGGGGTCTTCTCTGAGAACTGTTCACACACGGCTTTCACAGCCTTTCTCTCCAGGATTCCCTCACCAGGATTTCCATCTCAATATCTAGAAATCCCGAGGCAGTAGCCTGGCCCTAGACAAAACAAAATTTCCCTCTTCCAAGCCATGTAGGAAATCAAATGCAAGTGAACAAGGACAAAGGCGCAGCAAAATGGCGCGTGCACGCTTAGGTGTGGGCCCTGGCGAACAGCTTGGCTCGGCGTTCCCTCAGGGGGAGGGCTGGCCGCAGCTCTTGCTGCACGCAGGCCTTTCTCTACATAATGTTATTTTAAATTCAGCCAAGTCCAACACCCCAGAGGTGCAGCAGGGGGGTTTTGCTCTGTCTATTCCACTAGCCTTGCTAGTGTATGGCTTGCCATTTGCCATGCCACCTTCATTTCGAGATATTAAGAAGTTACCGGCAGCTGTTTGCTTTCTTTCCATCTTTTAGCTCTCAGGAAGACTTGAGAACCCATTTCAGGAAAAATCTCTGGTCTTGCTGGGGGAAGCAGTCAACATTTTAAAGGTAAAAAGGTGGAGAGAGTTAGGAGTTTTAATCTCTTGCGTAGTTACAGGACACAAGCAGCTCAGCCAGCGTGGCAGCCCTGTCCACAGAAGGGGTTCCTCTGGGACAGGCGTTCCCGCCAAGGCATTTTTGTGCCTGGAGGGCGCCCTCAGGCCTTCCCCTGCCCCACTGCAGCTGCCCTCAGCCACGAGGCTGCTCCCTAACTCCTAACACACGCCTGTGGGAACAGGCTGTCACTCCCAGATATATCCAGAGAGCTGTCTCCTGGTCAGTGACATGACAGGAACATGCCATGGTTGATCCTTGATTACCACACTAACACGGGTAAGCAGTCCCATTTGCTTTGAACCTCTATACGCCCCTCACCTTGGGCTCGTGTGAGTCCATCCCAGTCTCCCCTCAGGCTTCCCAGTAAGCAAAAAGAGATTATACACAAACAACACAGAGCAGGTCACAATAGCACTCACTTTCTACTAAATTCCTAACAGGGATTACAAACCATCAACCACTCTTGCCAAGAACACTACACACAACCTGCTTTTCCCTCAGGATGTGAGCTGATAGATAATGTTACCCCGGTGGCTCTCACCATTAGCCAGAATGTCTTCGGTTGACTTGACCAATTAAGTTAAATTTTATCTTGTAAAACTCTCCACTGGAGGCAGGGCTGCCCTAGAGGAAGATGTGGTGAGGCAGCTTGAACAGGCCACTATTTCTGTTTGGCCTGTGTTAGTGGGGGCCTCTTTGAAGGAGAAGAAACAGCACTCGCGTTGTCTTCGCCTGGCTCTTTCTGGCAACTTTGTACCTATTACTCTGTTTCAAGAAAGTTTGGCAGAGGAACAGAGGCTTAAAATGTTGTTTTGGCACAAATGCTGTGAAAACAGGCAGGTGGGGAGATGAAGAGGACTAAATGAGTGCCCTTGCTCAGGGGGTGGCTGACTCAAATGCAAAAGAAATACATAGGTGAGTGGGACTGTACAGCGAGCGGGATGGTACAGCTAGCTTCTGATAGAGAAGGATCTAAAAACTGCTCTTTGTTTTCCAATTCAGACGCAAACTGCAGCTCTTTGTGCTTTTGTAAGTTCATACTAAATCTCTTCACTTAGCAGAAGTACATAGATTTTTATTTCAGTGGAAAGAACAGAACAATGTATCAAATTTCACTTTTTTTTCTTGTCAATATACACATATAACATGGTGAAACAGAAGTTAGTGAAGTAGAATGGGCTCTTGCACTACTCATAAAGACCTTAATTATTCATTTGTCATTCACTTAATTATTCACAAAGCAATTAATGTTAATTAGAAGTAATTATCTTAATTTTTAAGGTACAGCAAGCAAAGTGTGAAAAAAAAAAGAAGCTTGAGTTATGTTAAGCCTGATATCTCTATTGTATTTAGGATATTTTAAATGAAATATTGTAGATAATACTGACGTGTATTTGCTCATAATTCTAGCCTCAGCTAGTTTTAAATCTAATGCTGGATGCAAACTAGAACCAAGTTGCATAAACTCCTAGAAATAAAGAACTGTTGTTCTGGGTTAGATGTAGAAATGTTCTAATTATGTTTTATAAAGTCAAGTCTCCATCTACCAGGTATCACTGGCAAGAAGTTCTTTCCACTCTTCACATTCACCTGAAGAGCCAGTCTGGCCCGTGGGGATCTGCAGCCTCTGCTAAGGAGCTTGCACCAACATTTATGGCAGTTCTGTGTGTGTTAGTACACAATTGGGCCTTAGTGAGCGGTGTTTTGGATTTTTTTTCTTTGATTCCGAGTCTCAAAATCGGCTTAATTATTTCTTATTTCTTAGCTGAACAAGTATCAAAACGCAGCATTCATCACGTGAACTTGCAGCACTGATGGACGTGAATTGCTGGAACGAAGGGTTGAATGTACTCACACCACAAAGCAGCTTTTATAGCCTACATCGAATCAAGTATTTACTATCATTTTAGCTTTCGCTGATTCTTTCAGATCACCATGAGGAGGCAACAAAATGAGTGTAACTTTTCCTTTAAGTCGGAAGATAATGATGAATTTTGCTGCTGACGTTTGGTTGTCGAGCTCGGCGGTTCCCTGGGTGCCCGATCCTCAGGTGTGACCCTGGGTGTCCGATCCGCGCTGGGAGGGAGCGCCCCGGTGCCCCGTGCCCGCACACGGCAGCCGCTCTCCTTCCCCCGGGAACGAGACGGCAGCACGGAACACACCCACAGGCCCGCACCGCCCCCCCCTCCCCACCGCTCCCCGGTGCGCCGGCAGGCACGGGGTTCCCGCTGGGCTCAGGCTCTCGGCGGCACCGAGCGGAACACGTCACTGCTCCGAGGGCGGCGGCGGTGCGCGCAGCTCCGGGGAACCGGCCACCGCTCCCGCGGGGGCACAGGCGGCCCTCCCAGTGCAGGACCGGGGAGCGCCCTCGGTCCCCGCCTGGCCCCTCACGCATCACCGCCCCGGCCGGCGACGCACGAGCCCCGCAGAGGACGCCCCCAG
>VZRW01004043.1:372127-395017 GCA_013398125.1 Aegotheles bennettii | reverse complement strand
TCCGGGCGGGCCGCTCTGCCCGCCCCTGCCGGGGCCTGCCGCTTCCCTGCGGGCGCGGGTAGCTCTCTCGCTTTCCCGGGGGCCGGCACCCCCGGAGCCCGCCGGCACGGGCCGCGGCAGCCAGGCCCGCGGCGCCACCGCAGCTGAAGCCCCACGGAGAGGGTTTTAAAAGCAGAGGCGAGGGGTGCGCACTCGCACGCCGGGTCGGTGCCGCAGCCCACCCCAGCAGCAGCGTTCCGGGGGATGCTGGTTCCCTTCGCAGCCCCAGCGCTGCCCTCAGCTGTCAAATCTCTGACCGGTGCCCTCTGAATTGTGCTGGGGGCCTCGGCGCTTCTGGGGCTGGTGTTTGGATTTCCAGCTTTGGCACTTCCAGGCCAGAGCTCTCTTCGGACAGGAGGTGACCTGACATTGCTCCTCCTCGGCTTTTTCTTGCCCTTACCCTTCACTTATCTCAGTGTTCTGTGTGTATCTGTGTTTTCCAAGTCCAGCTCTCTGAGGTGTAGCTTTGCACTTCTCACTCTGTTTAAAACACATGTGGTGTTTGCTTTGAAGCTATTTGGATACAGTTTGGCCTGCGTAACCAAGGAGGCATTTCCTGGAATAACAGTTAGTAAATGTTTCATAGAAACTGAATACAAAATAAATTGAAGTTTAATCAGTAATACTTCATGTTCTGTTTAAACTCTAGGTGCTCAATTCCATGCTGAAACCAGATGTAAAAAAGCTGCTAGGGGTGTGTGTGTGTGTGTTAGTTGTTAGGATCGTCATGCAAGTCTGCTGCTGCACAAAAATAAAACTTATGCTGAAACTACAAGGGGAGAGCAGTTATTGAAAATTAAATGTTGGCTTGCATCTGTCGGCATGAAAGATAGCTGCTCAGCTGTTTAGGCAGAATATCTATAATGCAAGTGTTCTTTTAAATGTAGCACTGTTTCTATATTCTTTGGAAACGTTGGGTTAGAGTGGTTCTTGCTCTCTGTTGGCTTCAGTGTTCCTGATGTTCTTGCTGGATCCAACTACATAGGAAAATTCTGCTTTTTATTACCAAAAAATGCAGCTGAAAGGAGAGGAACTTGCATTGATTATTATCAATTACATAATTCAGGTACACAGAGATTATATGTTCCATGTGGCATTTGCCATGGGAATCAAGCTTGTGAATGATCTATTTTCTTTCCCAACTGGTTATTTTGACTAATTATAGACTTTTCAGATTAGTATAAAGTAACAGAGGACTAGCTGCTGTGATATGGGTTACATTGTAAATGAAACCAGGGTTATTCTGGCAGTTTGTAAGTGTTTATTCTATAATTCGTTTATACTATCTTTTTTATTGTTTGGGTTTCCAAAAGTATGTTTGTACCAAGGGATGTGTATCTGTTACTTGCTTCTGGAAGGAAAAAATGTTGATGTCAAATCACTGGCACTGATAGGTTCTTAATGTAGGTACTTCAGTTACAAAAAATCATTCCTGCTTCAGATATTCATGTGAAACTAAACCATCACTTTTTTAAAATGAAGTTTTTAGTAGGTTTGGTATAGAAACTTGTCTCTAACAATAAAAATGGAGATGTAGAGGAAGAATTGGTTCAGGCAGTAAACAGAAACTCCTGGCAGTGGAGTTCAGTAAGTACAAACACCTGTCTGGACTTGACAGGGGAAAGTTTAGTTCAAATTAGTACATTTGGAAGGTGAAAAGCTTAAAATACTTAGAAAGGAAATGTAGTGTGTTACATGTGGCAATATTCATCTACATAACAAATATGTAACGTGTATATATATTAATACTTGAAGATCAAGGTAATAAGTGATTTTGGGTAGATAGAAAAGAGCAGTATTTATGGCTATTCAGTCTTCATATTTTCCTCAGACATTATTTGGGTGGTCGCAAAAACATCTTATCCTTCTGATGTGAGAGACCTGAACACATTGGGTGTACGTGCTCACACTGGTACTTGGATGCAGGCAGGTCTGATGATAAAAGCAATAGCTTGCACAAAAGCGCATCTAGGATGTGCTTTTGAAAAGCAAATTCTAAAGGTGATGTAAGGGGTGTAAATGTGGTCCATACCGTTTCTTCAGTTGCTTGTTCTGCTAGAGAAAATAGTCTGTGTTTAACTGAAAACCAGAGGAGTGGCAAATATTCTGTTATGGTTTTTTTGTAACAACTTAAACTTGTTTCAATTAATGTGACTGCATTTCTCTCTTGTTTTAGGATAAAACATTTGGCCTAAAGAATAAAAAAGGTGCAAAACAACAGAAATTTATCAAGGCTGTGACTCACCAGGTTAAATTTGGTCAGCAAAACCCACGTCAGGTAAGTGTTCATTCTGCAGTGTTACTCTACTGTATAATCAAATTGTCTTTCACTGTGCATATAGATGGTTAAATAATACTGAGGTAGAAAAAAGTTGAGATGTTACTTGCCTAATGTCTTGTGACAAGCACAGATTTAACTAATAGTCTTCTTGCAAAACTTGCCTAGCTGAGAATTGTGTACCTATGTAAAGGTAGTAGAGTATAAGGTTTTATTGGCTTTTTTAAAAAAAAAACAACAAAACAAACCCATGGCAGCCCCCACCCCCGACCTCAACTATTAAGGGTGGGGGTTTTTTGTTTACATGGTTTTCTAATAGTAAGATAATTAAGTTTAAGGTATACCTAAAACTAAAAGAATAGTTGTTACTAAAACTGAACTTGGGGGAAGATCAAAACCAATATAAACCTATATATGCTTGTTGTTCTACTTATGGAAGTATTTATTATAATTTAAAGTGGAAACAAGACTGACAAGTCTGCATCTATTTGGTGAAGTGGTCAAAGAAACTGAAACTTTGAGCCAGTGTTGGCTACTTTGTTTTTATTTTGTATGATGAAGTAAAATGTGATGTGGCTGACATACAATATTTAGATTATACTTAATCAGAAAGCACAGATTTGATGAAAATATTATTATAATGGAAGTGAGCCAGGTCTTTTATTCCTACAGCGCGAGGGAAGCTAGTCGTTAAGTATTTACACAGCTTCTTGTTCTATGAATAAGCCTGTAGAATAATCACCTTTACATCAGCTGAATTCGTGATGTCATACTTCATGCCAAATTCCTTGCATAACATAAGGATGAACTAACAAATGTCAAGTAAAACTTTAAAAGTAAAGTTGCTATTCAGGTAATTAGATCTAATAATTTCTTGTGGTGGAAAGGACTACTTGATGCCACTTCAAAGACATTGGTGTTAATCAAAAAGTTCCTCTGAAATTTCTATATGGAATTCCTGAATCTGTAAGCATGTATGTAAATTAGTCATGCTGAACTGATTTGTTTCTCAAATGCTTATAACTATTGACTGATGGATTTCAGCTGCTAATTTTTAGACCTGATTATACATTCTTTACCTTGTCAAATAGTTTTCAGTTAGACTTGTCCCTGAGAGAGAGGGAACACTTTAAAGTAACCTTTTAGTGTCCTGAGATACAAATGGAAATACTGTCAAGGTTTTGTTGTGTTCCTTGGTTGTTAGTTTGGGTTTTTTTAAAAAGGCAAACTTGGTCTTCATGCTTTTGGAATCCTAGGGTGAAATAAAAGCGTTCTTAAAGTACTACTTTCTGTAGTTGACTTAAGTGTTATGTAAAATAGGATTTGTGAACTCTAAGTATGAAAACTGACCAAACTAATCAATTCCCTTTTAAAACAATTGGTGTATTTTTGCTGAGTTGACCATAGGAACAAAGCTGGTGGTATTTAGTACACTGTATTTTGCCAACAAAGTACCCCATGTATTTGTGTTAGTGGTGTTAGTTTCACTACCTTCCCTTAAGGGTAAGAGTCAAATAATCTCATACGGCTTCTCCCATGTCCTCTTTCATCTGTCTTCATCCCTCTCTACCACTCCGGTATACATACAGCCCTTTTCTCACTTGTCCAAAAAGGGTAAGGCAGAGTCAGGGGTTTGGGTTTTGTTTTCTAAGGCAAACTTCTTTTTTAGGTGAACTTGTTTTGCAGTCTTTGGCCCCTAGTACCTGTAAAATAAATGTTCTTCTCTTATGAACCACTGGTTATCAATGAAACAGTGATATATTGAACTGATATAAATTGAGACAAATAGTGTTCTAAAAATGGTTCCCAGCTGCTGTAGACAGATTTCCTGAAATTGCTGCCAGTATGCATGAAGAGAGAGAGCAAAGCTGCATGTTGGGGACCTAGGGTTTTGGCACAGATCTTGAAGTAACTGTGCTGAGTAGTTGTACTGTTAATGTGTCACAAAAGAGCAACTAACTTTTCCTCTCCTGGTGTTGATATCTTTCACGTGATTTCCTAGCCTGTAAAGGTGGAAAAGAGGTAATGGTGTTGTCTAATGGCACCTACCAGCATCTTGCATCTGTGACAGATGGCATTTGAAATCTCTTCTGTGTGAAAGGTCGGTACCACTAGATGGCACTGGCCATTCATGCAAGGGCAGTCTTTCTGAGACCTTCAGAAATCGCAGGTTCTTTCCCTCTTCCCCTTGTAAGCTAATTTAGAATAACTTGCTATTTTAGTGTACAGTTCTTGTGAAGTGAGTAATGTCACTCTATATTAATAACTCCTAATTTGGGGTCATTATAGGCTGCTCAAACAGAAAGCGAGAAGAAATTAAAAAAAGAAGATAAGAAAAAAGAATTACAAGAATTAAATGAACTCTTCAAGCCTGTGGTTGCTGCACAGAAAATCAGCAAAGGTATGAGTAACTGAATTCTCTTCATTTATGTTCTTATTCATACATCTGTTTCAGGTAAAAAAAATAATTTAAAAACGCAGTTAATTTTTTTAATAAAGTAGATGGGTCTGTTTCCTTCTTTATCTAGTGTACCAAGTACTTGTCAGTAATGATTGGACAGGTTTTTAGGGAATCACCTGGGATTTACTAGATCATTAGAATATCAAAAGCTATACTGCTGTTGACAGGGCAGCTACAAATACTTTGCTGTATTCAGGTTAATTAATTAGATGCTTCTGGCAGAGTGGCATAGGTTTTGTGTGTTGGTATTTGTTTAAAGCAACCCATGTCCCCAGGGAAACGTGAGCATCCAGGTGTTACAAGGAATATAATATGGTAACTGTTGTATTCAAATCAGAACAGTAAAAATTTTCCAATTACTTCTGTTCCACCTCACAATTAGCAGTAGGACTTGGTTTTGGAAGTGTGGGCTCACTTGAACTCTGTTACTGAACAAGCTAGTTTTGTGGTGAAATCGAAGATTGTTTGGTACTACTAGGAAACTTTACAGCTGGCTGCTGTGTTAGAGGAAAAATAAATATGTTTAGGAATGAACTAAATGTTATCAGTTCTTTGATTTATTTATGATTGCAGTGGTCAGCTTTCTCCAAGTAAAGTAGCTGTTGGCTTGAAGTTATTTCAGAGGACTAATATTGTCCTAATTAAAGCTTTGGCTTTCTACTGAGGTTGCAAACAAGGAGAGCTGTATTACCTCAAGTTCTTATAGGGATCCACTCGGTGTTTAAAAACTAGGTTTTTAATTAAGAATTTAAACAGGTGTTGCTGTACATATCCTGGTCACTGGTGACTTGCACGAAGCATAAAGTCAGCAAGTGAAAAACTTGAGCTAAAAATCTTAATGGATATTACAAGTAAAGTATTTCTTTAGTTGTGTCTCAAATACGTTTTTACCTGATTTCTTTCTTTTTCTCACCTTCTAATGGTCAAATGATTCCCACAGGAGGATGATATTTACTGAAACTGTAGTTAGGTTGATTGAATAGTTCATACTGCAACAATAGTTGCTTATTTGGGGGCTACAAGCAGCTATTTTATTTGTGTTATTAGAGAAGGTGGTCTGAGTGAGTGCAGGTTAGATTATAATAAGCTGTTCTGGTGTGTTGCTGATCTATAAGGAAAAGCTGACATCCAGAAGATGATTTACTGTTTATTAGAGGGAAAAATGGTTTATTGTATAGGGAAGGTGTTGCACAGAGTGATATCTCATATTGTATTGCATGAATGAATAATTTGCTGAGACACACCGCTATCCATATTTCTTTAAATAGTCAAGTGCCAGGTTTGATACTTAGTGCAAATATCATGCTCTACAAATCTAACACATTCAGGACATGAAGTATTTACTTGTGGTGAACTTCACATTAAGTAACTTTCATTTTTAAAAATGAAAATCTCTGCACATCCTAAAGATTGTATGATCTTAGACATTGTTCTCAGGACTTGTACTGCACAGCTTTTGCTTAAAAATAGTATTAAAATATGAAAACTTTCTTCACTCAGGTGCTGACCCCAAATCTGTAGTTTGTGCTTTCTTCAAGCAAGGACAGTGCACTAAAGGAGACAAGTGCAAGTTTTCTCATGATTTGTCTTTGGAAAGGAAGTGTGAAAAACGAAGTGTCTACATTGACGCAAGAGATGAAGACCTTGAAAAAGGTACAATACTTCTAGTAAATGACTGCTTAACTATTCTGATTTTAAAACTGGATTTTTAGAATTAAGAGTTGTCTTGTTATGACCCTGAAGAGCCTGGTCAATGACCAAAGCAACCCATATCACTATGTTCAAAATAAGAAAAACGGTGAAACTTGCTTTAAAAAGCAAGGCTTCTGTAGACCTTCGTTAGAATAGGAAGCATGACCTAGTGGTATTGTATGGTGGTTTTTAAATTCTGCTGTGTAATGTATTAGTAGCAAGTTGTATAGTATTTGGTCTTTCTTATAGTTGCCAGTTTCTTGTAAATTCTGCAAAAGGAGAAGTGGAATGAGCAACCGTAGTTGCCTTCCAGAACTATTACTAGTGTTGCTCAAATGTGCACAGTTCTAGAATTCAGAATACTTTGGATTTTTTTCTGTGACTTTATCTCCTTTACCCAAATCATTTGTTAGGTAAGTAGTCTAGGTTTTACTTTTACTTACCAGGGGTTAGAGGTTTCGTAGTCAAAATAATTTTTTTGTTTTCCACAGTTCATCATGTCGGTCTTTATTTGAGTTTTAGCCTCTGTCATCCTGAATGACTATGATAAGATCCCATAGATACACTACTACTGTTACCACTGCAAATCTTGCTGCTTTTGACGGCACCTTCTTTTAGCTTTATCACAGAAATCTCTTTTAGTCCTCAAGTTATTTTATCTGTATTTCTGGACATTAGCCTCTGACCTTTTCTTTTACTCGGTCATATTCCTTTTCTTTTGCCTTGTCAATGCTCAATAGTGTACAGATGGAATGACGCATTTTTTTGGTCTAAGCGAAACAATTCATGAATATCAAAATACAAATTTCTAAGGATTTTGAGGAAATTGTCTTGTCTGCAGCATAAGAGATTTTGAAAACTTTATAATGAAAACCTGAATTTATTTTCCATTCTGTAAACGAACTAAAATGTGAGAATTGCATATTGAAAGCTGTTACTAGGGAGAAAAGCAACTTGACAGCATTGGCTAGTATTTGGAATTTTTGTGGAAACATCTGCTGTCTTTTTTCTAGATACAATGGATAACTGGGATGAGAAGAAGCTGGAAGAAGTGGTGAACAAGAAGCATGGTGAGGCGGAAAAGAAAAAACCCAAAACTCAAATAGTATGTCTCTTTTTTTTATTGAGCTATAGTAGAGAGAAGTAATTGCATTCTGGTATTGGATATGTTTGTTATCTAAAGATTTTGAATGAAATAACAATATTCTGACTATATAGTTGGGCTGATAGCATTTCTAATGTATTTCAAAACCCCCAAAAACCCACCCCAAAGCTCTTTCAGTCATCATAAGGTGTTTTCTCTTGTAAAATGTGAATGGATAGTAGATGAAGAGATTTTAAAATTTGAATGCTAAAGGAGCCAGTAATATATCTAATACATTGTACTTGCTTAGAAGATTCAAGTGTTGTGATTAATTAGGTCTGTCATCTGATTCCAGCAACTGCCATATGTATTGGCTTATTTATGTACTGGGTGACATGGAAACACACAAGTTAAAATTTTCCCCTGTAAGCTGAAACTTACTAATTGGAAGTCATTTGTAGTTCCTGACCTCTGACTTTAAGAACATTCTTTAGTTGGTGCAGTGAATGGTGTCTTAATCTCTGTTCATTCTTCAGAATTGTTTCACCTTGTTGTCAATACAAATAATGAAATACTCTTGATACTGCCTAAATTTGCAAAAGTTAAACTTTGATATGGCTAAGTATGAACTATGAATTCGTTGTTAAAAGTTACAGAATGGCATCTTTACCTCAGGATCATGAGCTGGAAGGTGTAACATCTGAGGCAGATCCAGTTTATGTAGATTAAAACTACACTGATGTGGCTGAACAGGAAAAGAGGCTGTCAGCATGCTTGTACATGTGCAGCTGGGTTTACAGTAGACAGTTGCCAGTCTTCTGAGTCATCCTGTCTTTTTTTAAATTGGGATATATTAAGGGGAAGAAGCTGTTGACTAGCTGAGTTTTAGATGATTAGTTGTACTTCTTTTGTCTTCTTTTTTAGTAACAATGCATTTCACATGTTTCTTTTGTTTTGAGCACAACTGGCTTGAATTGCTGTAATTCTGACAAGTAGCTATAAATGGAGTGTAAGTTGCTGGGAATGACAAGATAATGCAGTGATAACAACTATTGTTTTATACAGGTCTGCAAATATTTCCTTGATGCTATTGAAAACAACAAATACGGATGGTTTTGGGTCTGTCCAGGTGGAGGAGACAACTGCATGTATCGCCATGCTCTCCCTCCAGGTTTTGTATTAAAAAAAGACAAAAAGAAGGAGGAGAAGCAAGATGAAATTTCTTTAGAAGATCTAATAGAAAAAGAGGTAAAGTCAGACAGGTACCTTTTGGTGGTATTGGTTTGCATTACTCTGAAGAGGCAGTTGTTAATAATTTTCTAATTGATAATTTACAAGTATGAAGTATTTTTATAGCTGTATGAGCTAGTGTGAAGGATGCGTAGTGTTTGATTCAGGGTTTTGTTTAGAAACTATTACCTAGTGAATAGATTAGCAACACCTGCACTAAGTTATAGTTTAATCCTTTTTTCAGGAGGCTTCTATTTCTTTACGCTCTTTCTGTTATCTATTACAACTGTTTCTATGGGCCTTTCTCATTCCCAGCTTGCTGCCTCCTTAGTTCTCACATAACTCTAATGAGGAGGCAACACCAAGAGAACAGGGCCTTCTGAAGGTGTTACATTGCTCTCTGCTAATTTCTGTCACCATTGCCTGGCAGTGTCAATTTGAGGAGAACCTGAACTATTGTTGTTGGTTTCTTTCCTCCTCCACTTTTCATGTTAACTTTTATGTCTACTTACCTTGCTAACTGGAAAATTGTGTGTTGAATCAAACTTTTAAGTTGATGGTGCATGTTTAACAGTGGTGAGAATGAAGAATGTATTAGAAAGAAAAGTTTTCAATTAGTTTCCTCAAAGGAGTAATTTAAATCTCTAATAGCCTTTGGAAACAATTTCTAGCATTAATTAGTCTCTTTACTTGACAGCGTGCTGCCTTAGGACCAAATGTTACCAAAATTACTCTAGAGTGTTTTATTGCGTGGAAGAGAAGAAAAAGACAAGAAAAAATTGATAAGGCTGAGCAAGATATGGAGAGGAGGAAAGCAGATTTTAAAGCTGGCAAAGCTTTGGTGGTATGTTCTACACTCCAATTCTTAATGCAAGAGGAAAAAGTAAATAAGTTTTTGTAATAGGCAGCTGGCCTGGAATTGCTTTCATAGAATCTTGGAATGGTTTGGGTTGGAAGGGACCTTACAGATCATCCAGTTCTAACCTTCTGCCATGGGCAGGGACACCTCCCCCCAGACCAGGTTGCTCCAAGCCGCATTCAACCTGGCTTTGAACACTGTCGGGGAGGGGCGCAGCCACAGTTTTCTGGGCAACCTGGGCCAGTGTCTCACCACCCTCACAGCAAAGAATTTCTTCCTAATATCCCATCTAAATCTCCTATCACTCCATGCCCTTGTCAAAAGTCCCTTTGCTTTTTTCCTTTTTTTTCTTTTACAACAGCATAAATTCTATCGAGTAATAAGATTTCTTTTTCTGTGAATAGATTAGTGGACGTGAAGTATTTGAGTTCCGACCAGAGCTGGTTGATGCAGATGATGAAGAAGCAGATGACACCCATTATATTCAAGGAACAGGCGAAGATGATGAGGTAAAGAACAGTATTAACTTGAGTAATATTTCAATTTACATTCAAGTTTGGAAACTTTTAATTTGAGAGCTCTTGCTGTGCAATTGATAAGCTGGGTTCCTAGTTTAACACTGCTACAGAGTATATTTTGTCAAAAGGAAGATGAAATAAATTTTGTAGAAATACTGCAGAAACAAGAATCTCTGTAGAAAAGTAATTAATGCAGAGCATCTTGGTGTATTTTTCAGATGGAAGACCCTGTGTGCATAAATGATGTAGATTTGAACCTATACGTCCCAAAGGCTGTAGATGAGACTGGTATTACTGTGGCTAGTCCTGAGCGATTCAGCACATACAGTTCAATAGAAAAAGATGGTAAGTTCATTATTTAGGCATCGCTAATATGGGATTGGATTGTTAAGAGCTTCCCAAAAGGTGGATAGAAAAGAATTATTGATCTGCTGAAAAAAGTATTTGTTTTAAAAGGGCGAGGGAATTAAATTACTATTAATGATACATGGTTACTAAAGAAAAAGCTTGTAGTAAATGCTATGCACATGTATTTTCTTAAATTCAGGTTAAAATAAAAGGTAGTGTTTATGGCCACTTTAAATTCTGAAGATGTTTGTTTTAGTAGTTTCTATTCCCTTTTTTTTCAGATTTAGTGAAAGATTGAATGAATAATACCAACAAAAATCCAAGCTTTTCTTCAGATTTTCTAGCTAGCATAAGTTAGCTTGTAATTTCTTAGAGCAGAGTCTTGATCTTGGTACGCTTGTTCAATGCGTACCCTGATTATTAAGACTGAGTCTTTTAAGTGCAGACATTGAGTGGGAGCAGCTCATTAAGTTTGACCCAGTTATGAAAATAGGGGTTTGAGTTATTTTCAACCTGTTTTAATAATTGATAATCCAAACCTGCATATTAATCAGGTACATAAAATTTAAGCAATTGTCTACATACAACCAATGTCTACATACATTTTAAATATGAACTTCCTTATTGTTTCAAAACTTAAAGCCTGTATGGGAGGATTATGAATGTGTGATTAAGAAACTTGTTACACTGAAATGTGTTAAAATTATTTTTATTTTCAGATAATAAATTAAATGAAGCTTCAGGTGGTGATATAAACAGCAGTGAGCAAAATGATGTAGAGGAAGATAATGATGAAGATGGGGAGTTGGAAAATGGAGTAATTGATGCAGTTCCAGTTGATGAAAATCTTTTTACTGGCGAGGACTTGGATGAACTAGAAGAAGAACTAAACACTCTTGATTTAGAAGAATGAACTTAAAAGCTCAAGTGAGGAATTAAATCTATGTGACAAAGTGAAAACTGACTGCTTTTTTTCTCCTTTTTTGAATAGATTTCTTAAACAGGATGTTTATGGTTACCCAGCTGATTCTGATGGGCACGTCATATACCAGGAATATTTTCCTTCAGTCTCATCTACTCCAGTCTTGACTATGCTCACAGTAAAACATTCAGAGTAGTTCAGTATTACCTGACAGCTGAATCTGCAGAAAATGAGATTAAACTTTCCACTAAAAATAAGAAGTGTAACTGCGTTGTCAGTATGCAAATGTAAGTGGGCAATTTGGTACCAGGTACACTACAAAAATCTGAGTATACATTCTTCACCAGAACTGCATCTTTATTAGTGATTGTGTTGATTTAGAAACTGCCTGAAGTGTTTTTAGGCGGTATACTCTAATGGAGCTGATGCAGATTATGCTTCTTTAAGTGGTGATTAGCTTTATTTGATCAGCTGGCTACTGAAGATTGTGAACTGATATAACAATATGGTGCCCTTTGTTTAAAGTCTTTTAAACTTTCCCACCGCCTTTTGCCAACGAAACTGTAAATAAAAATTATCCACTTTAAAATACCTGTGTTGATTTTTCTCTTAAGTTAGGATGTCATACCAAACTGTTAATAAATTCATTTTCTGATACAGTGATAAACATTCTTTTTGCCAGTCGTGGTACAGAAGTGATGACATTGGCTTCAGTTAAATTAGTGCTAACTGCAATTACAATTTTTTTTATACACTTCATGCAGCAGCTGACTTTTTTCCCCCCTACTGTTATTTCCTGCCAACCCATTAACTGATTTAATACGTGCCAAAGGGCACTTGTTGCTATTTGAGTCTCATTCTTTCCCCACTGTGTTTTGTATATTAGCAAGGAATTCATGCTCTGCAGAGCAGGGATGTTACAGTCTAAAAAATGCCTGTCGCATCTCTGGCGTTCTATAAATAAAACAGAGTTAGGCTGTAGTAAGCCGCCTAAAAGCAGAGCAGTGTTGTACCCTGCGTTGCATACCCTGTGGGTGGCACTTACTGTCAGGCTGAAATGCAGTTGTGTCCTTTTAAAATTCATCGAATCCCTGCCCTAAAGATTCCTCAGTAGTGGTGCTTTTCCAAGGGGGCTGAAGGTTATGCCCCTTTGCCATACTACTGGTAGTATCTGCAACAGTATTGCTGTACTAATGATACTGTTTGTATTGATTTTTCTAAAGCTTTTAAATTACTACTTAAAGACCATTAAGATTTGTGGTGGTGTTAGTGAGCTTTCTTGAACTGCTTTTGGGTGGTAATATTAGCTTTAATGGTTGTTTCTGACACTGCTAAATTGACCTTTGTATCTTGAATGCTATTTCCGAAATAGCTGACTTAGACATTTTTCGCCCTTTTTGGGATTTTTGTGAAATTTTTCTCCTATAGGAACAAGAAGCAGTGTTTGGGAGAAAGAGGCCTACTGAATTTGACTTCTAAATGTAAGTGTTTAAGGAAAAACTGCAATATCAGATATAAATATTTACTTACAGAGATTTTGCTCCTGTGGCCATAAATAAGCAGTGTTGACAGATTATTGTGTTAAACTGGCCAGCAATAGGTACCTGGTTATCAGGACACTTCAGAATGCAATTCGTATTTGAATGTATAATGCATAATTTTTCAAAGTTGTATATTTTAAATGGGAATAAAAGTAATTTAATCATTATCAAGGATGAAAATGGCTTTCTATATTTTGTGTTTTAGAGGTTGGTATATCATATATAATACTGATTTCTATAATACTGATCTATTTCACTGGTATAAGTAGGTTAAATCTTCACGATTGTGTCAATGTTAATTATTTGCACTTCATAGTGAAGGAATGATAGGGTAACTCATACTAATGTCAGTTAATAAAACACTGGTAGAGGGATGGAGGGGGGTTGCATGTACACTCTTTTGGGTGTAAAGGGCTCAGTTGTGGTGCGTAACTTCTTCGTGCATGCATTATTTAAACATAAGGAGAGTTGCCTTGCATAGTATTTAAATATGTTGAATATGTGTAAGTTACTTAAACTAATTTTCATAGGCAGTAGTTAATGACCGATTACTTCACGTGGTCAGGAAACAATAGTTCGCTATCCCTTTCTTGTTTTCACCCTTTCCTCTCAACTTACTCTGTCACTTCTCCTGACTGGTCTTGGCCTGATTGATCTGTCTAGATCTCTAACCACGAAAGTAGAGTGACTGCTTTTAAAGAAGTCTTTATTAGTGTGGCATTCAGGCATACTTCGTAGGGTTATTAGCAATATGCTACTTCTTGTTCCTTCTGCTTGAAGGTAGTCTTGAATATAACCTGTTAAAAGTTCTGTATCTTGTGAGTTAAAGAAGCCTGAATTTGCAGCTGACGAGATTCAGTCAATAAATGCTCAATTAAAATGAATGCAAGGTCCTTACTCAGGGTAGATGAATTATTAATATTTTGGCAGTGAGCACTGATAAAATGGAGGTGACCTGAATGTGACTTACCACTGAGTTCCTGTTGATGCAAATTTCCTGAAATTAATATGTTGTAAAGTGAATGAGTCACTTATCGGAAAAGTGAGGTATAATCTGATCCCTAAAATAGTAGTATCTTCACTTCAGTGGCTTTCTGTTTCATATGGGTCAAAACTTCACTGTTAGAGGAGCAGGAAGAGACACATGCTAGGCTGAGGTCAGACTGTAAAGGATTGTAAGCCAGGAAAGCAACACCTCTGCAATGAACAACACCTCTGCAGTCAATATATTTCAATTTTGAAGAACACAATCTGTTTGTGCATTTCAGTGCTCGAAATGTTTTTGTTTTGGGTTTTTTTTTAACAAAATCAGAAACTTTCTTAAGGCTTGATTCTTTGCTACCAATGGGCCTTAAGCAGCAAAAATCATTAATGAAGCAAATAGTCTTTGTGCATGCCCAGTTATGTACCGGTTGTATTTTATGTAACTATCATCACATTAAGTGCTTTTGCAGTGACATCTGCAAATCACCCTTCTGTTTTTTCCCTTACAGTAGTATTAGAGTCTTAGAAGTGACCTTGGCTTAGTCTGTCACTTCTAGTTCCTTCATTTCAATAGATACTTTGTCTTTTTACAGAGAGTGGCTGTTGCTGATACTAGCAATAAGACCAAGACGTTTTATTCATAGATGATGTTATAGCCCCAATATATGAACACAGTAGGCTCTTTCATAGCACATCATTGAAATGAATGGCAGAAATAATTGGATCTTTTGATCATAAAATAGCAGTGGTTCATTCTTGTTTGGTGAAAGAGACCTCAGAGGTAATTTTTATTTATTTTATGTTTGTGATTGAAAATTGTTAGTGGTGTAATACCTGTGGACATAAACTTGAGGAAGTCTGGCTTAAAACTTGAAGAGATATTCCCAAAGTATACCTAATCAGACTTCAAAAATGGGATGGTCTCCTAAGTTAAAGCGTCACGGCTTTCCTTTAAAAAAGAAATGCTCATGTGTCATCTCCATTCCTGTTTTGTTCCTTGGTTTACTTTCTGACACTGCTGTTGGTCGTGTGCTCTGAACACTGCATGTAAAGATTGCATCAAAGATATCATGGTAGCTTGGTCTCTATACAATAATATGAATCCATTGCAAGCTCTCAATCAATGTTTTCTACCAATCTTAGTAACGTCTGACATGTCAAGTAGTTTAGTTGTCATGATTTGGGAACAGTAGAATAAAGAAAAAAGATGAATTGACCTCCACTTTAAAAATCCTATAGCTGCAACTTAATGCCTCCTTAAAATCCCATAACGGCAGAGTTTTCTAGTCAAGAAGCCTTTAATCTTCACTTTTCATAAATCTCTTTTATTGTCTTCTCTCTCTTCCAAGTATAAACACTGCACAAGGGAAGCTTTTCTGACTGACTTCTCTAATCCATATGAACTAGTTAGTAATCCTTGTGTAAGCCACCTGGCTGCATTCTCCCTTTGGGCTCCATCCACAGGCGTGGAGCAAAGCACAGTATTGCCGGGCAGTGTGCTCTTCTAACAAGGCTCTAAATACTCTAGGGCCTTGTTTATAAAGTGGAGAGAAGGATTAGGAAAGTTGGTCAGAAAGGACATGAAGAGATCTTGTGTCTTCAAACATGCCAGACTAGAGTCAAAAATCATGCGAGGGGATAAACTGTAAGGGACAACTGCTGTTGTCTGACCTTCATGAATTTTTTCCTTCAATGAGAAGCTGGTAAGTGTCAGAACTACACTTCGTGTTAGCAGTATCAGCCTTATACCACAGATCTTTCAGTCTTTCTTGTCAATACAAAAAGTGTATTCTGTAAACAGCAGTTCTAGATTTCATGTCCCACAGAGTGTCTTCCACGCAGAAATACCAAGTTACAGTTCTACACAATACTTGCTATACATAAATAATTGCCCATTCTTTGTATGCCTGGGGAGGCAGGAGGAAATGGAATGAGGACTCTTCCCTGAGCAGCAAAAAGGAAAAAGCTTTTAAATATGCTCTTTATTCAAAGTACAGAAGTGTCTGCAGTTTCTATTGCTGATAACTGTTGTCCATGTTAACTGGCAAGCTGCTTTTTGATAGATGCAAAAAAAGAATTGATGTTCCAGAAGTTCTTTCACCAGCAGCACCCAACTAGGAGTCTATTGGGACAACCTCCTGGCAATTGCAGGCTAATGTCTTAAAAGCAAACAATAATAACTTCAAAAAACAACAAAATCCAAACAAAACAAATAAAATCCACTAAAAGCCAACCCCAAGCCTCCTGTTGGAATGATTATAGAGAACTGATTCTGTATTGATCTATTTTCTTTAGTTTTTATTCCTTGACTTAAATATTTATTTATTCTTTAACCCAGCAAAGATCTAATCACCATGTTTTGTAGATAACAACAAGCTTTGACTTAATATTAATGCCTATGGTATCCTGTGGATATAGGAAATAAAAATAAAATGGTTTTCAACTTGAGGGCTGAGTAGGATCTTAGTTTCTTTTGGGAGAAAAGGGACTTCTGGAAGGGAGAAAGGGAGGAAGTTTGAACCCTAGGGCATTTTGTAAGATGGTAACATGTCTTCTGAAGTCAAGAGGTGAGATCTGATGGCTGTGCTGACTTACCAAGGCCCAGGGTGCCTGGACTCAAACATTTATTGGGAGAGAAGGAAATACCTTTTTCCGTGTCAGTTTGTCATACTGTGATCTTGTAGTTCTTTTGTATTTCAGTGTAAAAGAATATTCAGAGTAGCAGGGTTAGTTTGTTAGAGGATTTCTGAAGTGTTAACACATCATGCTAACCCTTTCCCTATCAGATGCAAAGGAGCTTGCATCTACTTTACTCCATTGCCTTTTAATTCTGCTTGCTCTGTGTGCTACTATTCTTTTGCCATGTAATTCTTCAACATGTTTAAAGTCTGAACTCATTACTAAGCTTAGAGCAGTCTGAAGATTTTTTTTTCATATTGCTAAGAAGATAATTCTTCATGAGTTTTAAACATGGTGTTGTTCCAAATCCTTTAGCAAGAACGTAGAAATGTAACTGCAATACAGGAACACTGGAGGACAGATGCTTCCAGGCAAGATGTGACATTGTTTCCAGAACAGTAAAGCGAAAAGCAAAGTCAGCTGCTCTTTGAGACTGAGCTTTATCAGATTACTTTGAAAATGAGTGATGAAAAAAATCATAGAAAAAAAAAAATCCGTGAAAAATTCTTAACCAGGGAATAAAGTTGTAAAGAAATTGTCATGTTTTTATTAAGTAGATTATTTGCACAAACGACAGGAATGGTGATATCTCTGTAACAGGAAGCAGTGATCTCTGGTATTACTGTGTAAGCAGAAGCAGGCAAGAATGTAGGAAAACTAGAAAGTGGTTCTTGTCTTCTGGAAATTCTCCATAAATGGAAATGTACTAGAAAGTGACCCTCGTCTTCTGTGCCTGTAGATCCTGGTTGCAGGGAAGCGTTCTGGTACATGAGGATACATTTGTTTGTTACATCTGCAGAGGTGCTTTTAAAGCTGAAACTGAGACACACACGTGATTTATAAAGAACAATTTCCTTAGACTGAAGAAACCTTACTACTTTTGCAAATCGAGCAAAGCTGTCCCTGAATTTGAAAGTATGAAATCCTAATATAAAACAAGGCCTGGTGAGTAATGAGCGTTCTGTAAAACACTGACTGGGGATTGTGGAAAGACACGGGCTAGTGCTGAAGTAATACCTATTGGTACCGAACAAACAGGAACAAAAATCCTGGTGCAACTCGCTTCCTTTTGAACTGGAAGATTTCAAACTCTATGGTGAGAGGTGTTCACCAGCTAGAAGCTGATTTGAAAGACATAGTCATACCCTTGTTGTCCTAAATAAAACACTGCCCCGTAGCCTTCAGCTAAAGACAGCTTTAGCTTTTGCGTAACAACTGAATGAGATTTTGCTGATGTGGTGAGTTGCTCGGAGGAGCAGCAAGGCAAAACAAGCTTACAACATCACTGTAGTGGTTTTCTTGTTTCTCACTCTGCAATGCTTCAATAGTTTTCAGATTTTGTGTTTGGATTTTCTGGGGTTTTTTTGTTTTAAAGAAAATTAACATTAAACAAAATAGAAACAAAAGATATCAACTGACCAAAACAAAATACGTGAAGTCCATATTTTCTGTCAATTGAGGCTTGCTCACTACTGCCTTGTTAGAAACTGAGTTATTTCTTAAAAGAACTGTCCCGGGCAGCTAAGCTGCTTTACGGGTCCAAGTGTCTGGATGGCACAAGAGCAAAATACGTAGTAAAAATCTCATGTTGATAAGGGCCTTTATGGGAGACGAATAGTAATATCGATGAGCAAATCAGTGGTAATCCTTTCTTTGCTCCAGGTATTAATACAACTGATACTGTAAAGCACTGGATCTGCTAAGAGGCTGAAGCTTATCGCTTACATACAGGGCATCTTGCTGAGCATTTTAAGTAGGACCATAGTGGCTTGCACATTCAGAATTTCAACCAAGTTATAGGATTCTGTCCATTTCTTACTGATTAGCCTCATATCATGAGGAGGAGATGTAATTGCAAAGGACAAATATTCTGAAATGCTCTGTCAATGTTACAGGCTGGGGATTCGGGAGCATCAAAACAATGAATACCTGTCTGCTGGAAGTGCTTTGCGTCTCGAAGGATCTTACTCAGCTGTGTTAATAACTAGTGTTGTCAGTAAAACCAAACAAGACTAACAAGTTGTTAGGAGGAAATTAGTTTTATCTGTTGAATAACAGAAAGCAGTTCTTTAGACTCCAAAGAATTAAAAATAATTTTATTTCATTATAAATACAGATAGCAATTTCAGTATTTTAAGGAATCCCAGTTCTTCTGCCCACTTAGTGGTTAATTTTCACCTCTGAATAGCTTAGTAGCCCGTAAACCGAAAACTAGAGATAACAAGAGACTAAATACATAAACATGCAATTCATTTGTTTACATTCTGTAACATGACCTCAGTAGCTGGTGTTTATCTATTTGTTAGTTAGTTGTGCTGAGAACCAAACTAGCTAGTAAAGGAAAACTGCATCTTCACTGAAAGGGTGTCTGTTGTTTTACATTAACAGCGAGGTCTGTTTTAGGCTTTCGTTCCTCTGTCCGTGTTCGTCAGACATAGCAGCTCAATGCGAGCAATGGAATCAATCACTCTGTCTCTCCTGCAACAGAAAATACTTTCCTTCATTTACAGTAAGTTCAGCTTTGATTAGAAGTATAAAAACAAGCCTGTGCACCTCTGTTTCTTCCCATGTTGAGGCTGAAGTGGTATAATACCATATAGGGAGATGTGTCTAGGCTCTCTGGCAGTCTAGACTGATTGACTCTGATTGTGTTTGGAATTAAGGCCAGACAGCAGCAACGCCACGCCACAGCTTCCGCTTGCAGCTGGTGACTAAACCCGCTGGGAGCCACGCAGGGTGCGCAGTGCTGAGTCAGGAAAGTAACAGACTGCTTCACCTTCCTTGGCCCAAATGATGGGAGAAAGCAGATATGCACGAAATGGCTGTTGAAAAAGCAATTACGTTCTTGAAGACAGGAAATGGTCTGGGAAAAGGCTTCCTTCAGGATGAGCAACCCCTGACTCTGTGTAGAGGCTGAGTTATTCCTCTGGCTTGTCTTCTAGGAATCCGCTGACAAGCAGTAGTGCTGCACAGCTCATCCTTAGGAAGCGAAAAATTATCATTTGGTAAAAACAACTCTAATATCTTTAAAAATAACTCATCCTTCCTCATTTGTGTAATGTTGTGAAGTTATACAATTGAGAGAAAATAAATCCTCCTTTTCCATAAACTACTGACTTCCTGATCAAAGTACATGTAAAACATGTTTTTTCTTTTAGTTTATTGCCCTGTTTGTTAGAATTTGGGAATTTACTAACCCATCTGCTGTTTTGTTTTGACCAGGTCTGTAGTACAACAGCTGTGAGAGAATAGTTAGGAAATAACAATAAAGGTTAATTTTATTAATGAATCATAGAATCATAGAACATGTCGAGTTGGAAGGGACCCTCCAGGATCATCGAATCCAACCCTTGTCCCTGTGCAGGAGACCCCAGGAGTCATACCATGTGACTGAGAGCGTTGTCCAAAAGCTGCTTGAGCTCAGTCAGGCTTGGTGCTGTGACCAAATGATGTGTTTTGTTTTGTTTTACTTCTGAAGAGGTAGGAAAGTTAGAAAAATTAGCAACAAATATCAAGTCTAGGTATAGGAACCCTGCTTCTGTTCTTGACAGGATAAGGATTTTTGAGTTGGCTTCTGTAAGTAATCAGTATCATCACTTGGTAGGAAGAACAAGTGACTGGAACACAGGATTACCTGGTGGTTCTTTCTGTCTCTGCCATTGATTTACTTGAACAAAGCACTTATTTTCTGTGTGCTGTGCTTTACTGCAGGCAGGGAAGTTGTGAGAATGAATAAAAGGGAATGTTTGTGGGGCTTTTCCTTTGTAGACCATGAGACTGATGAAAAACCTTCATTTAAAATACACTTTTTTGAAACTATAAATAAGGATAAATATGAAAAATATGTATTACTTACTGCTTACAGTGGAGCATTAGTGCTACCGGGCTGCACAAGTATCAAGGCGAAGCATGTATAATGGGAGGAAACAGTTCAGACTTGAAGCGTTTTTAAAATGGAAAACTCTTCAACTCACAGTCCCGTATCAATGAAAGCAATTTATTGTGAAATTCTCACTTGCTATCCTTGGTTTCTTTTCCTCTTTGTATTGGTAACTTTTCCAAATGAACTTGTAAAGGTAGCAGTAGGCTTGTCAAGAATCCATGGCATACAATACAGCTTACAATACGTACCTTACATCCAGCTTTTAAAAGGTTGCAGTTACTCAGCCTCTTTCTCTTACTCTATCATATTTTATGTTGGCTTAAAGACTACTTAATTTAGTTTGCACGTTACTGTAAAATCTGGCTGTATTAAGATATAACAACATTGGAGTTTTTAATTTAAAGCAACTTTCTCTCTTCATTCAGTAAGAAACTGAAATTGCCCAATATCAATGTTCAGTTCTTCCCTTTGGAATCCTTTATATGTTACACATTTTTTTTTCTTGTAAGCCCAAATATCATGGGGTCAGTGAGTGTAGGCTGATTGGATAAACTCCAAACAGCGACTGTACATTTGCACTTCAATGGAAAAAACAGGAAGCAGATAGTAATTCTGAGATGTGATTCATTAATTGGTGATGAGGAAAGCACTTTTTTTTTGTGAAAGGTCCTTGGGTTCTTTGAAGGAATGATTCACTGAAAGGAAAAGAATGTTAAAAGCATCTAGTTTTAATATACTATTTTGTCTACATTGAATTTAAGATAATTGCATCAAAGCTTCAGGAATGCTTAATGATTATTAAAGCATGTGTCTCTTCAGGGGGTTAACTAGCAGTTCTTTTACAAAAATTCTGCTTGTGACTCTGTTAAGTTGCCTACCAGTATTCCTGATTATTTTAATAATTTTCTGCCACGATGATGGCTCTTCACTGAAGATACGCTCGGTAAGTAGCTTCAGATTTTGCTTGTTCTGAATCTTGTTGGTTGTGCTGATGCACCTGATTTTTTAGAACTGAGCCTGCAGAAGTCCACTTATAGTCAATTTAAAAGATTTCAAAGTAAAATGATCTCTCATAGAATCTAAGTCCAAAACTTCACCAGTGGTTCCCATATCCAGCTCAGAAGTTAGAAGGGAATTATTCCAGTAGTTCAGGAAGACATTCTAACATGTAATTTCCATTCTATAAATTAAACAAGCCCTTTAAGGTAGGATTTTCAACTTCTTGTTGCAGCTATTTTACTAGAGTTCTTCACTTCAGTTAAAGAGGCCTCAGCACCACCTCTCCACAACAGGACATGTTTTCTGAGGCTTTTTCTTGTATAGCTTTGTGGGTTTTCATATGCTTATTTTAAAAGTGTTTTTCAGGAATTCCTTAACTCCGAATCTGTCCCTTGGTAAATATGTATGGATATTTTTAACTTGTATTTAGGGCTTACAACATCCTTATATGTTCCTTTTACTTCATTGTGCTTACATGAGAGAAGCAAAGGCTAAAGTTTACACTTTTGGTGGCACTAATGTGAAACTGATTACATGGCAACAGTATGGGGGTTTACAATTTGATATTCTGAAATAATATGAATCAATTCCACTTTATAGGCCTTCCAGCTTGTTTTCTTTGTCCTGAAATGCTGCTGTACCAAGCAATGTTGAACTCTGCTGTGGGCTGATGTGGGCAAGGCTGTGAGGAATCCGACAGCAGCCTGCAGCTGCCCGAGCCACCACGATAGTAGCACTGAACTCTCGGTGCTGTGACTGATGATACGAGGGCCAGAACCCGCGGCTGAGCGGTTCCAGCCAGACACTTCTCCCAGGTGGGTGGTGCAGTGGTGAGGCAGGAGGTGAGACCTCCAGCAGGGAGCTTTTACAGACCCAGCTCTTCACAGCCCTGCGCCCGCTGCTTCGCATCCCCGTCGCTCGCTGGTGAAGGTGCTGCAGAGCTCAGCTCTGACCCTGGGATTTTAAATTACTACTTAGTATGTTTGAAAACCGTTGCAGTTTTCCACCACGGACGGGTCCACACGGGCCCTTCCTTTGCCCTGTGCCAGTGTTAGCAGTGTTCTTGAGACAGGCTGGCTCCCGGGCTCTGGAAGAAGGGCTTTCCTGAGAAGGTCTTACCACGAAAGACCTCGTAAGGTGCCTCTGTCCCCTTCTGTCATTCGTTTTAGCGCCTCTCGGTACCACTTGACCCCTTCAAGGCTTCGGGTCCCGCACAGACCAAGCTTTAACGCCGGGCTGCCCCAACCGAAGGGTGACCGCGGGGCCAGGACGTCCCGCTCCCACCTGGAGTCTCAGCGCCCGGGAGCGGAGAGGCCTCTCCCACCGCTGGGCCGGGCCGGGCCGCTCCCGGCGGAAGGGCGAGGCGGGCGGGA
>VZRW01004043.1:318656-371465 GCA_013398125.1 Aegotheles bennettii | reverse complement strand
GGAGGGGGCCGATCCGGGCCGGGCCGGGCTGGCGGGACCCCCGGCAGCGGGCCCCGGTCCAGCGGTGTCAGAGCCGGGCCGGGCACAGGGGCCGGGCGGCGCCTGCCCGCACTGATGCGGCTCTGGCTGCTGGGACCCTTTCACCGGGCAGCAGAACTCGGTTCTGTGCGGTCTGTTCGCTCTCTAACGCGGCTGAGACTTGGCACCGCGGCGCTGTCTGAGCAGCCCGGGCAGCCCGCGGCCGGTGCGGTGCTGGGGGTGATCATCACGGTACGGACAGGTGAGGGAATGGCGCTTTGCTTCCCTGCATCTCGCACCCGAGGTTCTGTCCCGCGAACCTTGGGCAGTTCTGCTGTTCCCCTTTTTTGGCCGCTCTTTGCAGAAGTGCCGCGTTTGGGTTGTGTCTGTGCGGGTCACGAAGCTGCTGAGGAGGCTGGAGAAGAACAAGCTCCATGTAAATCCCCTCCACGCCTGCTCGCTCCATGTCAAACGAGGTTGGGCAATGTGCAGTACCTGGGGTGTTTTGGACCTTCGAGTGGTCCTGTCACTAACTTCAACGTCAGGGTGTTGCCATATGAATTGGTCTGTATTTCTCAAGCGTGGGCTACTTTAAGATCCAGGTTTTGCCACTTTTTTCTCCTCCTTTCCCATCTTAAGAAAGGGCTGTCAGGCTGTTGTCTTGTGTCACGCTGAGGGGGTTTTTTTCTTGATCTTCAGCTCGTAAAGCTTTATAAACAATTTCTATAGCTATTGAGCAAGTCCTTTTGTGGTACATCAGCTAAACTTGTTTGCATTTCTTTATTGCCTACAAATACTCAAAGTCATCCTGTCTCAACTTGCATGTGTTGCAACATCTTTCTGTGCTATCTTAATCCTGCAAGGCTCGGTACTGAGACAAGAAAGGTTCCATTTGTGTCCCTCTATTTTTAAGTCAGCATGTGTGGCTCCAGAGTTATCAGAAGACTGGTAAATGCGTGTTGTGATCTTTTTCCTCATTTTCTGGCAAGGAGTTATGTGATCCAGCTCTCATTGAAATCACTATTTGGAACCTTTCCATTATTTTTATAATAACCAGTGACCTCAGAGTGCAGAGCTGTAAAAGGAAACAGTGTTGGCTTTTTTTTTTTTGCTTTGAACACTAGTGGGTTTTAGACAGCAGGGAAAACTCCTGCATATTTTCAAGGGAATTTTCTCCTCAGTTTCTTGGTGTGACTAGAAGTTATTCTGTATCTGCTAAGCTGAACCCTACTACTGCACTTAATCTTAAATTTAAGCTCATAACTGAAAAAAAAAGATAGGCAACTTTTACAGGTGTTAAATTTTGAGTTTATGGCTATGGAGGCTGATCTTTGGTCCCCTGAAATAGCCAGAAATACTTGTGTGCAGTGTTCTCCAGACACAGGCTGTGTCTTCCCCATGGTTCAAGAAGGATCAGCACACACAGAATGCAGGCTGGAATGCCTGCAGGTTCCCTGCAGCTCTTGAAGGGGAAAGGAAGGAACGGTAGTAATGAACGGTGAGGGCAGCGATGTCTGCAGTTAAATGGTTGGCAGAAAATTGACTGAATTGTTTACAGCATGATTAGCAAAAGATGTTTAGTAAAATGAGCCTTGTTACGTGGTTTCTGTTGAGTGTCATGTGTGTCACTTGGTTCCTACACCTTCGTTGTTGCTTTAGTGAATTTTTATTTATCACCTGTTCTTTACATGAGTACTAGAGATGAAGTAAATGTAGTCTAGCTAAAGCTATGTGAGTTGAGGAGCCTGACAACAAAGGAGTGTTATTAATTCTTGAACACTCCAGCTGCTTTTTCATAGTCTATTTTGACCTGCTGGATACCAAAATAAAGCATATTTAGAAGTCCAGTGTGAAAGACCTATTCCAGGAGTCCAAGTGGTAGCCTTGTACAGGGTGCTGTGTGGCACCTGATAGGGAATAACTGTAGCACTGAGTGACTGCACATAACTTTACAAAAACTGAAGGAGGTTTCTCGTACACACTATGTTTTAAAAGAATTGCATCTGATAGTCTGTTTTCCAGTACACAAGTGTGTAGAAATACCAGTTTCTGTTCACTGGCCCATGGCAAAGCACTGGCAAGTGATCATTCCTCTAAGTCCACCTGCCAATGTTGAAGTGCTGAGGATGTCAATGCACTCCAGTTTTGTCCGTAGCGCTGTGCTGGGGCAGATGGTTGCACTAGGTAGGAGATAAGCAGTATCAAAGCATAGCTGGTGTATTCCCATGGGAATAACAATTTTCCCTCTATTCCCTCTTTCCCAAAGTATGTGGCCTAGAGACTTCTTTGTATTTAGGTAATTTGTATGTTATTATAAGACCTATGACAAAATCTGCTCATTTGGTCTCTGATGATAAAAGTGCTTTGTTTTAAATTGGTAATCTTGTTAATAACCTTCATTACAAAGATAATTTATTAAAAAAAATTAAGATATATGATCAGAATGGGAATGATTTATATTTTCAAACAAGTATTTCATTTGGGGGGCTTCTCAAAAGCCAGTGATACAAGAGTAAAGTGGGAGGCAAGCTACTACTTGTTTAGTGGATTGTAATTATAATAATTAATGTGTCTCTTTGGTTGGCATTATGATGTTTATTTTTAAGTATTTCTGTTATGCCTAGAGGTAACATTTTAAGTTGACTAAAACATTTCAAATTCATGTCCTTGGAATCTAGAGAATCTATGAATGGCAACTGAGGAAAACAAATGGATTTCCAGCCAGCCTGGATTTTCTGTCAGGGTCCACACCAGTAAATTTTTAAGATTCTGAAAATTCATAGGGGTTGAAAACTAGTGGCTTATGTTGGTCTTCGTATGAATTGGGCTTTGAGGTGCTACATGTTTATACCTGGTATTTACATCTTAAGAAATATAAACTTAACTCTATAGTAAAGTGAAGTTTGGAAGAAGACTGTGCACTTAATAGCAAGTTTGATAAGTCTGGATCTGCCTGCCTGTAGACATTCTCTCTAACCAGTCTTGCAGCTTGTTCAGCTAACACAATTCCAAAGCTAAATAACTATAACACTTGATATGGGATGATAGGACTTGCTCTTGCAAGCCCTCTTATCTCTTATGCAGTCTGAATGGGAACGAGGTTCTGATGAGAGGAAGCATTTAGTTTTACCTCTCCTATGCGTTTCTGTCTATACTTCAAATTCACTTCCTCAGCGAAGTGCTGAAGAGTCAAGTGTGTCTCAGAGGTGTCGGAGTTCCTGGCAGTTGTTAATAACCTTGTTGGAAGATGCCAAGAACCCTGTTTGATTTTCGCTTTTTATTCTGTTTCTTTCTTCACAACTTCTGAATTTTACCACCTGCCTAAGCGTAATCTCAGCAGTTCCCGCTCAGAGTGCACTGAGTGTGTTCATTTACAAAAGCACAACAGATCTTCATAAGAAAATGATTACAGTAATGAATTTCAGTAAAGATTCACTAACGTACAAACCTGTGGTTGACAGTCACTTGGGTACTTGGAGATTCTCTTTAAAAGAGCTTTTGTGAATACTAGGCTGACTCAGTTCCTTCTGAGCTCAGCACTACTGGTTTGTTTATATATTGTGTCCAGTTTTGACTGAATTCCTTCAGTTACGGTTACGTACAGAATTAACTAGAAATTATGACATCTGATGAGTTTCTTAAATTACAGAAGTACATGATTTGCTTTTTCACTACATACGTATTTTTGAAAGGAAAAAAAAGAATATAAAATGTGTTAATCTCATTTTAAATATAATTTTAGGTAGGACAGAAGAGTTTTCTTTTATCTTCTTTTGTCTCTTCTTCTTGGTAAATGGGTTTTTTTGGCCTGCTTTTGCTTGCAGAAAAAAGACCCAAGACCTAAAACCTAATATGAATTTCTCTGAAACTCAAAGTAGTTCCAGTCAGATTTAGATTCCAACAGGCAAGGCTTTATGGTATCTGAAGAATTAATAAAGTAAAAGTAACAGCACATATGCCTTAGGTGTTGAAACCATTGTTTTATTTCTTTTTACTGCAGGACATTTCTTCTGGTGGGAGCTCCGAAAGCAAACACTACCCAGCATAACATCGTAGAAGGAGGCCAGGTGCTCAAATGCAACTGGAATTCAAACAGAAACTGCCAGCCCATTATATTTGACTCCACAGGTAAGATGTTCACTGAGGGGAGGTGGAGTGTCTTTGTCTTTGCTCTAATTCTAGTGTGAGAGAGCAGAAGGGATTCAGAGTCAGATGGGGTTCCTTGATGGCTGATGTGAATGCAGCCAGTTTTGGGCTGGCAACTGATCAAGGCTTGGTGGTTGTTTTTGTGGTGGTGTTTTGGGTTTTTTTTCTGTCATCTCTTTTAAAATTCTGCTGTCCTTGGTATGTGCTGAAAGCCTGAGTGAGCATACATTATTCTTCTTTTGTTTTAACCTATTTATATTTCTCCTCTGTACTTTCCAGCAATAACATTTGGCAACCTAATTCCCAATAAACCCCGGGGGGTTTGTTGCCTGTTAAGAACAGGGCATGTGAGAAGAGATACATTTCAGTATCAGCAGAGGTGGTATAGGCAGCAATACTCAGAAGTTTAATCTGAATCTGGGAGTATAAACTTCAAACTGTGGCAAAAATGTCTTTTTTTATTTTTTCCCCTTGGATGTAGCTTCATAATATTTGTGACATTTATGATAGCAGCACTTGGGGTGCCTCAGGTCAGAGGCATCACGTACCCACTTCTGAAGCATACTAAAGCTGAGCAGCAACAAAGCCGACACGAGACATTCCGCTCAGTCTTCATGCTCCGGTACACAGGGTGATTTCCACAAGCTGTGACAGGTCATATGAGAACGCACCGCGTGTGCTTTCCTGCTTGAGCCATTCAGTGTTGAACACTGTTTTCCACAGCATGTTTCAGGCCAGTGGAAAGATCTTTCCATGTCATGGGAGTAGATTAGCAAGACCCATGTGGCAGGGCAGAGGAAACACCTGTGCTTTTGAGGTCTACTTGGTTATAATTCATTCTTGCCTCTGCTGCTATTTTGACTCTGCTGTCTAAAGGCTATCAGGTTTATGAAGCCTTCATAAATTGTGTATGACACAGTGGAGGAACTCTTCCTCCAGTTCCACTGTCAAGGCATACCACAAAGTGCTGTGGTGTTCAGACTTCTAAAATCTCCACATATTTTTCTGAAAACTATTATGTTACCAGTTCTATTAAAACCCCCAAAATCGCAAAAATTAAGTACATAATGGTGCACAGAAACCCCAAGTCATTGTCAGTCTCTTTACTTCACTCTACAGGAACCTTTCTGCCAGATTACTTAAGGTCATACTTTGCAATTTAGAGATATGTAAGTGTAAGACAGTGTAAGACAGCAAAAATTGGGTTGTTTCTGGGTTTGGGTTTTTTTGTTGTTTGTGTTTTTTGTGTTGTTTTTTTTACTTTAGGCTTATTGTTTAGTAGACTACAGATGTTTGTTTGAAAGAAAGAATCTAGATGTCACTAATTAATATTAGCACCACTAATATAATAGCCAAAAAACTTCTATCAGGGAAAGATGAGCCACCTGGGTAGGTTCTAGATTCATCTTCCCAGGGGAATTGCAGTGCATTTATTTATTTATACAATGAACATTTGCAGTAGGCTTTTCCATATGCCAGGCAGAGTAAATAGATACAGAGGCCACGCTGCTTTTCTCTGTGTCTGTGCCTAAGGTACATGCAACTGGGCAGGCAAACAGTTTTTTGCTTAAAATTTGCCTTTAAGTAATAGGCATGTTAATTGCTTGAAACTTAACAGTAAAACTAGCAGGTCATAATGGTTTAAGAGGATTTACTTCAGGCACATTTTAACTCATTCCAGCTTTGTGGCAAAGAATTGGGAAATAATGCATTTGTCGATTATTCTCTGGGTGAAAAGGGGCATTGTATTTTGGCATAATAAATGCACTGAGACAACATAAAATGTCTTTTTCTTTGTGCATAGTACAATGGCTGATTCCCTACGTTATGATGACGGTGTCTTGCTGCCAACACAGTGTAAACCCCCACTCCTGCCTGCCTGTACCTCATAAGGTAACAGGGGTTGGGGAAGACCTGTGATTCATTTGGCAGGAAAAGGATTTGCAGAAGATATGACCACTGATTTGTGGTGCTAACGTGAAGGTGCTTTTTGTAGCTGACTAAATGGAACCTCTGCAAGAATTTGGGTTCATCCATCACTACTTTGACATTTGTGTAATGTGATTTGTAATCACAGAGGTATTGCTTAGCCCGGCAATATAAGGTGGATACTTATTTTTTTCTCCTTCAAGACTATTTAGCTGTTTTGTTAATGGGAAAAGCAGCACAGGTTTTGCATAATTAGTTAGATGGGTTTGTTTGGAGTTCCTTTCTGATTGTTTACATCTAGTGAGAAATCTGACCTGTGAAAATAATGAGAACATTGGTACTTGGGGCTTTTCTCTGTTTACCTGTTGATGCCAAACTCCATATGTGGAGTTGCAAAATGATATTTACTAGAAGGTGCCCCTGTTCATTCTGCTGTTGCCCTGTGCCACAGCGCAGCATAGCTGGCAGAGCCTGGACCAGGCCAAGCCACTGTGTCTTGCACGTGATGGCTGAGAGCAGGGCAGAGGCTGTGTCTCTGTGCTGTGACCGTAGCAAGGGAATGGAGGAAAGGCTGCATCTTGTTCTCGCTGTGTGAGGTTGTGTTTGTCTGCTTCTCTGGTGGTTGTATCACAAATAAATATGAGAGCAGGGTTTTACAGAGGTCCATCATGCTGAGTTTTTTCTCTCTCGATTATTATTTTTTCTTATTAAACATTACTTGGTTTCACTACATTTCTTCCAGCTTTATGGGTCCTTTTCTGTTCCCCATCCATACAAAGGCCACACTGAGCTCAGCTGCACAGCAGTGACTGCTCAGAACTAGGTTTTATTTTCTAACACTTGCTTTTGGCTTAAATATTGTATTGAATAGGTGCAGAGGCGTGATTATTTACATGACACAAATGTGACATGTATTATATAGCCCGAGAGAGAATGTCCTAACTGCCTTATGTTAATCTTTGGAGTTGTTTAAGCCCTTAGCTTATACCAGCATTGCTTGTTACTTGCATTCGCCCTCAACCCAGCTCTCTGGAGGAAAGCTGTAAGTCATTAAGCTGATAGTTCCTGGTACTACCAGATCTACTACTTTGTGTTTTCCTTTCTGTGCATGATAACTTGGCTCTTTTTAGGAGAGGAGCTGGGCAATAGGAGTCCATTCATGAAACTCGCATAGCTCTCGTGCTGAAAATATATGTATGTCCCCCCCTTTCATGCCCTCCGCACCAGCCTGTAACATAAAAACCCCCTAATTAAGGTGTATATTGGAGTTTTTAAACCGCTGGGCAGAAAGAAAACGTTCTTTCACTGCTCCTACAGTGTATTTTCTCATTTAAAAAAGCAAGATACTTGTGAAGGGGAAAGGGCGTATCTCCTCTTGCCTTAGATATCCCAGCACAATGGTCACACTCATGTAAAAATACACTAGACAATATTCTGTATATACGCCTGTGTGCATGTGTTTCTGTGCATATTATACTAATTGCTATTGACGTTCTGATATACATGGTGGCTTTGGAAGGAAAATGTTTATATCGCACATTAACACTTCCCAAGTGTGAAGATGCTTCGCTGTGGGGCTTCTGAGCGCTTCAGCATTGACATCAGTCGGCTTTGATTTAACATAGTTATGACTATGTGAAAATTGCATAACAAACGTGTGGTAGAAAATGCCTTCAAATTCAGGAGTGCTTATAGTTGTACTGTGTGTGCTTGAGTGTGCGTGGCCAGAAAGCTTTTGGTGGTTGTGTTGTTTTTGGTTTTTGTTTTTTTTTTTTAAAGGCTTTCAAGTATTATTAGGCATGCACTTCAGGCTGGTTTGTCCTCTTACAAGCACATAAAGTTAAATAGGAACCAGCCAACAGAGCAAACTTCCTCACACGCATGGTTTTGCTGACACTGTTGCAAAATTGAAGTATGAAGCGGGGCAACTTGTATGTGTTGCTCTAAGGGGCTGTCCTGCAAATCTAGATGGAAATAGACCAGATTAAAAAGTGCTATGCAAGCACTGAACCTCCCTTATTCCTATTTACCTTGTTAATTTAGAAGCTAAATGTGCCACTGTCACAAACCTGAAGTTTCTAGTATTTGTATTCTTGTATATCTTGTCATCTTTCTACAATTGCCACAGCATTACCACAATTTCAATTGAAATGCTATGTAAAATACTTAGGATTTTTCTCCCTCTGCCTCAGTTAATTTTCAGTGTATAGGAGACTGTGTTTCTTCAGGACAAGCACTGGGGGGAATTTACCATCTTAAGATGGTATATTCTTCAAAATTGTCATAAACATAAGCAATACCAGTAAATCCTTTCCTTTGCAAGGTGTTTTACATTTCATATTTAAATTGCCAAAACCCACAAGGTGTAGGTCAAGATGGGTAAAGATTTGTCTTCATTCTCGACCCTTCTTCATACCAGATAATTTTATGACTGAAAATTTAGTTTGTTTTGTTTTAATTGACAGCAACAGAAGAATGTTCTGAATCTTATAAAGAAGAAAGAATCCGGGAAAGCAAATGGTGGGAGAACTGCTCTTAGAGCTTGCCAAGTCCTAGTACTACTCTTTCTACAAGTCTGACTGGAGAGACGGTTCCTCTCTTTGAAAGCTTAGCAGTGTCTAGTGAGCGGTTGGCTTCATCTGCCAGCTGCTTAGTAGCTTTTTCCAGGGAAAACATATTTCTTGCGGGTAAACTGTAAAAGGAATGCACTTAATATGGCAGTCCATTTTCTGTTTCTGATCAGTTTTGAGACAGAGGTCCAAAAATGTTTGTGTTAAAGATGTGTCTGTTCTCCCTCCTCTTTTCTCCTTCCACAGCCTTCACAGACTAGAGCTTGCATAGTTAGTACCAAATACTACTGAGAGCATTTCCATAATCCTGCTCAGGCTAAAAATAATATTGAAAAGTTAAAGGTTTCCTGGTGCGTTACACTTATTTTGTATAATTGTCCATTTTTTGTTTATAAAATTAAACATACTTTTTCTGTGCAAGGGGAGGATTAAAAGCTCATTGAGCCAGACAAGAAAACCAGTGAGCAGAGGGGTGGTCAAATGTGCTTTTTAGGAAAATCAGCAAGTCATCTATATGTTTTGATTTATGTATTTTACAATTTGGCACACATGGAATAGCAGGGAGGATACACTTAGCTAATTGCCTGACATCTGGATAAATACTTCTATTATTTGGCCATGGACTTTTAGAGAGCAGGATCACGCTGAATTTTCATTCTGACAAACGGAAAAGTCCTCAGAGACCATGTGAACAGTTGGAGTTAATCAATCTCTACATGTGTGAGCAATATGTAACAAATTAATGTAAACCAAATGTGTTTCCTATGTGCTTGTTTTCTAAAAGGAAACAATATTCATATTACTTTTCACCTTTGGGGTTCTAGCTTTTCATCAGTCAAGAATACTGGGAAGCGAGTTGATAAAACAGCATTTCTCCATGCTTCCATGGCTTTTTATAAAAATGAAACAGAATGGTTTTGTCGTGGTAAAGTTTCTCTTGTGAAAAAGTTGCGGTTTTTTTAATGAGATCTTAAAATACGAAATGTACCTGCTCTGATTACAGGGTGCTTGAAAGTGCAGGTCTTTATGTCAGCTTTTAGAAGTTCAGTACTGGGACTGTTGCAAGAGCTTCTGGAGTTAGAATAAGCCGATGAAATGCAAACAGCTCTACAAACTGTTGCAAAGGAAAATATGCTCATAAAACAACTTTGAACTTTTATGCTAATGAATTGCAGATTGCTTAAGCAGATTTAATTTTTAGCACAGAAGGCCCTGCTTGCTCAGACCTTGACTCTGACACACACAGTGGAATAGATCGACGCCCTGCTAAATTTTCATTCCTTCCTTTGGTAAAAGCTTTCCCAACTGCTATCATTCTCTGTATCAGATCTCAAAATGCAAGACTGGGGAAACTTTCAGAAGCTGTTGAATACTAAAAACTTAAGAGCATCCCAAATGTTTTCAGCTGTGTGGTGTAGTTTTATTGCTCCAGAAAAAGAATTCAGTGTAGCCTCTGGCTGCATAAAGTTTTATCACTTTGACAGTTGTACTGTCCCTCCTCCCCTCCCCTTTCCATGTGTTTTGATGCGCCAGAGTAATTTGAGAGAAATGGTTTCTTAGATATTTTTGTATGAAATGCTTTTAAGACTGGTTATTTGATCTGTGCTGAAAAAGGGGAAAAAAGCTTTTGAAAAGGAAAATACTTATAAAAACTCTGATTCCTCCTTATGTTTCCACTTTTTTTCCCCCCCTTATCCCCAAGTGGGTGATTCTAGACAATAGGAGTCTTTGTTTGGAAGCTTAAACCGCCAGTTTGGCATGACTGTATCTATCTGTGACCTATTTAGTTTGAAGTGGGTATTTTAACTGCCTTGCGCAGCTTCATGCTGTAGCATTGCACAGCGTAAGATCTGCTGATGTTGGGAAATTACAACAGGAGTGGGTGTCATGAGTTTATTTGCCTTTTGGAAATTTTGATCATTTGTGCAAATGAGTCAGTTGTTCATAGCTCCATCTTACCTACTTATGGAATAAGGAGATGGATAAGAAAGTGTGGGATAGGCCAGTATTTCATGAAAATAACATGCTGTAACCAAGTACTGTTTTCTTTTTAGCTGAATGTTTTGTTGGTTTTAGGATGCAATCTGTATGGGGATTTCAATCTCAAAGACTACTGATTTAGTCAATAAATCTTGTGAAGGCCATTCATTTATTTGTAGTAAAAGGGATTGATTTTTATCTCGCTAAATCTCAGTCCTATTGAAGGTTGGTTGTTATCCTTATCATGTGTGTTGGTATAACTGAATTCTGCTTTGGGCTCTGGGTACTGCTCTGAATACAAAAGAGGGCAGCAGAATGTACAAAACCTCCTCAGCATGTTGTTATAGCTGACAGTGGAAAAATGCTCATGCTTTTCTGATTAGGTAGCCTCCTGCACGAATACTGTTGGCTCTGTGTGTGTGTAGCTGGATCTCAACTGTATGACAGGTTGGAAAAAAGTCTTTCTTACATTAGGCAGAGGGAAAAGATGCTTTTATTCCACCACCGCCCTGGGAAAGAAGCAGGATTCATACCTCAGAAGAGGGAAGGGGAGTAGTGCAAAGCTCTATTCCAGTCTCTCTGAGTCATTGACAAAACACTGTGGCCAAACCGAGGTTGCTAAACCATCATCTGCCTCACAGCATGGGGAGTTTCAAGTAAAGATAAGCTTGTACTCACTTGCCTCATTACTTAAGGTTGGATCATTGAGATTTTGGATGGAAGACAGCTAGCTTTATACCACATAAAGAGCTCATACTCTGAAAACAGTGCTCTTGTATGTTTTTTAATTTTCTTTCTTTTGGCTAACTGCATAAAGTTTCCCTGTACTTAGGAAGGGGCAGCATCATTTAACTTTGAATTTGGCATAGTTACAGAGGGGCTTATTTTAATAGAAATTCTGTAAGTTGGATGACTTATTTAAATTTTACAACTTCTTAGATATTCATAGTATGATGACATTGAACCTGGCTTCATCAGTTCACTGCCTCTTGAGTCATGATGATCTCAGTTAAGTCTGGCCCTCAAGATCAGCTGCCAATGTTTTAGTTCGGTTTTCTCATTACTGTGCAAACAGGCGGGGGCTGCAAGTTACAACAAGATTCACTTACTCAACTGCAATTGTTTTGTAGTAACACCATTGTTTCTGTAACTGATAACGTTTACACTGGAAAAAGAAGGCACCAACTATCCAAAGCTGACAGCCAAAAGAAATTCAGCACTGAAAGAGCTTTTGATCTTTTTGTATTTGGAAGATGGCTTAGTCTATTATTTTTCCCCCCCTTTTTTTGCTGTGATTTCTACTCAGCATCCGTCCACGTTAGTTTCCATTTATAAATTTAAATTTTATATAATAGTGAAGTGACAATGTCCCACTGGTTCAGCAGCAACAACACACTGATGTAATGGATTTTTTTTTTAAGAGCAGTTCTGTTCCTGCCTTGACATCCCTGTCACCTCACCTGGAAATTGCTTTGAGACAAAGCACTGTTGACTTGGCATGTCAGCCCTTTTTCCCTAATGAAAGAGTTATGTGAAGTCATCATGTGATGTCTGCTGCAATGAGAGAGCAAAGGAAAAACCATGGCAGAAACAAAGTAATAATACCCTGTGGTCAAATGACATAATATTGGAATTAATGACCCATCAAGTGGAAGTCCATGTAGCAGCTGCATTTCAGTCTGACAAATAGCATTGTGTAAAAACTATGAACATCTTTTGAATAAATCTGGTCAGAACATAGTTTGTATTGCCTAGATATATTTGTTTGAATGCCTGTCTAAAATATGCATTATTGGTTTAAAGAAATTTCTAAGGTGTTCTTGAGACACTGTAAATTGAAAATAACTTAGAAATACAAGAAAACCAGCAGTGGCTGTAAGAACTGTTATGGCAGTAACGCTGACTATTACATCAGAACATTGGTCTGGATTTATAAATCCCTGTATATTTAAATCCTACCCGTATTACAATTTGCTCCATTTAATGTAGGCATTGGGTTTTTTTAAAGGGTATGGGGGACGGCTTTTGGGGTTTTTAGTTAGTTTTTTTATAACTCCCACTGAGAAATTACACCATGATAAAATAATAATAAAGTCAGGGTCTTTATTTCTTCTAGAACACAGAAGCACTGACGTCAGTCCTATATCTTACTATGACAAATCTACTTTACAGAATAGCTAAAACAACTTTAACTCTGATTTGTTTCAGTAAGGGCTCATATTTGTGTTCTTTGTTTGTCTTTCCCAGTCAGGAACAGAAGCACAAATGGTTCCTCATTTCAAGCATGGGGATTTTTAATGACAGGGTGTTTTCCAGAATTCCTCATAAAATTAGTTTCTCTTCTGGACCTGAGGGAAAGGCTCATAATCTGTTTACACAGTGTTTTCCCAGGGAGAATTCTGAATGGGGGTGGGCAAATAAAGGTTATTTTTCTTCTTTAATAGAGTGATAACATCAGATTTGACCTGTATTTAGTGTTTGCAATTTTTTTTTTTCAAAGTCTGTTTCCAATGTACATACTTCCTACTTGGTCCAGATTTTGTGTGTTAATGCACTTTCCTGTGTTACAGCCAGTCTCAAGCTGAACAGCAACCCCCTCTCCCCAAGACCCTGCTCTTAGTTTTAGAAAACCTAATTAAGCTTTGCATACAGGATAAACTCAATGTAAGGTATCTTAACCTTGTAGCAGATGTTGTTTTATGTTATGTACTTCTGCACTGACATTAGGCAGTTTGGCCAACTAAGATGTTTGTAAAATATTTTTGCATTAGTAGAGTATCATAAATAAAATTTATTTAGCCAAATTACCTAATGGAGCACATTTTATTATGTGGTGGTTTGGGTTTTTTTATGCCTAAGAATTCCTAATTTTTTACTTGGGCCTTTAAAACTTGTGATGCTGACTTCTGAAGTCATGACATTTGGAACATAATAAATTTAGTGTTGTGTTAATTTGCTCTCTGATTTGGAGATTTATTTTTTTAATATGCCATCTTCTGACCAGACTTCAAAGCCTAGATGTTTACCTATGAAAATTGAAGAGAGGTTTCCAATATTTCTCTCAATTTAAGGCTGAATCAGGGTTTTTTTGAGTACTGTAGAAAAAATAATTTTGTCCCCTAAAGACTGAGGGAGAGAGAAGTTTCTGTAGCTGCCATCCTGGACATTGATTCTTCCCTGGGCAAGGGCAGCATCTGCAGCTCAAGAATGCAGAGGGAGAAGGCAGAGAGGGGCTGTTTTGGCAGCATGTGCTGGTTAAGCTGCCAGTTCTTCTCTTCTCCACTGCAATCAATATACTCTATGGGTAGATGGCATCAGTAATCAGTTTGGGTTTGGTTGGGTTTTCTTATTGCTTTATGCTGTCTCAGCTGACGTGTTCAGCTGAAACTTGAAGGAAGTAATTTCCTTAACATCTGTGATAAAATCAGATTGCTGATAATGCTGAATGACTGCTTACTGGCTGTTGCAACAAGCCTGTTCTTCCTTCTTGATGCCTGTTGTTTTAAACTTAAATGGGAAGTTCACATCCTAAACTCTTTTATAGTACGTAGCACAACAGGCTTTTGCTTTTTACACTGTAGAACTGCTATACTATCCTTCATTTTAGTCATAGATATATAGTATAAGTATCCAACAGCAGAGAAAGGTGTAAAATGCTGTGCCGCAACTATTCTCAAGTTTTAGATTGTTTGAAGCTTTGTTTGGTGAATAAAGCTGAGAGATTTCTTTGTATTTGAGAGTAGCTGCATCCTTTGAGCAAAACTGTCCTTGGATGGATTTTCATGAAGTAAAGGCAAGGAAGGGAAAAGATGATGATAGAACAGGGATTTTAGAACGTGCTAAAGACAATTCCCTATTTGGAAAATGTCTTGATTTGGTTTTCTGTACCATGAGAAGGTGACACACAGGTCTCCTAAATACACTTCTGTATGTGCAAGGGTGACAGCATATAAATTCATTTGTCCAGAAATCTGTGTAGGTGTGCTAATTGTCAGACCCTCCATGTCTTTAACATCTGTTCAGTGAGAGAGTGGAGGAGGGGGTGACAGAAGGAAGTGCTGTTTTTAAATTACCTTTGATGAAATTACAACACGATGCTATGCGCTTGGCATGGATTTCTACTTAGTTGTAATCTAAGAGCAAAAGTAGTCCACATACTTGCTCGTTTTTGCTGACTCTGCAGATTAGAACCACTTCTGTTGTCCCCTTCATGGGATTTTCCTAATGGAATTAGCACAGTCTTGAGAAAAAACATTCTTTACAAGGTGTGAGACAAAGAAGGAAGTTTTGATTCAAGTGGTCACAGGACGGTGATTCATAGTGGGGTTGGGTCTGGGGATTCCCCTCATCAGTCTGTGGAAGTGATGTATGGCTGTTGGCTGATGTATGGCTCATTGACTCCTTCAGCTTTTGGCACTGTAAACCAGCAATTTAGGTGACTTTTTAGAAAGATATGTTGTTCATCCATTTTCTCATTAGGCTGGCAAAGCTTCCATTGTTGTTTCAATGGAAGTACATACGAAACATTAAATGATTTAAAGAGTTATAACATTCACACTTGCAGAAATACCACTCTAAATTGCTTCTACTGATCTCCCTCACAGGCAGTTAGCACACAGACACCAGTGCAAAGTATCCCTTATTTAATTTATTCTTCTGTGTGGCAAACTCACTAACATTTTTGTTACTGAATACTCTTTCACTTTACTCCTTTTAAGCACGCTAGTTGCCATGCTTTGTACACAGCAGTGACATTCAGAATAGAGATGTTAACACTTGGTAGACTAGCAGAATTCCTATCCTGATTCTAGCCAAAGGCAAAGCTCCCATAACTTAATCAGGACAATATTTCTTCTAGAAGCACTAGTCCTAACTTGGCTTTGGTACTGATTCTTGAACAGTGCTGTAATCTGACTTGAAAGTCAAATATCTCAAGTATGAGGTATTTACTGTGTCGCTGTCAAAGATGCTATAAACTTTGTGCTCTTAAAACAAATCAGTATTTTACTAATGCTTCATGTGTAAAAATAGCTGCCTGTGGCCCTAGACGTTAAAATTAATAATAAATCCTTTTTAAAGCCTATTTCCATTAAAGGAAATATCCTCCAATGTTACTGTTTTCTGCTTCTCTGTATGTGTCAAAAACACTGACTTAACTTTTTTTTTCCTTACTGTATGGTCTCCTGTGAAATAATGCTGCTTTTTCATTTTCTTCATAGGCAACAGAGATTTTGCTCCTGATGATCCGCTGGAATTTAAGTCTTATCAGTGGTTTGGAGCATCTGTGAGATCCAAAAATGATAAAATTCTGGTAGGTTTTGGATGCCCTTCAGATGCTCAGTACTGGAATATTGTAGTGGAAAAAAAAATATGAAAAGATCGGCATAACTCAGAATTTAAACAAAATCCCACTAATCAGTATGGCTCCTTTTTCAGAATTTATTGCCTAGCCTTTTCATTACTCTTTATAAACAAAGGCTGCAGCATTTTTGTCTGGTTTTGAGGAAAGTAGTAGGATTAGTTTGCTGAAGTTAGAATGTGTTACATTTCTTTGATGAACTCTTTACAGCTGTTGCTTTAAGAAAGTATTATTTCTTAGTCTTGTGATAAATTAGCTATCTCAAAAAACACAACCTGGTGATATTTGTGCCCCAGAGCTGATAGTATAAATCTCTAATAACACGGATACACCTGCCAGAATTTTTTTTGGTTCCTATTCTGTAGAAAATTCAAATTCAGTTGTGTTATTCTATGCTGCCCAGCATTTTTAAGAGGAGATTGTTTCCTCACTGCCATGTGTTCTTCCTTAGGCCTGTGCCCCATTGTACCACTGGAGAACTGAAACAAAACAAGAGAGAGAGCCAGTAGGAACTTGTTACCTGCTTTCCGGATCTAGATCTGTGGAATATGCACCCTGCAGGTCAAGTGAGTGTAGAGCACTTTTGTTGCTTTTCTGTTTGGAATTTCTCTTGTGTTATCCACAGAATCATCTGATCCAGTACTGATAATATTTATTTTTCTTTCTCTTTTCTACCCGTTTTTTTTTGCAGCCACTATTGATGCAGATGGACAGGGTTTTTGTCAAGGTGGATTTAGTATTGACTTTACAAAGGTATGTGATTCTTAATTCCTAGGAGTCAGCAGACAGTTGCAAGTTAACCATGGTGATACAGACCACATGCAAGCACAGCTGTTTTGAAACTCAATGTAAACTAGTATTCCTGGGGGGGAAAAACCACAACCAAACACATCCCTGTAAATAAACAAAAATAACTTCAAATCACTCCAATATTATAAATCTGTTCTCCCTACGTCTTCACAGGAGCACGCTTTCACTTCTGGTAGGAATCATGTCCTAAACAAACAATCTACTTTTCCAGCCTCGTGCCATAAACCTCTGCTGCAGCCAGTCCTCAAGTGAAATAAACTTGTAGTAGTCAGGTTTTTTGAGACACTTGTTTTGAAATAATCTGTGCATAGCCAGTGTTACTTCTTGAGGAAGAATAACTTCCTGCTAGAGGGAATGGGTAAACAATGTTTTTGTGAATTATGTTTTGTTTTTCTCGTCATCTAGCAGAATTAGACTTCTTTTTTTGCCATCTGTCATGTTTCTTCTACTTTTGTTCTTCCTGCCTTTTATAGTTCTTTTTTTTTTCAAATTCACAATTACTTGTTAAATCCAAGCACAATAGAACTGTGCCCAAATCTGAGAAATAACTATACATTTTTTTCATATTGTACAGTTAAATTGTTTAGCATAGTCTGAACATGTTAGGACCACACAAGTCCTGTTAGTGATGTGGCAATTCTTCGGGTTCCTCACACCTGAAGTTTGGGTCATATCCCTTCACTTTTTGCCTGAGGACACTCTCGTTTTTCCTCCAGAGAAAACTGTGCAAAGTGCAGCGTTAGGACTGGGAGAATCATTTTGCATGCTTACTGTGCAGACTCCAGCCCAGTTAAAACCAACCTTGGGCTCTAGTCCAGAACTGTAGCTGAGTGGGCAAGCCTGGGTATGAGGTATCTCCAAATCTCTGACCTAGATTTTTCTGAGTGGGGAATATGGTAGTTTTAAGATTAAAACCAGAATAAGTGGCTTAATTATGCAGCAGAGCCTATGGCCCAATTCAGTACTTACGGAGCAAATTCCCAGCACTGGGATAGCTAATGTGGTTAAAGTTTCATAAAATGGTTTGTGATTGCAGTTGTACCAAGGACTATGAATTACAGCACAGCTTTTCTGAATTAAATTTTCATGAAGATAAGTTACAGAAAGTTGTAGGGGCAGAAGAAGAAACTGATTTTGTGTGCTGATATAAAACCATGTTATGATTACCCTGATTGCCTTTAAGACAAGAAAACTTGTTTTAAAGTTTTCCTTTGCATGTATTTCTGTTGTCAGATTTCTGTTGGTAGAGGGGTATATTACAATAAGGGTAGAATTCTGTCAGGAATTTTAAATGAGTGAGAGAAGCAAGTCACTGAAGGCATATTGTTATCTTAGCATTTTATGAGATGCATATTTAATTAATAATTTCTTTAAAAAAAAAAAGTTTTAGGGTTAGTCAAGCTATAGTGATCTATGTGCATGGGTTTACTTCCCATATAAATGGGATGTGTCTTCTTGTCTTTAAATATGCTTAATGTATTTGTGTTGTTTTTCTTTTTATTTACTTTTTTTTCCCCTCCAAGGGAGACAGAGTTCTGCTTGGAGGACCTGGAAGTTTTTACTGGCAAGGTGAGATATGTAATTTAAGGCACAGAGAAGTTGACCTCTTAGGTTTTTCTGTTTATCTCCTTAGTCATCCACATTCTTCCAACCACTGTCAAAGCCTTCATCAGTAAGAAAATTAACAGAAATAATTTCTCTTTGTCATTCAAAATGTTTCCTGAATAATCAGGGCAACCACAGATTAAAGTAATAATTGTATAGATGTGTATTTTGTCCTTTAAATAACTATGATAATTTTAAAGGCATTTTTCCAAGAATGTGGAATTTGTTTCCACCAGCAGGATAAGTTTCCTCTTGCTTGTTTTTTCAAAGTCCTACATGTTTTCTAATTTCTGACACACATATGAAGTGTGCGTTTTCATTGAAAAATGTACCCTGCAAAGAGAACTGTCATTATTTTCCTTCAACAACAAAGATGGATTGTGTTTGTTTATATTGATCTGTTTGTGCCATATTGTTGTTCAATATCTTCATCAACGACCTGGATGAGGGTACAGAATGTATCCTCAGCAAGTTTGCTGATGACACTAAGCTGGGAGGAGTGGCTGACACACCAGAAGGTTGTGCTGCCATTCAAAGAGACCTTGATAGGCTGGAGAGTTGGGCGGGGAGAAACTTAATGAAATTCAACAAGGGCAAGTGCAGAGTTTTGCATCTGGGGAAGAACAACCCCATGCACCAGTACAGGCTGGGGGCTGACCTGCTGGAGAGCAGTGTAGGAGAAAGGGACCTGGGGGTCCTGGTGGACAGGAGGATGACCATGAGCCAGCAATGTGCCCTTGTGGCCAAGAAGGCCAATGGCATCCTGGGGTGCATTAGAAGGGGGGTGGTTAGTAGGTCGAGAGAGGTTCTCCTCCCCCTCTATTCTGCCTTGGTGAGGCCACATCTGGAGTATTGTGTCCAGTTCTGGGCCCCACAGTTCAAGAAGGACATGGAACTGCTTGAGAGAGTCCAGCGCAGAGCCACTAAGATGATTAAGGGAGTGGAACATCTCCCTTATGAGGAAAGGCTGAGGGAGCTGGGTCTCTTTAGCTTGGAGAAAAGGAGACTGAGGGGTGACCTCATCCATGTTTACAAATATGTAAAGGGTGAGGGTCAGGACGATGGAGCCAAGCTTTTTACAGTGACGACCAATGATAGGACAAGGGGCAATGGTTGCAAACTGGAGCATAGGAGGTTCCATGTGAATATCAGGAAAAACTTTTTCACTGTGCGAGTGACGGAGCACTGGAACAGGCTGCCCAGAGAGGTTGTGGAGTCTCCTTCCCTGGAGACATTCAAAACCCGCCTGGATGCGTTCCTGTGTGATGTACTCTAGGTGACCCTGCTCTGGCAGGGGGGTTGGACTAGATGATCCTTCGAGGTCCCTTCCAACCCTAGAATTCTGTGATTCTGTGATAGTGCACATTTTACATGTAACTGCACCGTTTACAGAGAACATTTCCTGCATATTTTGTTAATGTGTATTTCCAGTCAGCATTTGTTCGCAGGATCATTCAGCGTTTAGCTATAGCTCTCTGTTCAAAAGGTGGTGCTGCTCCAGTGAGGACATAGCTGCCAAACTCTACCTGTTTTTTAATGTAAAAACTTATGTTTATGAAACGTTTTCAGTATCATGCTAGCTTACACGTAGATGTAGCAGCACAGGAGGCTTGTTGCCAGTCCTATGTTTTAAACTCTGAACAAAAGGGAATGATTGAAACTAAACTGTGGATACAGTAAAATATAGATTATGTTCATGTGTAAGTTTGATTGCTTTTCTTGCAAAAGTGACAGGTCATCTGCCAAAACAACCTTATTCTCTTCTACTACTACCAGAAAAAACACCCCTCAATGTTGACTAGAAGAAAATAGTATACTTCTAACAACTAGGGGTTTTTTGCTTTAAATTTTTATTCCACATTCTGAGAAGCTGGGGGATGTATCAATGTGTATGTGAAGCAAGTGCTCTTCTGAAAAAAAAATTCATTCAATATTTAATTTAAACACAAAGAATAAGAATGTAATGAAGTCACCACCTAGTGGTTAGTACATGAGAACAGAGAACGTGGCACTATCCTGAGCTCATCTTACTGGCTGCTTGTCTGCCATATTAAGCTCTCATATTTATCAAATTTAGACTAGGGGTGATGACTCAGTTCTACAATGCCATAAGCATGTGCTTACTGTTCCCTAACTGAGCAGTCCTGCTTGGGTCCTGGCTTATGTGTAGGAGTGGCTTCACTTTTCAGGGAGAACATTTTATGTGCTTTTGATTAAACAAGTGTATAAATCTTTGCTGAAGTAGGATCTCGATGTTCACTGACGTCTTTGCTGGTGCTGCTGCTGTTGACTATTTTTCTGGTTAGTGTTGTGGAACAGTTGTTGCAGTAGAAGCAAGCATTCCATAAATCAGTCCTGTTGCTTATTGAATGAGTGCACAAGTTTTTGTGTGGTGGTTTGTTTTTTTTTTTTTTTAGGCCAACTTATTTCTGATCGAGTGACAGAGATTGTGGCCAAATATGACTCCAAAGTCTACACTACAAAGTATGATGACCAGTTAGCAACCAGACCTGCCAGCGCTGCTTTTGACGACAGCTACTTGGGTGTGTAGTTTGAGAAGGAAGAAAACCTAGTTGTAGCTGTAAAACTGCCTTGTGCTATTCATATTTAAGTCTAAATCATGCTACTACTAATTTATTGTTTGACAAGTGACTAAAGAGCTGCATGCCTGAAAATGCAGTAATTGTATGCATGATGGAAACTTAGTCATCTTGCCATAGGCTTGATTAATGACAAAATAAATGGAGATATTTTCATATTTCCATAAATATTTGTGCTCTGTGATTCAGGCTGAATATACATCATCGGGTATGATTTTTATATAAGAAGTTAGTCACATAGCAGCTGTTTCTAAGTAATCTACTAAAACAAAAATGTGTAAAAGAATCATGTTTGGGAAGAAAACTAATCAAAAGAGTCCCTTAAAGGGGTGGAAAGTCATCATTTAACTTTGAGTATGTCTAACAGGGTTCAAAAAAAAGCAAGGGTAGACCAGGAAAATTCCCAGGATAATAATTTGAAAATTTTCATAATCTGATTTCCACTTAATGGATTCTGATGAATTATAGTTACTCTTGTAGCTGCTCATAGTCTAAGCTACTTGGAGGCAATATTGATTTTATTATGTTTTAAGATGAAATGACAGGGTTGTATGCAGAGACCTATGAAGAGTATAAAGAGAGATGAAAGGTTTCATGAAGTTTTTAAAGTGATTTATTAATTTTGTCTGTTGATCAGGTTATTCAGTGGCTGTTGGAGACTTCAATGGTGATGGCATAGAAGGTAAGACCCTTGTTTCAGTAAAAAATTATGTTAATATGCTGGGCAGATCTTTCAAATAAATGGTGTAGAGTAAATGATACAGTGCAGAGGAAAATGTATAGAGCACTAGGCGTGAGCTACTCTGTTCAAGCAAAGTTATTGTGCTTTGTGACCTGAATGTTATCTGGGTGTCTTGCTTTTGTATTTCAGACTTTGTATCAGGAGTCCCGAGAGCAGCAAGAACTCTGGGCATGGTAGGACATTTGAAACATTAAACTTTTATTATAAATAAAAAGATGAAGGTTGTTGGTATGTTATAATGCGTATTTCTTTATGTGCAGGTATCTATCTACAATGGGAAAAACATGTCTTCCGTGTTTAACTTCACTGGCGAGCAGGTATGTAGCTTTATTCAGGATGGTGGGTGACAGGGAGGCTGTTCCTATAGAAAGATGATGTGTTGAGGCAGTATTTAGGGTACTAGATTACATAATGTTCTGTATGTTATAAGCTGTATAAGTGCCAAGGAAAAAATTTATAAAGTTTGTAGGAATCCTTAAGGTCTATGTTCTGTGAGTTCCCATTTTGTGTTACTACTCACAAAAACAATTTTGAGTGAAGGAAATGCTGCCTACTTTTAGAATTGGGAAAGAGGACTGGATCATGAAAGGGGGAATGGGGAAAGTAACTGATCAGTTCAGTTTCTAACAGCGGAAGAAAGAAAGGAGACAAAAAAAATTTGCAGTATGTGACATCTTCCTAACATATTTTCTGTACGGTTTTGTATAAACTTGTTGGTGAGTTTGTATCAGTACAGCTCACAAGTTTGTTTTGAATTTTGTATTACAGATGGCTGCCTATTTTGGGTATTCAGTGGCTGCCACAGATATCAATGGGGACAAGTAAGTGCCCTCTTCTATCCCCTGCCAGCCAGCTTGTTTCTGGAAAGTAAAAAAGTTGTTGTCATTAAAAAGTATTTCCTACTATATGGATTCATCTTCATCACTTATTTAACATGTATCTGTGCATCACACTTTTTTGCTAGTACTCAACATCTGTTTAACAATTGTAGATTTGTTTTTCTATTTACTCACATAAATACATGTGTGTATTCACATGTTTTAAATGCATTAAATTCTGATAAATTTGTGCTTACTTTGCCTTTAATTGCAATTTAAAGATGGGAAACTTGCATCTTAATATTGACTTCAGTGCTGAGTTAGTCCTACTAATGGAAACTTGAGAGAATGAAATTGGATTTTCATGCTGTCACTGAAGAACCTTGTCCTTCTTTGGTCCAGTTACACAGATTTGTTTATTGGAGCCCCTCTTTTTATGGATCGAGGTTCTGATGGGAAACTTCAAGAGGTCGGCCAAGTTTCCATTTGCCTTCAACGAGCCTCTGGAGGGTTTCAGATCACAAAGCTGAATGGTTTTGAGATATTTGCAAGATTCAGCAGTTCTATTGCACCTCTGGGGGATCTAGATCAAGATGGCTACAATGGTAGGACATAGTTTCTTGATCAGTATTTTCAGCTCATAGATGAAATCTAGATGCAGCACACTGAATGTGGATTCTGCACGCAAACGTTAGGCATTCTAACCATGTCTGAATGTTGGACACTCGGGTCTAGACTCCTTTCGATGCTTGTATGCTACTCCCAGAAATGCTAGTAGGAGTTACATGTATGCATCGAGCAGAGACTATACCATTTAAACTACAGCATGGATTATTTTAGCTGTTACACTGAGTTTATTAGTAAGTGATAAGTGCAGTAGTAACTTCAATGAAATATCTGACTCTTCATTGTGACTTGTTAGGACATCTTCAGTATAATTTTCCTGTTTCCATTGCTTAAAGCCAATCTTCCTCTCCAGAAACACAGTGATGACTGAAAAGGATTTGCTTCAGAGAGCTTGTTAAAAATGTTCCATTATAAGAGATTTTTGTAAGAGAAGTCTTTTTCTTTTAATCACCCAAAATGGGAAGAGTCTGAAAATATCCCATAGCTACTACAGCTAGCTGTACCAAGATCTCAGTGTCTTGGGCAAGTATATACTGATACAACTGAAGCTGTAGACTCTCAGACTCTTTGTCAGTGCTTCTGTTGACTTTCACTTAGGAATGGAAAGCAATGAAACACACAAGAATGATAGAATTTCGGGATAAAGACTTCTAGAAATCCAAGAGAGAACACTTTGTTTTGCAGGTCATATGCCAGTGTTTCCTAAATAGTGATAGAAATTTGAGTTCCACAAAAATGCTCATGTTTTTGTTTTTTTCCATTCTGATTGCAAGCTGCATTTTCTGAAATATCAAAAACTATAATAGGCTAATATTTCAAATTCCCAGGTAGTTCCCAGGTAACTCTTAATTTATTTTTTTTAATTAATTCATTGACACTGTCTCTAATTTTCAGCTTTCTCTTATTGCTTTGGAAAGATCTTATTGTACATCTAAAGTAGCTGTATTTTAAAACTGTAAAAAAAGAAGTGATGTAGAAAGCAGTATAATTTGTTCCAGCAACTTGCTGATTAAGTGATATTAAGTGGATAAGTGACTTATCCATTAACAGATAAAATTTTATTTTACGCACATTATAAGTACGTTAACTTCAGAATCTCTTTTTGCAATGTACCAGTTTGAACAGGGTGTATATATATTGTGTAGCTCAAAATATTTTATGCCATTCTTTTCAATGAGGTTAATGTTTAGTTTTTTAAATTGCTAATCATACACAGAATTAGTGTGAAGATGCAATATCATTACAACTATTTACAGAATACATTGGTAACGTTACAGCTGATAGCCAAAAATCCTGTCACTTCATGACACTATCCAAACAATGTTTTGATTCCATTATATTTCAATCTGAAATACACTGTAGGTGAGAAAACCATAGTGAAATCTACCTCTTCTTAAGATTAATTACTTTGCCATTATTTAGCATCATTTTTTTTAGTCTTTTTTTTCCCTGCTTTGTTTCATTTTGGGAGTGTTAATTAAAATGGTTTCCATTGCAGTATGGTGCAAGATTGGAATTTCTACTGTTTTAATAAGGTTTGTAAAGATGAGTCAGAATACAAAATTGTGAACTTTTGAGTCCTTGGCCTTTTTTACGAAACTTCCTCAAATTTAAGGCAAGGAGAGGGAATAACGTAATTACTCTGTGTGGTGTTTAATAGTTAAATATTATCATGTTTGTTCTTTGATCCGACTGGAAATGTTGAATTCAGATTGCATGTACACTTCTAAAGCTGTCTTTACAGCTAGTCCAATCAGCATTTTGTTTATTGCTGTTTATTGGTCATTGATAATGAGTATTTAATTTATTAAGCTTTAAGAGATAATAAAATTGCACTAACCGAAAGTTGTCCATAAAGTGTATTGCCAAGTTGTGATCAGAATAGACTGGAATTCGATATTTAACTATGTTTTAGGCTGATTTAAATTTTCCAGAATTATTAAAATGGCACACCCTTTGGAGGAACGTAAGTGTGTCAATGCAATGAGCAGATAGTCTCACTCAGTTTTGTGATTTGACACCAACAGTGACTTAATTCTGGATGTTTAATACTCTCAAAAACATCTCAAATCCATATGATTTGGCTGTAAGTCAGTTACTGAGGTGCAGAAGTATTTGCAGAACTACTCTTCCCTCCTCACCCCCCACCCATACAAGTCTATGTTTAACAAGAACATCTATCATTTATATTTCCTAGAAAACCCAGCATCCAATTAAAAAAAAAAAAAGTTGCTGATGAGCATTTTAAAGGCTGATTGCATTTCCTCCCTACTGACACACATCAAAACTGTAATAGCAGAAATTACTGATCAATGTAAAGCACAAATATGTTCTCCTAGTCTGTCTGGAGGTGATGACAAATGTTCTTTCGGCTTACAGATATTGCAGTTGCTGCACCATATGGCGGAGAGGACAAGAGGGGGCTTGTTTATATCTACAATGGAAGAGCACATGGTTTGAATGCAGTCCCGTCTCAGATTCTTGAAGGGCAGTGGGCTGCTCGCACTATGCCACCCAGTTTTGGGTACTCGCTGAAAGGAGCCACAGATGTGGACAAAAACGGATATCCAGGTCCTTTGCTCTAAATATCACTTTAGAATAACTTAATAGTCGCCCCACCTCTGATCAACAGCATATTTAAAAAAATAAATTATAACATGTAATATTTCTCTTTTATTCCTAGACTTAATTGTTGGAGCCTTTGGTGTTGACACAGCTGTTTTGTATAGGTAAGGATCCCTCTATGCTTTTACTTAAGTGCAAGCAGAGTGAAAGCTCATCAGCATTCTTGAGTTACAAAAGGAATTCTGGTCAAGGAAGTCTGAAATTCTGCCACTCCACCTACCAAATTGCTGGAGGTAAAAAAAAGGTTATACTGCTGTTCTGAGTAAATCTACAGTCTGCTATCTATTATTTATCATTCTCAATAATCTGTAGTTCAAGAAAATATAAATAGGCTGTCAACAAGGCTTTCTGAGTGACGGTTTTCTAGATTCTGACACAGAGGGTGCTGCTAGCTATTGTGCTGCAATCTCGATATTCTTATCCAAATTTACTCATTTTTGGAAAATTCCTTATTTGTCTGTGCTAGAAATATATAGGACTTCCTCTTAACACCATTGTCAGTGTTCTGACTCTGGTAATAAAAGGGCACAGAAGAGCTTCCTACTTTTCCCTGTCTACTCAATGATTATTTGTTATTCTTCCAGTTTCACTAAATGCTAAGTGTGTATGTGTATATTTAGCAATTTGCTGGGGAGGGTATTGTCTGGCAGGGTGGTGAATGCTGTTCAAGAGGATGTTTCCTTTGCAGGGCCAGACCAGTTGTTAAAGTAAATGCTGCCCTGGAAGTTAATCCAACCATTCTAAACCCAGAAAACAAAGCCTGTTCGCTGTCAGATGTGAAAGTTTCTTGGTAAGCAGGGTATCTTTATTTTCCTTGGAGGGGAGGGACCCTTTTGGTTTTTATTTTCATAAGCTTTCAGTTTTGAAAGCATTCAGGAAGTGCAGTCAATTAATTTAAAAAGGCAATCAAACACAGATTTTTCTGAAAGAACAGACAATATAAAAAAAGAACTCTGTGACAACAGTGGGTGGACCAACCTGGTCTTCAAGAGATGCTAGACTGATTCCTGAGTTACATCCTACCTGCAAAGATTGCCAGTTGTCTGTGTTGAGTAGAGTAAGATCTTCCCAAGATGGTCACAGATCACGTGGCTTTTGCAATGTTTTTACCTGTTAACTTTTTAGGTGAAAAATAGAATGGGCTTATGGGAAACACGCAGGAAATTATCTGCTCTGCAAACTGATTTTGGTTCTTGTTCTTGGGCTGTTATCCAAACCCACTTTTCCTTTCTGGTGCTAACTTCCTTTTCAACTCAGTATGCCGGTTCCTTCTAGCTTTAAAAATAAATGAGCCACATCTGATTTCAGGAATAAACACTTTGCCTTACAGGTGACTATTCCTACGTGAATCAAGACACCAAAGCTTTGCTGTCTATTAGTTATTAATGGGCTATAGTTTCTCTCGTACCAGTAGAAAATTGATTTCGGGAGTGAGCTAAAGTCTCAAAAGAGACTATCTTTGAACTTAGAAAAACAATAAAGAGTTTTAGAAGAAAATGAGAGGAAAAGTGTGTGAAACTAACTTTTTCTTTTCCTCCAAAACAGCTTCAAAGTAAAGTTCTGCTTAAAAGCAGATGGCAAAGGAAAACTCCCTAATTCACTCAGTAAGTTCTCCTAGTTTAAAAGCTTTCAAGTTTTTTTTTATATTGTTTGTAGACATCAGCGCTGGTCATCATTCTCTTTCATTATTGAAATAGTTGGCTACTCTTTACAGCACAATCCTACCAGTTCAGTAACCATATGTGTCTATATGACTGTCTTCAGGCTTTTTTGCTGAAATTGTGTAGAAGTCAGTGGGATTTGAGCATGCTTGGGACTTTAAGCATATCTTTTACCACTTGGTGGAAGTAGTCTTGGAAAGTCCTTTGTATTTTACAGAATTGAGATCGATGCTTGTAGAGGGGAGTTTTAAACAAGAATATTCAAGTATGTGCATTGTTAGGCCTGGAAAATATAGACAAGCCACAAGGGACTTCTCAGATTTCTGCTGAAATAATGAACTTCTGATATTACTGATTTCTGCATCAGATTCCCTGGATCAGAATCAGGAAAATACTATTTTAAACAGATTTTTAAGTTGTCTGTAAGATCTTATAGTGTGGCAGGTATCCTGCTGAGACCAGGTTTTGTCTACTGATTACAAAAGCTTTTGCTTATTTTCTCTGTGGCATGTATAGAGGTGGTATGATCTGGGAAGATTCACATAAATAGTTACATATTTTAATTATCTATATAAAATATGTGAAGTAATTAGATTAGCAATACAGTTAAATAATTATGTGCAACATTGCTTTAAAGTTTTTGGAGGGGAGGAATTGACTTCTTGCAGTTCTACAGCAATTGTAAGTTATAAATATATCAGTGCTCTTACATGTTTCTAGTTTTTAAGGAAAAAGCAGAGTTTAACTTAGGACAACAAGAGTGCTTGTTAGTTATTGTATTGAGGACTAATGTAGTAACGGATTATTTTATTGAAAGAACTGAAGTTTTAAAAGTTCCGAGGACTAGGTTTTAATTGTAGCTGAAATGAGCTTTTAGCTTGATTTTGTGATCAGAATCTGCTTTGTGTTTAATTGAATGAAATATCCCTAACCTTAATGCTTTGGATTGGACAGATTTCCAAGTGGAGCTGCTGTTGGATAAACTGAAGCAGAAAGGAGCTATAAGGAGAGCTCTCTTTCTCCACAGCAAACAGCCCAGCCACTCTAAGAACATGACTATTACAAAGGGAGGCAAAGTAAATTGTGAAGAACTTGATGCCTTTTTGAGGGTAAGTAGCCGTTTATGTTTTAGGCAAATAATTTTAGGCACATCATCTGTTACAAGTACCTTGTGTTAGATCTTTTTTTTTTTTTCTAAAGAAATGCTAGAGGAACTTCATGCTTAATGGATAGGCTTAAAATTACGAAAACCGTAAGTCTGTCCTGGGTTATCACTGCTGTCAGAGGATGAACGATGGTGCTCTTGTGACTAAGGTCCTGGTGTCTGAATGGATTGGAAATTCAATTCTGAACTTTGTTACAGACTTCTTGGACAAGTCATCTAGGCACAAAATCTGTTATAATTTCCAAGGAACATGAAAGTCGATTAGCAGAGGTTGTGCTTCTACTTTGACGGTAAAATAAGGAAAAATACAGATCTGCAACTAAAAAGCAAAGACCAGCAAATAACAGATGAGACAGAGGAGGTTGAAATGTTACATTTGCTTTTTCTCAGTCTTTTTATTTTAGTCCTCATGGATGTGGACAGATGCTAACGCAGTTAAAAAGTGTAAGCCAGTATAAGAAACACCGGCTGAAATAAGAAAAGCCATGTGAAAGTGTAGCTATGTAAGTTAGATCCAGCTCAGATTTATCTGAGTACTTATAAGTCAAACATAAACAATACTTACTCCCCTCTCCAAAAAAAACCCCAACCAAACCCTAATAAAAATACTAGTAAACGTTAAGGATTTGTGGAGGATAGGTAATACCTTTCTTTGACTGGCCTTGTGAGTGGGTTATATATGGAAATAGATATCCCAGATCTCAGTGTTAGTAATGACACATGACCTGTAAGAAATTACGTTAAATTGGATGCAAAACTAGTTGAAAACAAGTTACCAATAGGTTTCTGCTCACAGAAGATAAGATAGCTTCTGAAGTAAAATCCTGCAATGAGCTTTTCTAGATTCAGTGTTTTCAGAACTGAGAATAAAGGAGTTTACACTGATAAAATCTGTGGCTTATATAAAGCTAAAAAATAGATTGTAAGTACTCTGAAAGGCAGGATCAAGATTTGATAAATAGAATGATTTGAAATGAACAATATGGCAAATGGCATCCTGGGGTGCATTAGAAGGGGGGTGGTTAGTAGGTCGAGAGAGGTTCTCCTCCCCCTCTATTCTGCCCTAGTGAGGCCACATCTGGAGTATTGTGTCCAGTTCTGGGCCCCACAGTTCAAGAAGGACATGGAACTGCTTGAGAGAGTCCAGCGCAGAGCCACTAAGATGATTAAGGGAGTGGAACATCTCCCTTATGAGGAAAAGCTGAGGGAGCTGGGTCTCTTTAGCTTGGAGAAAAGGAGACTGAGGGGTGACCTCATCCATGTTTACAAATATGTAAAAGGTGAAGGTCAGGATGATGGAGCCAAGCTTTTTACAGTGACGTCCAATGATAGGACAAGGGGCAATGGATGCAAACTGGAGCATAGGAGGTTCCATGTGAATATCAGGAAAAACTTTTTCACTGTGCGAGTGACGGAGCACTGGAACAGGCTGCCCAGAGAGGTTGTGGAGTCTCCTTCACTGGAGACATTCAAAACCCGCCTGGATGCATTCCTGTGTGATGTACTCTAGGTGACCCTGCTCTGGCAGGGGGGTTGGACTAGATGATCCTTCGAGGTCCCTTCCAACCCTATAATTCTGTGATTCTGTGATTCTGTGAATATGAAAATCAGCAACTCCAAGTTCAAAGCAATAATTTTAGGAAGAAAAAAAATCAGAAGTCCAAAGATTTATATTTTTTTGCTTCCTCACTCCTACTACAACATGAACGATAAATACTGCTCACTGTTGATTTTGGGGTGACTGTTTGTTGCCCATAGGGACTTCTGAATGATATTTTTTGTTGTTTTCTTCACACATTTTAATTGTATTTCATATCTGTGGTTTCCTCAGGATGAATCTGAATTTAGAGACAAACTAACTCCCATTACTATTTTTATGGAATATCGTCTGGATTACAAAACAGCTGCAGATGCGACAGGATTGCACCCTATCCTCAACCAGTTCACCCCTGCTAATATGAGCCGACAGGTAATACCTCTTACACACTTTGTGATGAGAGAACTCGGAATATATTTTCAGCTTTCAATACTTAATCAATACTTAAGTTCATCTTAGCACTTCTGAAAAGTTAAGATACCAAAATATATATCTAGGCTTTAGTCTTTGCACTTTGGAAATATTGATGGCTATTGTATGTTTGTCTTCTCTTTTCTTCACTTCTGTGTCAAACTTGTTTTTTGCCATATCAGTCTTTAGAGCTGGGTTTCCTTTTCACACATACTAATGAACAGTTTTCTTGAGAAAAGCAGTTAGAGTAGTATTGAAGGTGTTAATCTTGAAGGATTGGAACGTTTCATCCATTGCTTCAACTTTGCAGCTTATCCCTATAGTTTTCTTAAGGTAATAAATGTAGTTTTTCTATTTCTGCCCTTTATACAAATTTTTACACTTGTTTGTAAAAAAGATGTAGTGGAGATGCCACTCAAGATAAACAGATTATTCAAAGTGTGAAAACAGGATCAAGATATGTAGACATCAGTCCTGGAATTGCAGTGTGGCAGGATGGGGCACATGTATAAAAACTAATTTGTTCTCTTCTGAGACTAATGAGATGAAGATATCTCATAACCAACTATTTAGAATTTTTTTTATTTGGTGGTGAAGCAGTATTATTGGAAATGTATGTTAAAACTGGTGCAGGATTTATTACAACAATATGCATTTAATTTTTGCATAGGCACATATCCTGCTGGATTGTGGTGATGATAATGTCTGCAAACCAAAGCTGGAGGTTTCAGTAGAAAGGTAAATACATGAGAAAAATACTATGGGAAAAGTAACTTCCCTACTTGAATTCTAAGCATCAAGAGCTTGTAAAACTTCAGTTAAAAGGATGTATTGAAATAAGTAGAAGTCCTCAGTGTATACAATCTAAACTCATGTTCGTTTTAAGGAAAACCCATTTCTGCTTTGTAACCTTATGTCTTTAGCATGTATTACAGGGAGAGCGCACGCCACTGCCCCACCCTAGCCCCCACTATAAGTACACAGCATTATTTGTGTATTTGCTAAGCTGGAAATGCATAGGAAGCACAAACCAGTGTCAGCGGTAATTTTACCACTAATCTGTTATTTAATACTAGATAAACACATGAAGATGTGAATAGGCATGATTTTATCCAGCAAGGGGTGGAGTAGGGCTCTGTTGTCACATGCATGAAAAAAACTGTTGGTATTGGTAATATCTTTTATTAAACCTGGAAAAAAGAAACACGTTTTAACTCATAATTCTTTCATGAGATGGGCTTTTTGTGCTTTGTATGCCTGAAAACCATTCTTAGTGTATTATCTCTACTCATAAATGCCATCTGGGTTTTTTTATGCCCTTAGTGCAGATGTACGTGTGCACATACGTAGGTAGTACAGTTCACAAGCATATGAACTCATGCAAATGCTTTAGAAACATTTTACGTTGTTAGAGGTGTAGTTAGGTTTCGTTGTAGTTGGTGAAATGAAAATACATTGTTTGGGCAGATATTATTTTTGTATCTGGAACAAATGTATTACAGAGGTCTTGGCTGTATTCTGTAGTTGAGCCTTCCATCAAGTTTTGTTATAAATGTATGCTTGTACCTCTGCTAAGTATGTAATTCAAAGTGTACACAGTGATTTAGCTGTTAGTAATTGCTTGTTCTTTGTTAAAAAAAGGTGTCTGGTTTTGTGGTTTATCGTAAATTTTATAAATAAGATTCTTATAAACAGCATGTAATATTTGCTCCATTTCTGTGATTATAGATGTGTCTTTGTTTTAAACATAGCATAGAGCACTCCTGATACTCCTGAAACATAGGAATAGCCTCTAGATTTCTCCAATGTCTTTGTGTAATATCAGAATGTTTCTTGTTTCTTGAAGTTCAACCAATTCAATACACTTTTAGACCTGAATGCAGAGCTCATTTTTACACTTGTTTTTGTAGTGATCAGAAGCAGATCTATATTGGTGATGACAATCCCTTGACACTAATTGTCAGTGCTCAGAACCAAGGAGAAGGCGCCTATGAAGCAGAACTCTTCGTTATCGTTCCGCCCCAAGCAGATTTCATTGGTGTCGTTCGTAACAATGAGGTAAAATTCCAACTACTGTTTTTCTTTGAGTAGTCATATTTCAGGCGCTGCTATGAAAGTCTGCAGAAGAGTGTCCATCAGTGGTGTTTCTTACGCTTCAATCTTGAAGCAGTGAAAAAAATGGTAAGACTCTTCCAGGCCCCAAGGCTATATAACAGCTGTCAGGGTGGTTCCGGTTTAAGAGCCCACTTCTAGCAACCAAGGAGAATCATCGGTATGATGGAGGTTGACACACGGAGTTTATTTGCTACAAGTCTTTATTTGAACATTGCCCTTGTTAATTTGTTGAAATTTAGGCTTAATATGTCATGTGTTAGGTAAAGATCTGGGCATTTGCGAAGCAGCAAGTGGTGTTGGATATATTACTATTCTCTTCCACCTAAGTAGGTAGAATGTTTTGGGTGCCAGTTACCCAGACTACACAGAATATTAAAGCTTATTTCCTGGCTTTGCCTTGTTGTATTATAAAATGTCTGTATAACTTCTGTCTTTGAAGACATGTGGGTATAGTTCAAATTTTGCTTTAGCCCATTTTAGCTATGTATAAAGTAATACACTTTCAGATTTTCCTCATCCTTGTTTTCATTCGGTATAATATATGATCAATCAGTGTAAATTTGTAGAATGTTAAGGGGAAAATTATTTTACCCCTATATCAAAAGATTCCAGCTTGGTAACACATCCTTCTTATATGTTGAACCGTGCCTTGGTTTGGTTCTCCAAGAGGTTTTTTTTGAGTAAGCTAGGAAGTACTTGTGTTATTTTGCCTTCCGTTCTTTATTTTTCTATGGAGACTTTTAACCCTGGCCTGATTGCCAAAGCTTCTTCACATAGGTTTTAAAGAATCACGTGGAGAAATGCCTTAGGTCACAAAAATCATTAGTGGTACCCAATATAAGAGTATTGGACTTCTCTTTTTGTATCCTTGGAAAGAGCATCTATCTCGTATCAAAAATATGTTTCCATTAAGACTTTCATACTCAGATTTTATTTAACATTAGTGCTTGACTTTGTTAGGGCTGAGAGATTATATTAAAATTAATGCAGCATATCTAGAACTTTTCTCCATGTTTTCGTCCAGATGTAAAGAAAGACATTCCTTAATATTTCTCTCTGATTCTTTGCAGGCTTTAGCAAGACTGTCATGTGCGTTTAAAACAGAGAATCAAACTCGTGTGGTAGTTTGTGACCTGGGAAATCCCATGAAAGCAGGAACTAAGGTAAAGTTTGGTTTAACAGGTGTCTGGTAGCTCAACTAGGAGTGCAGTTGGCATTTTTCTTAATCACAGTAGTGTTTGGGCAGGATGTTTACTCACTAGAATTTAGGCTTAGATCTAGCTGATATTTATCTGCCCACATGTTTGGTTAGTTCAGTGGTAATTGGTTTCAACTTCTCAATTAAATTAAAGGCTGAAAGTAGTGTTCATGGGTTTTATGATGCAACTCAAAAGGAGTAGTTCATTAAACAGTGGAATTAATGAATTTTGATCCCTCACGAGTTTATCTTTAGATTTATCTGATAGGTATTTTTTAGTATACATTAGCTAGCTCATAACACACCTTTCTCTTAGTGGAAACCTAATAGTGCTTCTCTTTTGGTTTTGTGAAGTTTGAGAGCAAGTTTTGTCTAGTTGAGACCTCTGCACTTCCACCAAATGTAGCTGAAATTGAAAGAATTAAAAAAACCTCTTGGTGGGACCTGGCAGCTATTAAGATATTACATAATAAGTCTTATTTGCTGAGGAAATAAAGTAAAAATCAGTCACAATTAACATATAAACAATTTGATGGTACTTTTCTCTCAAGAGACATTTAGTGTAGATGAATAAATGGTATTTCTAAAGTTTTTCAAGTATATCAAGCTGAACTGCACGGATGTTGAACTATATGCTGACTTAGAACATACCTTGTTCTAAGGTATGAGTTTAGAACTGTTAAGGGGTGCCTGGTTCTACAGTACTTTTTTGCAACACGTAAGGATGATCAATTTGTGTAAAAATGGATGAAGCAAGGGAGCAAGCATGATGTAAACTTTGAATTTCTATTTTGTAGCAGTGACACATTGGCTAAAATCTACAGAAAGGTTTCTAGTTGTGAACTGGACAAGTTCTATTTGCCAGTGCTCTGTGTGTGTTCTCTTTATGACCATGTGCCTGGAGCAACTTCGTTGTAGTATAATAGCATTAAGAAGGTTTTATTGTGTATTTTATTGTGCTTCCACTGAACCACAGTGATTTTTCTTTAAAGCTATTAGCTGGCCTGCGTTTCAGTGTGCACCAGCAGTCTGAAATGGACACCTCTGTGAAGTTTGACTTGCAAATCCGAAGGTATGGAATTCTTTGAGTATGCACCTCACCTGGTAGATAACACGCTAAGCAAACAGACTGAACTGAGCAGTTGGTTTCACTCTGGACTAATTCTCTGGTCTTTGTCTTGTAATTGTTTAAAAAGCAAACACATCTTTTTAATGAGTTCTGTTCTCTAAAACAGAGGAAAAAATGTAAGAAAACAGTTTTCTGTTTGAATGCAGTTTCTTTTGCATACAGCTTTTAGACAGTCCATGGGACAAGTGAAATACTAATAATGAAGAACAAAACCATTTAAAGTGTTTCAAGGAATATTTTTTTTTGTATCTGCATACTTTTGTGATCTGACACTTGTGTGGTGCTGCAGAGCGACTTTTGTCTGGTTTTCTAGCCCTGTTTTAAAACTGAGGTTCAAACACTGAATTCTTTCTGATGTAAAGCTAGAATTTCAAATTTAGTATATTTGAGGGTGATGTATAAGTTTTTCAGAAAAGACGGTGCATATGGTGGTCTGAGCAGAAGCAACATGCAGTGAACCATTCTAAGTGTTATATGGCAGCCAGTCTAAGACAGTCTAAAATGTAAATGGAAGAAAACAGTAGTGGTCCTGTTAATTATAAGATAAGCACCATGCTTTCTTATAAATGTGATATATAAATATTAATTTATACCTATTGCAGATTATATTTAAGATTTGGAGATGTGATTAATAGGAATCTCTTTACCCAACACTGTTTTATGTTGTTTAAACATAAGCTGTACAAATACAGCTGCCTTTTTCCCCCCATGGTGGACTAAATCCTTTTTTTTTTTCTGCTCTTAAGGGCTTCATTTTTTTTAATGTAGAGAATAAATTATTCTCATCCATATATGCATTTTTCTTCTGCGAGTATTAAATAATTTTAAACCTGCCATTCTATTTTATTGATAAGGTGGCTTGCCATATTGATCAAAGGGCCGTGGCAACATTAAATATCTCTCTGATCTCACATTGCTGTCTGTTCAATTTTTTCCCTCCTCTCCATCTATGCCAGTGGCTTGTGATTCCAGTTCTTCTTGGCAGAAAGTGATCTCTGGGGTGCCTGTCATCTTCCTTAGGCTAACAGTGGTCACTAACTACCTTTCAGTGGGAGAGAAAACAGTCAGTGAGGGTGCTTAAGTCATGCTTCTGCATCTGTTCTGATGTGAGACAAAGGAAGTTCTTGTAACATTTTACACAGTTTATGGAAGGAATTTCCTTACATGACATCTGAATGCAAGAATAGTGACTCAACTGAACATGGTAATCACAGTATATAGTGAAAAGGCATTATCAAGGAATTATATTGCAGAGGTTTTAAAGACCACACTAGTTGTCTTAAACTCACAAAGCTAGATTTCCAAAGCTGGCACAATTCCTAGCAGAACAACTCTCTGAAAGGATTGAGATATTTACAGGTTGGGAAGAAAACACTTGCATGTATTTTTTGATTACAGCAGCAGTGAAGAAAAATTAGAGAACTGGAAAACATCTTCAAAGGAAATTGGCTAGGTAGGCAGAATAATCAGATGTGTCTAAGGAGATCAGGATTCTGTTCCTAGCTCCACTTTCAGGGGGAGAGGAGTGTTCCTTTTATTTCTTTTTCTCTGTTCACAAAGAAAGTCCAAATAAATGTTATGTATGAATGACTCTACTTGCTTTAATATCTGTCATCTCTTGGTATATCTGAAGTGTAGGAATTTGGTGTTAACTGTGTTCATTTACTGGTTTAAACACTTAAGAGAGGGAGGCAAAAGTAGCCCTAACATACTTTTCTGCCTTGGGATTAGTTTGAGGCAAACAAGTCCCTGAGCAAAACAAATGTCCTAAAGTGGAATTTAAGGCTCTGCTAGCTATGTGGTTGATGTTATCTCACAGTGCTGGCATTCTTACATGCAGCAGCTAAGGAACAGAGTCAGTATTAGCTTTGTGTCCTTTAGGGACTTTTCCCTGCTGAGAGACCTTCAAACTGAGCTGAGGGTGAGACTGCCATCCATCTAAGTGAGAACTTGCTGGAATGTGCTCCTTAGATTTTTTAGTAAATGTGTTTTCCTACAGTGGCTCAGGAGTCATGTTATGATGTTATGTACAATTATTTTAATATTTACTTTTTTTAGAAATACTTGGCTTATTTCATTTGGGAAATTAACCTTTATTTTCTCTGCAGTTCCAACCTGTATGACAATCTAAGTCCAGTAGCATACTATCAGGCTGACCTTGCCATTTTAGCAGCTGTTGAAATTAGAGGGTAAGCACTGATGCTATTTTATTAATTATCTTTCTCAAGTGAGCTTTGCATGTTTCTTTCTTTAGAATTCAGTAAACTTTTTTTTAGGTCTGTGTAAGTTTTCAGGAAGCCTTGGGGAATTTTTAGTCATAAAGAAAATATGGTTCTCTCTAGCCACCCTTTGGACTTTCATCCCTTGAATAATTCTAAACAAGTACAAAATTAAATCTGAAAAGGAAGGTTGTGCCTCTACTACTAGAGGGGTTTTTTAAGAAAAAAAAAAGCCCCTAATTTTTACAGTTGCACACATTTCTCCAGATCACTCTCCTCCACACACTCACTGGCTTTTCATCAGTGAACCCCTGAAACCTTTCCCAAAACCAAAGTTGAAAATCCTATTGAAGAAAAGTTTGCAGTGTCCTCACTTTCTTCAGTCTTAAGCATAGTGTTAATATTGTAATGACACTGTTACCTCCATTACTTCTACTTGCCAGAAACCTGTACTTCACACCTAGAAGATTTGCAATCCCCTTGCTTAGTCAGTTAACTTAGATTCCTAAGTCATCATTTTTTAAATTTTCCACTACATTCATTATTGTGATCTAATTTTGTTAATACTTGAGAGGTGTGGGAGATGACACAACTGAAAAGCATTGTTTCTAACTGCACTGTTTTCAATGCATGCTGAATTACTCGTATGACTCTGCTGATAAGGCTACATCATTGATATTTCTCATTATCAAAGTATTTCAGACTGTGTTTTTAGGATTACATGTATGTATCTTAATTCTACTGATGGTTTACTAGGTGTTGTAAGATGAATCCAAAGTTTAAAACAGGTAAAAAAATGTTTCTAAATGCAAGATTTATCTTTTGGCATAGAGAAGAAAACTGAACATTTAACATACAAGCCACTCAGCCTCGATTTTTTCTGGCTTTATATACAGAGGATGAAAAATTGGAGATAGCATTTTAAGCATGTTGATTTTTTTGAGATGTTAGAGAATTACATTTATCATTTCATATGTTATAATAATGACTTATTTGCTCCATTGTTTAGTGTGTCGTCTCCTGATCACATATTCCTTCCCATTGCAAATTGGCAGCCGAAGGAGAATCCAGAAACAGAAGATGATATCGGGCCTCTAGTACAGCATATCTATGAGGTATGCAATTACTGCTAATTTCAATTACACAGTTCTGTGGTAAATTAAAAGAAAGAAATCTTTTGGTGTAGTTTTCCTCTGGAGTAAAACATTTCATGGGAACAGAGATTTATTTTTCTTTTTATGCGTTTAATTTCAGTAACTGGTATCTGCAAGATGGGTTGGAATGCCTGCAATTAGTGTGGAGTGGCAATGATGATTTTTTTTACTTTTTCTACATCATTACACATTTTATTTTCTATCCCTTTGAAATTAGAGAAAACATTTGAAGTAACTGTAACTGAGGAAATGACTCATGGATGTAAATTATTCCTTATCCTCATTTGTATTCCAGCTGTTCTGATTCATTATTGTAAAGTCTTTTGCCTTGAAAAATTTTAAGTACTTAAAATTTCCTTAAAAGAACAATCACAGCTTTAATCTAGATTGTTTAATTAAACAAAAGTTATTAAGAGCTGTGTGAATAAGAATAGTTAAAAGTTGTTCTAGGACTTAAGAGATCATTTATCTAAAGAAACTTACAGTGTGTGTATCTGTGCCCAGAGTATCTTGGCTGAGACATGTACAGTGGCTGTGAGTCCTGCAATACACCACAAAAATCTACATTTTTTTCTCAAGGAAAAAAAATATATTTCCTCAAGGCAAAAAACCCCAAAGCCACATAGCTTTTTTTCAAAGTAATTTTTATCAAGTTACAGAAGTAATTTTAAGTTTTGTCTGTTGGGAGACTGAAATTTAGCTACCATTTTTAGGTAAAGGTGATGATGCTATTGCCATAAGTGGTTGGGGGTAGGTGTAGTGGCAGTATCATTTATGGCTCAAGTATCAAATAACTATATGCACATTAACAAAGAAGGTGGCATTGAGTTTTTTATATCTGTTAACTTTATTTCCATAATCAGCTGAGAAACAATGGTCCAAGTGCGTTCAGCAAGGTGATGATGACTCTGCAGTGGCCTTACAAATATAAAAATGCCACGCTGTTGTATATTGTTCAGTATGAAATTGATGGTCCCATGAACTGCACTTCTGATATGGAAATCAATCCATTGAAGATTAAGGTAAGCAGGACTTTTCTTTTTGAGTGAAACAAGTATGTTTGTTCTGGAAATTCACTCAAAAAACTCGAAGGCTTGACAATATCTAACACTGTCCAAGTGAAGTTATCATCTGTTGCTGAGGAACAAGACTGTACTGTTTGATAGTACTTGTCAATTTATACAGCAGGGGAAATAAAAGGTAGCCAATAGATTGTTAGCACAAAGATAAATTTTTGCTTTGTTTTTTTTTTGAAGACTGCACTGTATGAGTTCTAAGTCCAAAGCAATGGAATTATATTGAACGTGTTTGTGAACAAAAACATTCCAGATGTTTTCTCTGTTTATGTAAATTTTCTGGGTTTTATTTCTTGGAAGAAAATGGCACTGCTTTTTCTATTACTAGCTTATTTATCTAGGCCCTCATCCAGATGTCACAGAGGTCAATAGAGGTGTTTCGGTGGGACTTAAGAGTATGCTATCACTGCCAGCAAAACATGCAGCTTGCGGAGCACAGAGCAGAAGAAACCCCTTGTTCTTAAGGTGGACTAGACAAAGAAACAGCAGATAAAAACCATGAAGTTTGATAAAGAGTAGGGAGCTGGATTCTAAGACAGTTTAGTACAAGTAGTAAAAATCAGTATATTAGTTCTAGAAGAATTTAAGCAAATATTATGTATTAAAGGACGAAGGGAAGATATGTAGAACCACAGAATACTCTTGTGTCTTTGATAATCAGAAAGCAACTTTAGTGAATGTATAAATACAAATTTCCCGTGTTTTGCTATACCATTGCTAGTAATATATTTTTTACAATTCTCTTGTCAGTTTTCTCATAGAAGTTTGTTATGTAGAGGACAAATAGCATGGCTTTGCCTAGTTCCATATGTAAATTTGGAATTTTACATTGGGAATGTCTAAGGGATTACTGAAATAATTTATGAAACCTACTGTATAATTCTTTAATCCCCTCCTAAATTTTTTTTTGTGTATGTCTGGACATGTGTACGTAGGTACAGTGGTATGCAGTACATCAGGACCATACTAGTGCTATGTTTTTCAGGGTTAAAAACTGAAATGATGAGGAAAAATCTTTAATAAAAGATGGCAAAATTGAATTATTTATTGCAGTCTAAGAGTATCTTTTTTCTATACATGAAAAAGTTTTGAGTTGAAGAAGAATTAAGTTACTGAAGGCTCTGTGTTAGATCTTAGTGGAAACTTGCATCAGTGATCTAGAAAAGGCAGAAGTGCCACCTTAATTACAGCTGTAGGTGAAGCCAGGTTCTGATGAATAGCTAGAGGAGCGAGAGAAACCGGATCAGTTATGTTTTCTTGACCTTAACTTTGAAGTCTGCAAATACCTAAATGTAGAAATTATTCATTGTTTGTGTTTCCTTGGTGTATCCTAGGTTTCTGCTTCTAAAGATGATGATAGGAATGAAACATTTAGCAGGGAAGATAATCGCGACCATCGTATCAGTCGAAGGGATGTAACTGCTATTGAAGGAGATGTGCATACTTTGGTAAGCTTTCAGCACTGATATGTTGATAATATTTGCAGAGGTTTTTTTAAGGGAGAGATGAGAGCTCCATGAGATGAAGAAATATTTCACAAAGACAGTGTTCTGTATCTAGATAGTTATCGGACAAAAAATTCATATGCTGTGGAGCTGTTTTGTTGTGTTTGGTTTTTTTTTTCTCCCAATGTGCATCAGTTTTTCTCAGGGTCATCAACCTATGAGGCATACGCCTGCAGTTTCTGTGCTGTTATGTTTTAAGTCCTTAAAAACAAAGGTTGTTGGGCACTTCATTTAGTGTCCGTCTTCTATATCGTGCTGTTCTCTGAATTTGAAAATCAGTAATTTGAAGGAGAGAGGTTGGTAAAATAGGGTAACTGAGAAGAAGCAGGTGAGTGCTACAGTCATCTTTCCTACAAATTAGAGTTGATTTCCCAACATGTTTCCTGGCTGATGAGTGGATATTCTGCCATTAGACATGTGGAGGACTTGTCCCTTCTTAACAAGATTGACAATAATCTGTAATATGAAGTAAACATACTACCATATCACTGTCTTTGTAACTGCACTTGCAGAAATGAACCTATCCTGCTTTGGGCAAGCTGAGAGAAATCTTTGGGAGTTGAGGGTGGACCAGTGGGACTAAAGCAGTACAACCTTGATTCCAGAAACATTTAGGCTTTGGAGAGGACAAAAAAGGGGCTGAGCAAAGAAAGTGAAAATAGGAATTAGTTTGTGATTTTTATGGTGAGAAAAGCTACTTTATTTTTTTTTTAGGTATAAGCTACAAATATTCTTCAGTATCTATAAATGCAGTTCTGAAGTTTTTGGATTTTTTTTTAAAGGGCTTGGTTTTGGCCAGATCTTCCCAATGACTTGGCCAGATCTCACCCCAGAGACTAATGTCCAATATTCATAATAATTTCATGGGAAATTACACTGGGAGTGGTACCTACACTGTACAGTGCTTTTATCTATAGTACAGCTAAAATCAAAATCATAAGATGAAGCCTTCTTTTGCTCTGCTTTCTTCTTGAAATAGTGATGGTTTAACATCAATATTATCTGATGGATTTGAATGGAAATGTGATTGAGAAAGGCCAATTGGACTTCTGTAGTCCTAAGTATGGTTCATAGATTAGGTCAGTCAGTCAAGTTCAAAGACTTCAGTTGAATGCAACAAAGCATGTCTTGTTGGCACCAAGTGCAGTTAACTGCCATGAGTTTTCCTATCAAAAAACATGTGGAGGATGATAATATGAATGGACCAGAAACTGACTCTCCACCCTCTGCCATTTTTTTCCTACATGTGTAGATAAAGTGCATACCTTAAAGCAACTGCCAACTGTTTCACCTTTGGGATCCAAGTAGCTCGCATAATATTTTTCTGAATGCAAACTTATGGAACACTGTATGAAATTATTTATTATTGGGGTTTATTTAATATATTTGAATAGTTTATGGTTCTTTGACAGGAAAACAGGATGCTAAAGTATGTAGAGAGGTAAGTAATGCCATTAATAACTTGTCAAATATTTTCATATTTGGAATATCCTTCCTATTTTTATATGCAGGGCTGTGGAACTGCTGATTGTTTAAAGATAGTCTGTCAAGTTGGCCACCTGGAAAGGGGAAAGAGTGCAATATTGTATCTAAAATCACGCCTTTGGACCCAAACTTTCATGAATGTGAGTGATTAAATATTCTGTCCCTGCTTCTGAAACATAGAAAGTGATTGTTGTATCCACATGCAATACTGATTTTGTTTTTTCTTACACAGAAAGAAAATCAGAATCATTCCTATTCTCTCAAATCATCTGCTTCTTTCCACGTTATAGAGTTCCCTTATAAGAACCTTTCCTTTGAAGATATCCACAATTCTACAGTAGTAAGTCACTTACATCCAGCTTGTTACCATATGTAATTACTTCAAAATTAATACAAAAACAATGACTAAGTAGCTTTTTTGTGGCTGGTATAATTGTAATTTTATCAAATATTTGATTTGTATAGTAATTTCAGTTATACACATGCAATTGAGGGTAAAACGGATTCATTTTTTTGTCCTAAAACTAGTTAACAGTATTTGTAGATTTAAAACTTAACTGAAAAAGAAGAAAATATGAACAGTCCTGAAACCCTGAACCCCATTTTTGTTTCCTATCAAATTTGGGTCAGTGAAGCCTTTGTCACTATGGATCCATAGCTGTTTACTCACATTGGAGAGAAAAAGTGATGTATGATGGATTAAGATTATTTTAAACACAATAGAAGAAAGTCATTCAAGACTTAAACTGCATGACTGAACTTGGCGTGTCACTGCTGTGCAAAGTGTGATTTATTGTGTTTTTCTATTAGGTTACTACAAATATTACATGGGGCATTCAACCACAGCCTATGCCTGTGCCAGTGTGGGTTATCATTTTGGCTGTTCTAGCAGGATTACTGCTCTTGGCTGTTCTAGTCTTTGTCATGTACAGGGTAAGTACTGTATTTGGGTTTTTTGTATTGTTTTCTTTTCCCTACTAGTGATGTATTAATTCAAATGGTACCAGCAATTTGCAGAAATATGTTGGTGCCCTGATAATCTGAATCATTTAAAACTGAAAAAAAATTTCCGCTTTATCAAGAAAAAGTTGAATAAAAGAGGATGTCTGTGATGTGCTGAATTACTCAGTTTAATTGTTCAGCTGGTATTTATTGGCTTTGGAGGTCATAAATAAGGAAAAAGAGTGGAAGAGAAAAAATTTCAAATAACTAGTCAGTGAAGAGCTGATCAAGAAGGAAAGAGAATGTGCACGTATTTTGAAAATTACAGTGCAATTTCTTTATCATTCTCTGAATCACAGATGGGCTTTTTCAAACGTGTGAGACCACCTCAGGAAGAACAAGAAAGAGAACAACTGCAACCACATGAGAATGGGGAAGGAACATCAGAAGCTTAAGCAGAGTTCTATCTGTAAAACATTCTGAAGTTTTAAAATCCTACATCTTGGTTTCGAATATTGATTTCCCTGTTAAGGAAAAAACTCATGACTGCAAAGCTGCTGGTCTCAGAAGGTATCAGCACGTACAAAATAAGAGCAATATATTTAAATCCTTCTTTTTGTATTAATTATGTTCATACATGTGACTTAACACATCTGCACTGATTTGTGTATGAAAAGTAATATGTAGTGCTATGATTTTGCTTATTGGAATGGAGGAGACATCATCATTTTTGATTCACGGACTGACTTTACATGAATTGCTATGCAGATTCTGTGTTTGCTCTTGAAGCTTACAGCTTCCATAGATATTTGTTGGATTACATGTTTTGTTTTGATTTTTTTTTTTTTGTTGGACTACACTACATTTCATTTCCTAGCTCTTGCAAGCTAGTTGCACAATAAAAAATGAACATAGCTCATTTACAAAACTGAAGAATATTCTTTGACCCATTAACTCTGATGATGATTTTTCCTCCTGCTCAAAAAATATGAAAGAGATTATTCAGTGGAATCATTCACATCTGATACCTATTCTGCACTGCCTGTTCCTCTTCCTGCTCAGTCATCTGTCTTGTGGTTTCCCTCTAGACTTGACAACCATTGTTCTCCAGGTCCTATGCCTCTTACTGTAGGGACTGAGCCTACAAATGGAACTGAGTGGTAGAAAGCTGAGGATGAAGTACTTTCTATGGGTGAAAGATTCAGGACAAGATCCAAAGACTGCTGTGTATTTCCACAGCACAGGATCCAGCTGTTTCACAGAATTCTTGGCAGCACGGATCTGTTCAGTTACTGCCAGGGACAAGATGTTGGACTGTGGCTGCCAACAGCTCATGTCTGATGAGAAAACCCATAGCCTTTATGTTCAGAAGTCAAACCTCCACAGGGTTTGAAGTAAAGTCTGTATATTACTTGGGATCAGTTTCATTTTCTGGGATACTTCATGACAGGTTACCTGATGCACTGCAAGGAAGCTGTTGTTAATTCTCATGTTCTGTGGTTGACCATGTTGCAAGTGCAGGATGGAGTAATGTGTGGACTGTTTAAACTGTGCTATCTGCCAGCCAAATGTATCTAGATTATATCTAGAGAACTTTAGCCACACTCACACCTGCCTTGCCACCTGCCCTCAGAGAACAGTGAGCTTGTCAAATGAAGCACAGTATAGCTGGCAACGCGAAAAGTCTTGAAAAGAGAAGTTTGATTTGGCTTGTTTCATTTCATTCATTGTATGTTTCATTGCTCAAAACACATTTCACTGCACAGACATTTCATTATGTTCAATACATTTCATTACCAGAAAAAAAACACTAAATATTTTGTTTCATTGTTTTTCAAACATACCAAAAGTTCAGTGGTTTACAGCCACGGGTTTACATCATTCATAGCTAATTTCCTTCAGCATTGGTGTGGTAAAATGAAGCTTCTTACACTTACGAGAGACCACAAGAACATTGTCTATATGCGTTTCAGTAGACATGTAACTGCAAATTAGGAGGAGGTTGGTTGTCTTGCAACCATGTGTAGCTGTGTTGCACAAATCTTTGAGTGGACATACTTAATCTATTACAAAGGTGCCTTATGAGATCTGTTTATTCTCTATTCTAAAAAGGGAATAAATTACATTATAAACTCCCTGTATGCAGCGACATACAGAAAGGAAGACTTCTTCTGTAATTATACCAGTGAGATTTCCATGCAGACAAGCTCTTAAAAGGACAAAAACTCTGGTTAGGTTTGGTTTTGTATCTTGGGGTTTTCGTTCAAAGCTGCATCTCCCCATTAATACTCAAAGCCCAGTAAACCCAGAATTATCTAAAATTCACAGTTTGATTCAACTCTCATTTCTACATCCTTTCTGAGATTTAAAATCCACAATTATCTTTAAGTCCATTCTTATTGAAACATAATGGTATTAGTCATGAAGACACAGCACAAAGTCTGTGGGGGCCAGTATGTATATCAGCTACAGGCTTGCATATTTATCCATTTACCTGTTCTTGTTTTGGACAATTTGTTTAGATATAATTAGTTTATATGAGAAGGTATAGGGCATAATTCCTCTTTCACTGAATTTTTGATGTCTTCAGCATAGCTAATGTTTTATTTTTGTCTTTACTTCCAGTATTGTTGCTAGTAACACAGTAAAGAATCGGGAGTCAGGCTTTGATCCTGGCCTCGAAATGTGTCTTTTATAAAATACAATTTTGCTTACACAGGCTTCTATTCACACACTTTGTCAAGTGATGATCTATATGCAAGGAGATTGTTTTTACCCAGTCTCAATCTTAGTAGGTTAAGAGGTTTAAGAGACTGTCAGATTATAGCTCTAATTCTTAGATGTGTGCTTTTGTTATATGCACACACCGTGTTGACTTGAAATTTATTAGACTACTTGCGTGTCTAGGCATTGTGAGCAGATAAAAAGAAAACTAAAAATAAAGCAGCAAGATCAAGATCTCTTCAGCGAACATGGAAGGGATACTGTACTGTTGTTAATGTCAGTGTTAACTATGTCTTAATTTTACTGTGGCAACTGGAAACTCTCATTTTGCTGATTTCTTCAGGATAAAAAGGTACAGTTTATCGGTACAACTACTGTAGCTATGGAAAGCTTCTTCCATTTATTGAATTTACATAAAACAAGACTTATTTAAGTGATTTTTATTTTCTTGCATTTTAATGGACAATAAAAGCAAATAGTTGCTTCTCCCATTGTCCACTAATTTCCAGTTTGGTGAAAAAAAAAAAGTAGCACATGTGAATGGAGTATATAGGTTACTTAATGAACATAGATATACATCCCAAATTCAGTTTAAGGTAACATCTGTGTTTGAGGAAGATTCTGGACAGATGTTTTCCTGAATGGGGGTGCAGCAAACCTTTGATATCACATTCTAGATTCAGTAATTAAGATCAGACTACATCTGTACTTGTGCCAGTATAAATTTCATATTGATTTAAAGGCATTGATATATTCTTATTGCAAATGTTGTAGAATGATGTTAAAGCTTTTAAAGAAACTTTGAAAAAATGTATTTTGGAATGAAATTAATGTCCTTAAGTCGAAAGTGATGTACATAAGATGTATACTGCAAGCATTAAAAAAATACAAGTACAGTGAAAGAGAACTAGTTCTCTTTTGAGTTACATTTCAGAAGCATATTTTTTTATGAATATAAAATCAACAGCTATGTAATTATTTAGACAGTGGAAACATTTTAAGACCTGTCTTTTATAAAGAAGTATGAAATTCTGTAAGTACTCCAGTTTGCCATTATTGCAGCGCATCATGATCAACATTAAAAAGTACTTTATATTACAACATGTGTTTTATCTATTACTATATTGGACAATATTTAGAAAATGTAAAGCAAGGAACCTTATTTATAGGTTTACATTTTTTTCCAGAAACTACCAAATTGTGGAGATCACTTTTGTTTAAGCATGACTGCAAAGTCAAATATGGGATACATTTATCAACATAAGTTTGAATCTGAGGAAATGTTTGCAGATAGCAGTTTTAAGTTTATAATTTTTGTCCCATTTTTCTATTTTAAATTTTGATTTACAAATTGATCTTTGATTTACATAATGCTTATGGAAACTTAAAGTTTATTATGTACGCTTTTTCTTTATAAAACACTTAGTCCAAGCAAAGATTTTTAATATTTAGTTGTTTCTGAACTTGTATCCATGCTTAAATAGTCTTTAAGGTAAACACTCAATAGTATTTTGAAACTGTTTCAGTTATAATCAGCATGTTCTTGGTGATTTGAAGGATTTATGTTGCGCTTAAATTTTTGCAACATTTGCGTTTGCAGTTGGTTACCCTGGCATGGGCCCTGCAGTATTTTTTGCTACACCTTCACAAATAGTCACAGAGCAGCATTAACCTGGTGAAAATGTAGTCAGTTGTCTTCAGTCCAGATAAGACCTACCTGACAGACTAATGAAGTCACAGAAAACCTGACATTCATTGCAACAGGCTTTGAATGTGACCCTTTGTGTTCAGTGCTGCTGGCTGTAAATGAGGAAAAAAATAGTAATAGGATTTTATAAAAGGAAAATGGAAATCCAAAAAACAAAAAGATGGTGGCAGACCACAGATAAGCCTTACATCAAAAGAGATGGAGTTTTTTTGTTTGTCCATTTCTGAAATAGAAAGAACCTGTTAGTTCCCTCCTGGTGGTGGCCTCCTATCACAAACAAATCTTACAGTTTGGATCAGCTTTAACATCTCTCATTGACTTGGGTGGGATCGGAACTCTTTAGTACTGAATCTCTAGCTTCTAATTCCCAAGTGCAATATAACATGATCAGATCTAGTTCACTGCCACGTCGCCTGTTTATTTTGTTTGCTTAAGTAGTGTTGTAGCATTGGTTGGCTTGCAGTGGTCTGTGTTTTTAAGGACATGAACAAAACCAGCGTGTTAAATTGAGGTGGTAAATGATTGGTATAGAGAGTTCTTGATCACCCACATTGGGTGAAACATGATGTATGCTCTAAATTGTATCCATTACCAACTCTAGAGTTACTGGGAATTGGTACAATATTCTTTAAGTCCACTGTGGAAATTTCACTAGAGACTATACAATAATGGGTTTGAGTCTGTAGTGCTACTACTGTTTCATGTGATTATGGTATTTAGTATTTTGATGATCTATTTTTTTCCAATGCGGAGAATTTTTATATAACACAGGAAATCTAACCTTTCATGCAAGGACCTTCTCCAAATATGTTGCATTAAGGTTAGATAACTTGACCTGTGGCTTTTGCAAAATAAATGAAGATTTAATGTAGCATTTGAATCTTCAAAAAAACTTTTACAGGTTTAGGTGGCCCTTTCTACTCTGTGAAGGAAACCTGTACTTGCTCTAATACAAATATATTGAAAATGTAACATTTCTTCTGAATAGATTTCTTTTTCTTTTGTTTTTGCTCGTGCATTAAATCAGCAGAGCATTGTTTGCACAAGCAGAAAAACTAACATACTAATAATCGTGCTGCATTTTGGGTTTCTTAGTCATGTAGTAAATACTTGTAACATAAATGGGAAAATTTGTAGTAACTATGAACTTGTTTCAAAGGTCTTCGGTACATTTAAGGAGAGAAATATACATTTGAAGTCACCTTATTTAAATTATAAATTTTGCAAAAAAAAATGTAATTTTGTACTGATATCAAGTATATAGCTATTAAGCTATGGCTTTATTTTCAACTCATTCTTTTCATCCTACTTCAAATTTGATTGAATTTATTAGGTTGTCTTTTTCTGTATATGTATACAATTTCAAAATATTATGATTGGATAAAATGAAAAATGTAAGTACTGAGTTGATTTATGATATTTAGGATTTTGGAATAAAATACCTCTTAATTAACAGGAATTCTGTGGGTTTTTTTAATCCTATGTGTATTCTTTAAAATGTATTTAGTTCACCTGAAAATACTTCATGTATATGTTTGTAATCAACAGTTGTCTACTAAATGGAAAAAGGTCACATTTACTCAACTTTTACATTCTCAGCTAAAGCAGCACATATTAACCTTGAGTCAAAAAATGTTGTAATCACAAACAAGAAAGAGGATCTAGTCATAAATTATATTGTTACCAGAAAACTGATTTCCTTATAAGATTTTTCTATACAAAAAATAAGTATTTTTGATTTTTATAGCTGCCACATCACTTTAGAAAATGATGAATTCTTGTCCTTTGGCTAGGAAAATTTTCAGAGAGGTGGTGTTTCTTTTCTTGGTGTATTATTAGACTCATTTTATCTTAGTATTGCATTCTAATTAGTAATCATACTCATCTCTGTGTAGGGTGACAGTAAATAGTTTGTGTCATAGGAAAGGCAGAGGTGTTTATTTTACATTGCTAGAACACTTATTTAGAAATAAATGTTGGTGCTTGTGAACCCTTTAGAAAAACTCTGAACTCTGAGTTCCCTGGGTTGCTAGTAGAGAATTTGTTAACCTTATGAAAATAATAAAAAAGGACACTAAAAAGTTGGAAAAACTAATATTTGTATTTTAATTAACAGCTTCCAGTGACCTCACATTAGCTACACCTAGTGTGCTTAAGAAACATCACAGCAGTAGTCAAAACATGACTCTTAGCCTTTGTTCAATACACACTGCAGCCAACACAGGCCTGGCTTCTGCTAAATAAGATGCATTCAGTTAGTTAGCAGCACGGTGCTCACTACATGTGTTTAACAGTTCCATATTCATGCATTATTGATAAACGAGTGACACCAGCTGTCTGAGTACAGCAAAAAGGCAACAGAGTGGTTTTTCAAAGTCCCATCTTATGACATAACCACCTTAAGCAAAATGATGGTCTATATGCTGAGGCTATTTACATCTATGCAAGTCCACTGCCTCCACTTGAGTTATGCTGCTTTTCATTGCCTAGGTTTCTGATTCTTTTATACATGTATATTTTATTGTATGCTTTTATCACTAGTGAGTTTGTAAATTAATTACTAATACTAATACTTTAATACATATTAGAACATTAACATATTTTAATGTGCCAGTTCAAGTGATTTTAAGAATACAGCGAAAAATGGAAGATACTTTCTTTTTTAAAAAAAATGTATTTATATGAACATCTCATTAATATATTGTCTCCTTTATATAAAGAACTAGCATTCCTGCTGTCAGCAGCCCATTGTCTCACAAGGTGTTTCATAATCAATATGTTTTACTGCATCTTTCTGATAAACCTTCTGAAAGTTTGGTGCTGAATCATCACCTCTCTTGACAGACCTACAGGACATGCTAAGACTAAGCTTGCAGGACACAAATGCACAACATAGACCTTCCAAATGTGAGAAGGAAAAAAAATGACAGCAACATACCGCATTACTAGTCATTACAATTTCACGTGCAGACCATGTCTCTGTGTTACTGTTTTTCAGAGTTATGCAGAATTTACATTTCTGTGTCATCTGTGTACACGCTTTTCGGTCCCTGACAAAATACCAGGTGCCATGTCACACCCTTTCAGTGGTTGATGACCACGGTTGTGATTTGTTTGAAGAGTGTGTGACTGACCTTTGAAGACTGCAGGGGTTACTGCTGGACTTCTTTCCTCAAGCAAATACTCAGGTAGTTGAAATAAATTACTTATTTCAGCTTTCATCTCTTTTCAAAGAAGATTTGGTTAAGAAAACATAATCCTGATTAAGATTTATTTTTTTTTCTGCAATGGGTGTGTACTCTAATACTTTCTTGGTAATTTATCTAAATGCAGTACAAACAATTTCCATACGTTACTGCCCTTTTTGGAGGCATTTTCAATAAAAGTTTTTTATCACACATATAACAGATTTGTTTCAGAGCTTTAAATGAGTGATTGTGCATATTCACATCATCAACATTAATTTAAAATGTTGGAGGTGCCAAGTTGATTCAACTACCTCCCCAAATAAATTTAGTTTTTCTCTTTCTAGAAGCCCAAGTATACAAACATTTGGAAATGAACATGTGTTATCCATACTTTCTCAATACCACGTACTCGTTCATCAGACAAATTCATGAACATAGGAAGCAAATTGCTCAAAGCATTATTTAGCTTTCCATAGACCTGTTTCTTCTAGCTGGGCACACGCAAGATTGCAGGGATTCCAAAATTAATTCAACTCTAACAGAGGCTGTGCAGAAGCAGCCTGTTTCTCTTTATAGTGCCCAGGTAATAGGTTGAAATAACAAGCTGGGTGAGAGTATGTTAACTAGGCAAGTAGGCACTGAACAAATGTTTTCTAAACAAAAGAGGGACTCTTGTGAGCTGCTGGAGGAGAGTTCCACATCAAGTAACTATTTTACTTGTATGTTTTTGTGTTTTGCTTACTTAAAAGAAAGGTCCCACCGCACGAAATACAAGTTTTCATGACGTGTTTTTTGGTGCTGATGAAGAAAAGGGAGGCTGACATACTCAAGCTATGCTAAAAAAAAGTATTGAAGAGTACCTGTGAGTAGGGTGTACATTTCCCACTGCAGCATTACTCCATAGGTAGTATCGTTCATAATGCACGGGTGGATGAAGTCAGTCCATCCTCCAGCGGTCCCAAAAGGTGCCAACAAACTATTGGCAACTGCAATAAAAGTAAATTGTGTTTTCTATGCCAATGCCAAATCTATTTGAAGTTATTCTTAGTAGCAATGAATTAATTGCATTGTACTATGTAGAATGACATTAAATCATAAGGAATATGTATTAATTTTCTATAGTTTTTGTGAGAGATCTGTTGAAAGTATGTACTGTAACCTGGCAGTTCCTCCTTTCAGTACGGGAAATACTCTGCTGCAGTTTGCCACTCCATTCCCCTCCTTTTCCACTGCACTGAACAAATTTTGAGCTCTGAAGACTATGGAATTTAGCCTAATACATCGTTATGTCTTAAATAAAGATTTTTGTTTGCTAGTCTTTGTTTTATTAGAAAGCATATGACATGGGTTTATAGTTTTTGAAGAAATTTATATTCACTGCTCATACATTGAAAGGTGGTGGTGTGCGTTGCAGTGATGAGGTGTTTGCCCCGCTGACAGCAGGGCCGGGGCTCACTGCTGGGCGCTAGGGGGGCGCTCAGGGCCGGGTGGTGCCGGGCCGTGCCTGGCGCTGCGCCCCGCGGGTGGCTGCGGGCTCGGGCTGGGGCTGTGTCCGGACCCGCTGCCTCTGCCCAGGGGCATCCCCCCGCCGGCCCTGCTCTGCACACCCCGCACGCTGCGGCCCGCTTCTACCACACTCATCTGCACGCTTAGTGCTAAAAAACGCGTAACGTTTGGTACCAGGGCCGTTGATGCGAATAACC